>OY796886.1:1439040-1939632 GCA_963680785.1 Diplosoma virens | reverse complement strand
ATTATACAACACATCTCATTGTGTAATGTCAAGAACATTTTTGGTCTTTACTAAATTTTGAACGCTTTTCTTTAGATGAAGCTTTATTTAGTAATCATAAAATTCTCTGCTAATAAATTTGATAATTTTTTTGAATTAATTTTCAACCAAGCTTGTTTGTGCACGATATGCGCAAATTGTTAACTAAGATTAAAAACGAAAAAAAAAGTAATCACTTTATTTTTAGAGTTTAGATTAAAATTTTTAGGTTCTTTATGACAGACAAATAAAAATTCAGGTAACGAAAGCGTTCAAAATTTAGCTCTTTACCTGGTCCAGGTGTTCCGTTAATTTTTGAAATTTTTAAAAGTGTGCCGCATGTTCGAAAAAGTAGCGGAGCACAGGTCTAGAGAACCACCTTTACCCAAAACAAGTGTCACTACTAGTTTTCAGAGCTCAGATGGCTGGATTTTTGAAAAGACTGTTAAGTGATTCGTTGGAGAGGGACGGAGGCATCCAAAGACTACGCGCAAAGCTTCATTCAAAACACTAAATTTCAACCAAGTAGTACGAAAACAAACAAACAAGACTCCAGTACTCGGCTGTTGAATAGAATAAAAATAAGAGAGCTGTATCTGATGTTTTGGCATCAGCACCCGCCCTGAGGCCGCAAGTTACCTTAGCAGCAGGACACACAAAGAAAATTTTTTGTGCAATGCGAAACGGTGGTGACGAAACTTGAGTGATTTGTCTAGTTTTACTTCAACATAAATCGGAACTAAACACAATGGTAAATGTTGATTATTGTAAACTTTGGCCCAGATGGTAGGTGCTTTCACGCAGCCTGGGCCGTGAGTAAGTCTGTTCATTGATTTTAAAATGACAGACCGAAACCGAACCTACCAAAACGGAAGGGTATCCACCCATTCCGATGTTCAGTGTGGGTCTGCTAATCGGCAAACGTCCTTTTCAGGACGGGGCAATGCTAGGATAAAACTGCCCTTTTCAGGGCACATTGCCAACAAGTTCCGAAGACCCACTATTCTTCAGCTCAACATCGAAGGCCTCACTGCAAGCAAGATGAATGTTCTTCATCATCTCGCTATGCAGTCTGAGGCACTCGTCATCCTATTGCAGGAGACCCACTGCACTGATACAGAGAAGTTGGTGCTACCAAACTACCAACTAGCTGGGTCTTCTTTAAGCAGGAAGCATGGTCTTGCCACGTTTGTCCACGAGCGACTGAGATACATGCTTTTGGACCAATCTCCACCGACATCGGAGATCGAGTGGTTGTGTGTGGACGTTGATGGTTATAAAATAGTCAACGTCTACAAACCACAGCCAACGCGATTGCGAACCCTGGATCTTCCAGTGTATCCTCACCCCTGTCTATACGCTGGCGATTTTAACTGTCGTCATGCTGACTGGGGTTACGACGACAACAGTCCGGACGGTGAGTGCTTGGCTGGATGGGCAAGTATTAATTGTCTTGCCCTTCTATATAATGCCAAGGACGCTGCCAGTTTTTATTCCGGCCGCTGGAACACTGGTATTAATCCGGATCTAACTTTCGCTAGCGTAGGTCCAAACAGTCGCTTACCGGATAGACGTGTCCTTGACAAGTTCCCCAGGTCACAACATCGACCTTCGCTTATTACACCACCAAGGTTTGCTATGGCAGTGCCAAGCATGCCTGTTAAGCGATGGAACTTCCACAAGGCCAAATGGAGTCACTACATTGCTTTGACGAATAAATTCGCAAAGACTTTTTTGCCGCCTGATACACTTGATGTGGATGCGGCTTACCAGGACTTCTGTAACACCATTAAGAAAGCAACCAAAAAGACTATCCCACGCGGGTATCGAAATACCTACATTCTGTGTTGGGATGCAGAGTGTGAATCCCTCTATAAAACCTTTTTGCAGTCTCCTCAGGGAGACGACTCAAGTTTGGTTGCTACAGCTCTGCTTGCCAAGCTTGACAGAAAGCGGAGGGATCGATGGTCCGAAGCAGTTCGGAGCATTGACTTCTCACACTCTATTCGAAAAGCGTGGAGTATTTTGAACAACCTTACTGGTAGGTCACGACACTCTCCTCGTCACTGTCCCGTTTCAGCCGATGCTATTGCATCTCAGCTGGTTAGAAATGGGAAATACGAGGATGTTGATCGCAAGTCATCTCGACTTGTCTATCAAGAAGTGTCTGACCTTTGGAGGGCCACAACACCAGACCCAGTAAATATCTCTGACAATTTTTCACAGAGAGAATTTGCTGCTGCCCTTTAACATTTAAAACCAGGTAAAGCTCCGGGACCTGATTCCATCTGCCCCGAGCTTATACTCCATGCCGGAGCTGCTTTGAAGTCCTGGTTATGTGACTTCCTTTCTTCCTGTTTGCGCCGACTCAAAATTCCCAAGATCTGGAGGAGAGCGCTTGTGGTCGCGATCCCAAAACCAACAAAGCCCGTGGGGAACCCAAAGAGTTATCGACCGATATCTCTGCTCTGTGTCCCCTACAAGATTCTCGAGAGGCTTATCTACGCCCGCGTTGAGCCATTAATCGATCCACTGATCCCTAAAGAGCAGGCTGGGTTCCGACGCGGGAAGTCAACCGTAGATCAATTTGTTCTGCTAACCCAGAACATCGAGGATTCTTTCGAGGCTAAAAAGAAGGCCGGTGCCGTATTTATCGATCTGACAGCTGCTTATGACACTGTATGGCACCGTGGTCTTACCTGCAAGCTGCTGAGACTACTTCCGGATAAGCACATGGTCAAAATGATCATGGAGCTTGTCCGAAATCGAAGTTTCACCCTTACCACCGGTGACATCAAGCAAAGCAGGCTACGCCGTCTTAAAAACAGCGTTCCTCAGGGATCGGTTTTGGCTCCCCTCCTATTTAATATCTATACGTACGATCTTCCTTCCATGATTTCCAGAAAGTTTGCTTATGCTGATGATCTAGCATTGTTGCATTCTTCTGGAAACTGAAAGGACTTGGAGGGGACCTTAAGCCAAGACATGTCCACACTGTCAGCGTATCTCCAGACTTGGAGGTTGAAGCTCAGTCACACTAAGACGGTGACGACAGTCTTTCATTTAAACAAACGAGAGGCCAAACGTGAGCTAAAGGTCTACAACAACGGTAGACTTTTACCGTTCTGTCCAACCCCTACTTACCTTGGGGTAAAACTGGACAGATCGCTCACGTTTCGTCACCATTTAGTGGCATTACGCAAAAAACTATCCACGCGCGTCACACTGCTGAGGCGACTCGTGGGCTCGGGATGGGGTGCTGGTGCTAAAACACTACGCATAGCCACCTTGTCTCTAGTCTACTCAACATCTGAGTACTGTGCGCCAGTCTGGTGTCACAGTGCTCACACTCGTCTCATTGACAGCGTCTTGAATGACGCCTTGCGCATAGTTACTGGATGCCTGCGTCCCACTCCAACGGACCACCTACCTGTACTCTCAGGCATCCAGCCAGCTGAGCTTCGCCGAATGGGAGCGACACTCTCCTTGGCTTATCGTGGATCTCTGGACCCCGATCATATTTTGTATGGTCTGTTAAGTGAATCCTCAGATACTCGCCAATTGAGACTAAGATCCAGATGCCCGTTTGTGCCAGCTGCGCGGAATCTCTTGGACAACCTTGCCAGACTTGGCATCCGCCCCTCTGAATGGACAAATCTTAAACGGAGTACTGTGAAGGTGCTTCCAGGCTCCGTGCTTTTGTGCCCGAGACCGGTGCCAGGCCTGTTGGGATGGGCTTACCCCGAGCAGCTTGGGTTAAGCTCAACCGCCTGCGGACTGGTGTTGGGCGATTCCATTTGTCCATGCACAAATGGGGTCTCACTCCTTCACCAAATTGTGAGTGTGGCGCCTCTGAGCAAACCGCAGACCATGTACTAACAGCGTGCCCTATACATCGGGCACCACATGGAGCACGAGGTCTGACGGTTTTGGATGACGAAACTCGATGCTGGCTTAATGACATCACTGCCGGCGTCTGATCCAGGCAGTGCAGCAGTCTGGGGTAGTAAAAGGATAAACCCTCGGCCCCAGTCCTATTTGTGTCTGACCTGGAGTGGATACCTCTTCAAACGACGACGACGACGATTGTAAACTTATAGCTTACATTCTTTCTTTATCTGGATATTGTGGAAAGCAGATTATGCATTTCGATGTTAAAAAAGTTGTGATTGATTTCCAAGGAACACTGTTTCTCTGACACCCGAGATTATTTTGCTTACTGTCGCCGTTAGAGTGAAACTTTTGTTGCAAACTGGTTTTATAATCATTTGAACCATTCATTCATCCAGCAGAAACCTCAGCAGCTTGCAGTTAACGTCAAGTTTGTATGAAATAACAGTGTTATATGCAGCTGTCAGATTGACAAATAGCACTGGCATTCTTCTTAGTCTTAAAAAAATTGTCGATGATTTGTATTAACAGAACGACTTGATCCATTGTTGAATTTTTGCATTAAAACCATCAATTGGCTCGTTGCGGACGTAGGTAAACATCTCGAATTTTTTCCAGGGCACATAAAGTTGATAAATTTGTTAATAACTTTTTGGGTCTTCTACAACCTTGTTTGTCTTTCGAATCGCAACTACAAGTGCTCTTCCGTAGATTTTCAAAATTGGAGTTAACGCAATCAGGAAAAGAAAAAGTTATGTAATCAAGAATTCAAAGCAGCTCTAACATGGATTATAAGCTCTATACACATAAAATCAGGCCCCGGAGCTTTATCTGGTTTTGCGTAAAAAACCCTTGTAAACAGCCAAGGTCATCCGTAACTAAGATATCTAAGTTGTTTTATTCAGAGGTTTCCAATTAATGGGTCATTTTAAAACTAAAAAGATGTCGGAATATAATAGGATAATCATATTAGACCAGGAGCCATATCCAATTTTTTTCTAAATGAGATTTTGAGTTCAATCATAAAATTTATTGCGAAAGGAAAATGAAGACCAAACATGGTTTTTATGTTTACATAAAAAGTTCTTTTTGAATTTCCAGAATAGAGCTGTTTTGGTCTTGATTTAAATTTCGAAACAAGTTTATAAAACAGTTTTCAATAAGTAAGGGCAGTTTTTTTAAACTTTGGCAAAAAAATTTTTTGGCAGGAAAAAAGTCATTTGTGTAAATATCAGACTTTGGAACCGTCATGAATTTATACAAGTGGGAACCCCTGTTTTATAGAACTTTAATCGTATCAAACGTCTCGTTTTTATTCTATAGTTTCTCTTTGCAAAACCCACATCTAAAAGCTATAAAGTTTTTCACAAAACGTTTTTAAACAAGTAAACTTATACATAAAAAATACGTCATCATTGTAAGAAAAATCTCAACACAGAAACGGCCTGTTAATTCAAATGCAACGTGAAATGCAGTTGTAAAAAGCCCGGTATTGTTTATTTGTCTGAAGGCGTCAGCATAACTGCTAAAATGTAAACTAGTTAAGTTAATTTTTTTTCCCACGAATGAATACTTGTAAGAAAGCTTTATATGTATAGTGTAAAGATGTTTTTTGTTCGCTTGATTGGTATTCAAAGCAGTCCAACAGCAATTGTTTTATACAAAAGAATGCATATGTGTAAAATGTTTCCAAGCAATCGCCAAAAGCTCAAAACAAGAAAATGCGATTTACGTGAAATAAATTCTGCATCGCCTAAGGCATATCGACGTCGGTAAACGAAGTAATTCGCTTCGTCACGCAAAGCCAATTCTTGGTAAAATTCATGTGACTTAATAGAAGCGTGAAATTGAAATTCCACGCTTTGCTTGCAAAAACCAGCAAAAATTCACAAATTTGTTAAAAAACGTCTATTTTACCCGTTAACCCTTGTTTGGGGACCCCTAAAAATAGTACCATCTTATTCAGCATTTCAAATTAGGAAAAATCAAGAAATTCCAGAATTTTATCTAAAAAGATGAAGTAATTACAAACGTTTTTGCAAAGGCCGGGCTTCAGAAGCCCGGCTGTTGAGGAGAATAGGATAAAACTACAAAAAGTAATGGAAATGCAAACAAGAAAAATGAATTTATATACTGCGAAATAACGTAAACATAAACATAACATAAAACATATATAGCAAATGCAACTATTTATCGTCGCCGTCGTTTGAAAGGGCATCCACTCCAGGTCAGACACAAACAGAACTGAGGCCGAGGGTTTATCCTTTTACTAACCCAGGTTAATGTGCTGCCTGTATCAGATGCTGGTAGTGATGTTGTTCAGCCAGAATTGAGTTTCGTCATCAAAAACCCTAAGACTTCGTGCTCCATGTGGTGCCCGATGTATGGGGAATGCTATTAAAACGTGATGTGCAGTTTGTTCAGCAGCGCCGCACTCGCAATTCGGTGAGGAAACAAAACCCTGTTTGTATATGAAAGAATGGAATCGCCCAACACTAGTCCGCAGGCAATTGAACTTGACCCAAGCTGTTCGGGACAAGCTCATTCCAACAGGCCTGGCACTGGTGCCAGATATGAAAGCACGCATCTTGGAAGCATTTTCGCAGTACTCCGCGTTCTATCTATAATTCGTCCACTCAGAAGCGCGGGCGTGAAGTCCGGCAAGGCTGTTTAAAAGATTCCGCGCAGGTGGCACAAACGGACGTCTAGATCTTAGGGTTTTTTGACGAGCATCTGAGGACCCACTTAAAAGACCATACAAAATATGATCAGGGTTTAGAGATCCAGGGTAAGCCAAGGACAGTGTCGCTCCTAGTTGCGAAGCTCAGCTGGTTGGATGCTTAAAAGTACGGGTAAGTGGTCAGTTGGAGTGGGACACAGGCATCCAGTGACTCTGCGCAAGGCATCATTCAAGACACTATCTATGAGGTGAGTGTGAGTGCTAAAACACCAGACTGGTGCGCAGTAATCAGCTGTTGAGCTGACCAGAATAAGGCAGCTATGCGTAGTTTGGAACCAGCACCCCATTCTGAGTCTACAAGTCGCTTCTGCAGTGTGACAAGCGAGGACAGTTTTCAATACCACAAGATGGTGATGAAACGTAAGCGATCTATCCAGTTTTTTCCCAAGATAAGTAGGGGTTGGACAGAAAATAAATTTCTATTGTTGTTGTAGACTTTTAGCTCACGTTTGTCCTCTTGCTTATTTAAATGAAAGGCTGCCGTCACCGTCTTAGTGTGACTGAGCTTCAACCTCCAAGTCTGGAAATACGCGGAAAGTGTAAACATGCCTTGATTTAAAGTGCCCTCCAAGTCCTTCCAGTTTCCAGAAGAGTGTAATAATGCTAAATTATCAGCATAAACAAACTTTCTGAAAATCGTACAAGGCAGATCGTACATATACATGTTGAAAAGGAAGGGAGCCAAGACCGATCCCTGAGGAACGCCGTTTTTCAGGCGGCATAGCCTGCTTTGTTTGCTGTCACCGGTAGTAAGGGTGAAACTTCGGTTTCAGACAACCTCCATAATTATTCTGACCATGTGCTTATCCGGAGGAGCCTCAGCAGCTTGCAGGTAAGACCACGGTGCCAGACAGTGTCATACATTGTTGTCAGATTGACAAATATGACACAGGCTTTCTTCTTAGTTTCGAAAGAATCTTTGATTTTATGGGTTAACAGAACAACTTAATCACGGTTGACTTCCCGCGTCAAAACCCAGCTTGCTGTTTAGGGAGCAGTGGATCAATAATTGACTGGACGTTGGCGTTGATAAGTCTCTCGAGGATCTTGTAGGGAGCACAGAGAAGAGATGATACTACGAACCTTGACAGAAATAACACTTAATCGAACAACAATTGATCGAAACGACACTTGGTCGAAACAGCATTTGATTGAAATAACACTTCATCAAATGACAATCGATAAAAAAAGAATTATTTTGTACGTTTCTGCAATTAAACAATCTCTTTGTTACTGTAAATTAAATTCATAAAAAGCAGAGGCCATCAGTAAGAAAACAATTTGTTTTTATTTTTTATAATTTTTTTCCAATGTCAAGGTCAGGGTTTTTTAACAAAGTCCCAGGGCAAAGCATTTTCACGGGGAAAACAAGTAGGTCTCTTGTCATGGTTACGTTTCATTAAATGCCTATTGCTGCCATTTTTTGCATTATTTTTACATTGTAGTTAGTAGCGTATATAGGGGGAGAGCATTGTGTCATGGCCCACCCTAGAAACCCCTTGAAATTTATTTAGAGCAAAAATTTAATTCCGCACTTAATGGGTCAACAAATTTAAATTCGTTTATTACAACAATGAGTCTTGTAAAATAACTAAAAGCAGAACAGTAATCACAGCACGAGAAGTACGGAATTAGAGATTTTCAAGGATGGCTCAGTCTGACCATCACAGGTAATTTCCTCAAACTTAAGTTTCTAAGTTTCTTTCTCTGCTCTGCCTGGTCACGACTGATGTACGACATTTAAACAAGCGATTTAGTTATTATTTGCTTTGGTGACCATTATCTTTTTTCTAAAAGAAAATCACGAGATTTCATAATAAGCCATCGGCAGTTTCTTAGTAATATGCGGCCTGATTAAGGAAGAAATAAAGGCGCCATGAATTCAAGTTTATGACCAACCGACGCGTGCAAAGGGAGGAAATATAACAAATTAAGCTTGGGAAAAAGCACAATTTACAATTCAAGGTCTGAAAAACCAAACTTTGCCAACTAAGAACGAAATACGTAACGCAGCGAAAGAATAACATTTTGCACAATAGATAGCTTTGTAGGAGATGAGTTTGCTAAAACGCAATCAGAAAGAGAGACATCGCGATACAAGAGAAAAATTTTAATTAAATGTTTAGAAGTGTGTTAAATGTGTCAATAAAAACTTTATGAAATACTGATTAACATAAAACAACCCTCATTGCGATATCTCATCATTTCACTTTGTCCTTCCTGGTTACATTTTTGAATTTATCTTTATTGCTATTCAATTTCAACATAACCAGGTTGTATGTGGAAATATATACAGATCCCCTCAAAACAACAATAAATCATTTCTCCTGCTTACAAACCATTTAGAAAAAACTTTAATTACAATAAACAAAACAAAATGAAAATGCTATCTTCATTGTGATTGTAATTTCGATCTTCTTGCTTCCAATAACAAACATGTCGAATCATTCTCCGAGTTGATGCTTAAGTATAATTTTTGTCCACTGATAAATACACAAATAAAAATATCCAACTCCAGCTGCTCTGCTGTTAATCATATATGGTGTAATTTTACTAATGCATCCATAAACAGTGCAATAATCACCCATGAAATCAATGACCATTTACCCATTTTGCAAGTTTCAAACGTTGGTGAACCCCTACTAAAAATGAAGTCTATACGGGGAGGTCATATGCAGTTAATAATTTGAAGAAGTTCTCCGAATCTATCTTAAAAATTAATTGATTGGTCGAATTCATATACTATTTCTAATACTGATGAAAGTTTTCAATTTTTTCAGAATAATTCGCCTCCGTCGCTTTCCTGCGAGTCAGGAGGATAAATATAGAGATAAAATAAAAAACAAAATAGAAAAATCGACAAACTTTTAACAATTGACCAGACAACTCAGTTTAATTTCAGCAGAGTTTTAAAATGAATTCATATTAGAACTTTAAATCATGTGTTTAAATAATTAAAACACAATTAATGTGTTAAAAAATTGATTTCGATGTCTTGTCGATAAAATATGTTTCTTCTGGGCATGAGTATAAACCGCATCCGGTTTTGAGCTTTTCAACCAGTCAGTCGGATTGAATGAGAATATCCAATTACAACTTTCTCCAGGTCACCCTTGGGAAAGGCAAAGTACCTGATAACCTCCCTGGGCTGAGATTACAAGCTATCAAATAATATCATAAAAATAAACAAGGCTACGTTAATTTTCTTATTATATTTTTGGTTTTATAAATTTTTTTTTATACATATATAAATATATATCGTTTTTCAAAATTTTTGGTCGGTGTTCATCAGCAAAGTGCTCAATGACGTCGAGTCAGAGCGGCTAAATAATTAAATTTCAGACTGCAAAATTGTTTTTAATTTTAAATTAATTTTATTTTGTTTGCCCCAACAGACTATTTCGCCTGCCTCGGCTGGTCAGGGGCCGGTTAGAAATCTTATTGAGATGGAATCTAATATATCAAATATATAAATAAATTTTTTTTTTCTCTAAGTTATGCAACCATGCAAAAGCTTTTTCTTAGTTAGTGTAATTTATTAAGTTTTTCCATGTTTTAACGTTGTTTTCGTTTTGTTACATGTCCCTTTTTCCGTAGTGTAATTATGTTAATGTAAGTATTTTGTTCGCAAAGTGGAGGAAATAGAAAACGACTGAACTAAACTGAAATGAAGAATCTCTTTAAGAAGCAATAGTAAACTCTGGGGAAATCCGGGTTAGTTTTACAAAAAATCGTTTAAGGTGACTTCTTGAATAAACCAGAAAATTTTGCTTCTCAGTATAAACATTTTTTGCATCTACAAAAACATTTCTAATATTTTTTTAATTCCAATAATTTTTTTGTCTTAATATTATTTTATCCAAATCAGTAAATTCTTTCACCAAATCTTACATATGTTTTTTACAAGATATTTTTTTACAAAGTTCTTTACAACATTAATGCTTTTAAAACCAACTTATTTTTTCTCTGACTGGTGTTTAATGACAATGCCAATAGTTTAGATCAGGGTTTCGCAAACTGTGAGCCGCGGTACACTGCTGTGCCGTGAAAGGGATAAAAGTGTGCCGCAAAATTTTCGTGTTTTGACAGAAAGCCATAAAGTCATTGGTGGATATTGGGTGAGGCGAATGAGGCAGTTGCCCCGGGCCCCCCTTTTTTTAGGGGACCCCGCTTGAAAATACCGCATATAGTTTCATTTTGCTGTATATATTTTTTAGAAATCATCATGATTTTGGGAGAAAAATAGCGAATATGAGATCAAATCGAAGTGAAGACCTATTTTTTTTTGTAAACTAAATGTCAGCTTAAAGAGTGTATTAAGTAGGCTTTTGCCTTCATGAAGTAAGTGTGCCACAGGAAAATTCAGAATTTATTACTGTGTCGAAGTAAAAAAAAGTTTGAAAAGCACTGGTTTACATGACAATGCTTGTATTTAAACTTAGACATTATGATTTTTTGAGAATTCATATATTTACTTAATCCAATTTTTGTTTCACCCTTCCCAGGCATTCCTGGTGATTGCCATTTGTAGAAAAAATTTTTGTACATTTATTATTAATTTGTAGCTAACCGCTTGTTAATTTGCTTAATGCTGAAAAATTACATTAAGTTCGCATATATCAGTTACTGATTTTATTAATTGAAGGCAGATTTTGGAGTGAGAAACGAAGAGGAGTGATCTTATCATATCACATTGAGGCAGTGGGAGAGGCAACGACTTCCTTTATCAAGGGGTGGTAATCTATGTAAATGCATTGAAAATAATTCAGAAACTGGATAAATATCCCTCCCGAGACTACGATGAGGAAACCTTCAAAGCTCATATGGATCTGGAGGCAATAATACAGGAAAATTCATTGTCAATGGCAAAAATATAAATTGTTTGAAAAGTAATATTAATTGGGATTTAGGAAATTAGATTTCAACATCACTCCAAAAAATCTTGTTTGCTTGGAATTACTAGAAACGGAATTACAACTATGAACTATATTTTTACACGGAGTTTCTAAAATCACAATTTAAAATTTAAAACTTTTTGTAAAAATTATGAAAATAAATTATTAGATGATATAGAAATTATTGATACAGTAAACTTTGAAATACCTCTAAGAAAAAACATATAGTCAATGTAGTTGCAATCGGGACTTAGGAGCAAGAGTTGGAGCGAGAAAGCCATATTTGTAACTGCAATGCAGTTAAAAATACTCAAAATATTTGTAGCAGTGTAATTTTGAAAAAGAATTATATTCAGAGCTAATTTAATTTTTTAATGCCAAAAAAGTAAAGTTACTAAGGAGGCCGGTCATTTGCATAAAAGGCGATTTCACTATTCAGAAATCTGCGAAAGTGTCTAACGTACAAAAAAGTATCAGTAAATGATCAAATTTTACAATTTACCTTTGTTAATAATAACAGTGTGTTACTGATATATCGTTTTAGATAAATATGTTTTGTTACTGCTTGTAAGTGAATTTTTTGCGAAAATTACTGTATTAGCTTATATCGGTACCAATTTAGGCTATATCAGACAAAATTTTAAAATATTACAATTTGTAAAAAAACTGTGGACCTAATTCGTAAAAAGTTAGTATGACGTAGTTTGACTTGCCTGCATTACAGTTGCTAGATATAACTGCTTCTGCTGGTAATTCGTACGCGACGGAAATTATACAAATTTATAAATGTTGAATCAGTGAATGCTACAATGGCGTCAGAGTTTGAAACAAAACTCGTAGCTAAGTTGAATCATTTCAAATACTGAATTTTTTATCAAATAGAAGAAAAATTAACAGAATATTCTTTCAAATTAAAAACTTTTACTTACACCAAAAATAAACTTGCCAATATTATCTCCTTCTTTATTGATATTTTTTAACTAATTTTTGTTTCATACTATTTTAACTAATACTAAGAAAGAAGCATATAACTCTTGAAGTGATAAATCACATTCTGATTTACCAATAAATTTTGTGGTCGAGAATATTCAGCTAATTTTATTTGCTCAAAATGCAAATTTTTTCAAAGAAGTTGATGAATGTGTAGTTTTTTGGTTACTTAGTGTGGTAATAAAATATTGTATTCTTTTCGATTTTTCTTCTCCATATTTGTTTTCCTGACCAAAGCAAAAACATTCTCGGTAGAATTTGGCCAGGTTTGAAATCCCGCTTTTACCGACCGTTTTTCATGAAGATGCCAAGTACATGTATTTTTGCTAGCAAAAGCATGTTAAACAAAAACGCCTTAAGCTTGGTGCAAGTTGGCGTTTATGGCGAAAAATATCGCTATATTGCGTTTGCCAAGCTTTTACAAAGCTTGCTGCTTGATGTTTATAGACGCTCGGCATCAACCAACAAAGGGCAATAAATAAAATCTAGCCCATCCTGGCACAAGTATGCCAAGCATTTATAGGAAATTATGCTTAGCATTTGCCAAACTTTTACCGCCCTTTGTTGATTCATGTCTTGCGTTTATAGACATCAAGTCACAAAGCGCAACAGAAACTTGGCAAACGCAGTAGGCTACAGCTATATTTTTCCCTATAAACGCCTACTTGTGCAGCTAGGACCAACTGTTAAACTTCATGCACTTCCTTCTTGCCGTGCTACGTCACATGTGCTTTTACTGAAAAATTTTTGGTTTAGCTCAATCTACCAGATAAACACATGATGAACTTTTTAATCAAAAATCATTGAGGATTCTAGCACATTCTACAGTTTCTAATAAGCGCATTTAAACTAAAGCAGAAAATCTTTTTCAAAAGCCTCGCTTATGCAAAGGTAATAACAAAGTTAACGTGATAAAATAAATTTGAACAAACACCAAAAATTAACGGCATTTTCTATTTCTCTCCCAATCTTTTACTTGAAGCAAAATGGTCTGTCTGGCTACTTGCATGTAACCGACAGTTGAATGAAGTGTATAACTCAACGTTTCTAAAGATCACAAGCACATTGATGATATCGAACTAAGCAAAGTAAGCATATGTCGTGGAAGCCGAAGAGAACTACGACAGTTGATCAGAAGACCAACATTTAATTTACTTCTATAAGTTTCTATAATTGAACCATCTCTTGGTTGTTGTAAATTAGATTTATAAAGCATAGGCCATCAGTAAATAACCAATTCGGTTTAAATACTGTTATTTTTTTTAACATCAAGGTCGGGGTTTCTCAGAAGGATCCCTAGGCACAATTGTTTAGGCGGGGGACTAAGTAGACTTCTGCTTGTGGCTTTGTTTCTTTTAAATCCTTATTGCTGCAATTTTTTGCATTCTCTTTGCATTTTAAGCTTATTTCAATGACACATTGTGAAATATTTTATAGCCATGCCAGGAGCTTTTCGTGTCACACTTTTCAATGGCAGTCGCGACAATGATGAGGTAAAATGCCACGAGTATTTATAGGCCAAGAAACGTTGCACAGCTACTTGCAATACAACTTCGTGTTGTTTTTATTGTGTCACGTGAGCACTTAAGCAAAATCCTGCGTGCTTCGCAGAATTGTGTAAGTCTGCAATCATTTAAATAGTTGCAAAGAGAATACAAACTCTTTTTGCTTGCACAGAGATGCCCCTGATCTTTATACATGTTGCCTCCAAAACTCGCAGTTAAAACTGCAAACGGGCAATTGTTAGAATTGAGAACTTGTTGTCTTCATAGTTCTCAGCGGATTCTCTAATTTTCAACAAATGCTACCCAATAGTAGAATTGCAGTCTCGCTTTGCGGCTGTTTTATTATTCAATCTTGAAGTTTGTCTTCTTTTTGCATTAATTCTAGATTGGATCCATTTTGGAACATGCTGTCTGATTTGGTCTTCGAGCCCTTGCGATGGCGTTTCGTACGGTTTTTGTAGGTACATAAGAATTGGTCTTCGAGACCTACGTACCGGCTGTCACAATGGCACTGTAATTCATAAATGACATTACTTTTTTTTGTGGAATGTACGGCATCTTTATGGGCAATAGGTAGTATATTTTTTAAGTAAAAATTACTCTAGGACTGACCGAAGCAAAGCAGTTGTTAACAGCGGCTTTTACTCCACTGCTAATCTTGGTAGAGGGTTTGTCCATCCAACGAACCTTCAAATAGATGGGACATTTGTCTGGTCCAAAGGGTTTAGGTGTGGAAAACCTTGCAGTTGTTCTTGAAATTTTCTGTTTAATCACATCTTTAGGGTAGCCATTGTCTAGCAGGATTTTCTTGATGTTTTCCATTTCTTGTTTGAATCAATTTCTGGTGCAGATCTTAAGTGCTCTACAGTATATATCAATGAGTACTACGATAGTTGATCAAACGACACTTGATCGAACGACACTTGATCGAAACGACACTTGATCGAAACGACATTTGATTGAGAAGAACCATTTGCATAAAGTTGACAATTTATTTAAGTTAAGATTAAACTTTTAACAAAATATTTCATTTAATATTTAATAAACAATGTTTCATGTATTTTTGTATGAAATTCGGACTTACACTTTTTCTTTATTTTAAAAGAGTTTTTATTTTATTTGACAGAATAACAAGCAATACAACAATAATCTTTTATTTCACTTAATACTAAAAGTTAAAGTCCAAATCCTTCCTAACTCTAGTGCTTTCTAGCATACGTTTTGTGGAATAGGAGGTATGGTCACCGTTGTTGAGTCTTCATATAGTGTACTTGAGCAGATTTTTATGGTTTCAGTCAATGGTACGTTTGTGAACAAGGTGGTGACGTCAAAAGAGCAGAGATCTAGATTATCACTGTCTAGTTTTAGTTGTTGGATTGTTTCCGAAAAGGTTGGTACAGTATGGTAGATTAGGTTGTTGGATTAATGTTTCCGAAAACGTTTGTATGGTATGGTATTGTAGGTTAATCGTTAAAACATTGGTATGGTATGATTTATGATAAGTTCAGCACATCATGAGCTAGCAAAATAGCTGGCCTGTTTGTTGCAACGAGTGTTAGAGCGATTCTCAGTAAATTGTATCAAAGATTCTTTCATATTTTCGAAAACGATCCAACAACTAAAGCCGGTGTACTTGAAGCACCATATTCGCACCAGCAAATACGACCCTGTAGTGGACAAAGTACATTCTTTTGCAAATTAATTGACTAAAGTTGTTTTTTTAGTTTCTATGCTATGTATCTCCATGTTTTTGTGCATGCGTTTGGAAATATTTTAATCAATGCTGTTGCATTGTTAAACCAATGTACTCGTTAGTGCTAGAGGCGGCGAGACAGCAAAAAAATAAGTTTTGTGACATCGCAGAAGACTTTGAGTACCTCAATAGTGTTGCAGAATGAAACTTGTTTTTCTGTTGCTTGCAGATGATAGTTAAACATCTTGGTATTTCTGTAATTTATAATAGCAGATATCACTCCTAGGCAGCGGAATCGCATTCTTACTCTTTCAGAACAACTATTGCAAATACTGTAGAGCTTAGTCAAAAGTCTGTGTCGCGAATTATCGAACAACAGGAATCAACAAGCTCGGTTACTCAAAGAAGCAAAGGTAAGTGCGATAGAAAGCGTAAGACTACCCGAAAAATGATACAATCCTTCTTTGAAATAGCAAAACAGATCCAAGAAGGGCGAGTTTTGATTTACAAAAGGATTTGATGCTTGCTGGAGTTCGTATAAGCTCAAGTACAGTTAGACGCCACCTGCTAGAGGCTGGTAAAAAAGCTATAAAACGTCTAAAAAAGCATCTTCTTATTAAAAAGATGATGAAGAAAAGATTAGAATGGGCATAAGCACATAAAAATAGACAGTAGAAGACCGGAAAAAAGTGTTGTTTTTGGACGAAAGTCAACCAAATGGAGTATCAAAATCAGGCATTATTTCAACTTTTTTATATAATCAACCAATCGACGTCGTCGTCGTCGTCGTCGTTTGAAGGGTATCCACTCCAGGTCAGACACAAACAGGACTGGGGCCGAGGGTTTATCCTTTTACTACCCCAGACTGCTGCACTGCCTGAATTAGATGCTGACAGTGATGTTACTAAGCCAGCATCGAGTTTCGTCATCCAAAACCGTCAGACCTCGTGCTCCATGTGGTGCCCGATGTATAGGGCACGCTGTTAGTACATGGTCTGCGGTTTGCTCAGAGGCGCCACACTCGCAATTCGGTGAAGGAGCGAGACCCCATTTGTGCATGGACAAATGGAATCGCCCAACACCAGTCTGCAGGCGGTTGAGCTTAACCCAAGCTGCACGGGGTAAGCCCATCCCAACAGGCCTGGCACTGGTCTCGGGCACAAAAGCACGGAGCCTGGAAGCATTTTCACAGTAATCCGTTTTCCATTTGTGATTTGTCCATTCAGAGGGGCGGATGCCAAGTCTGGCAAGGTTGTCCAAGAGATTCCGTGCACCTGGCACAAACGGGCATCTGGATCTTAGTCTCACTTGGCGAGTATCTGAGGACTCACTTAAAAGACCATACAAGATATGATCGGGGTCCAGAGATCCACGATAAGCCAAGGAGAGTGTCGCTCCCAGTCGGCGAAGCTCAGCTGGCTGGATGTCTGAGAGTACAGGTAGGTGGTCCGTTGGAGTGGGACGCAGGCATCCAGTAACTATGCGCAAGGCGTCATTCAAGACACTGTCAATGAGACGAGTGTGAGCACTGTGACACCAGACTGGCGCACAGTACTCAGATGTTGAGTAGACTAGAGACAAGGTGGCTATGCGTAGTGTTTTAGCACCAGCACCCCATCCCGAGCCCACGAGTCGCCTCAGCAGTGTGACGCGCGTGGATAGTTTTTTGCGCAATGCCACTAAATGGTGACGAAACGTGAGCGATCTGTCCAGTTTACCCCGAGATAGGTAGGGGTTGGACAGAACGGTAAAGGTCTACCGTTGTTGTAGACCTTTAGCTCACGTTTATCCTCTCGGTTATTTAAGTGAAAGGCTGCCGTCATCGTCTTAGTGTGACTGAGCTTCAACCTCCAAGTCTGGAGATACGCTGAAAGTGTGGACATGTCTTGGCTTAAGGTCCCCTCCAAGTCCTTTCAGTTTCCAGAAGAATGCAACAATGCTAGATCATCAGCATAAGCAAACTTTCTGGAAATCATGGAAGGAAGATCGTACGTATAGATGTTAAATAGGAGGGGAGCCAAGACCGATCCCTGAGGAACGCCGTTTTCAAGACGGCGTAGCCTGCTTTGCTTGATGTCACCAATGGTAAGGGTGAAACTTCGATTTCGGACAAGCTCCATAATCATTTTATCCGGAAGTATCTCAGTATCCGGAAGTATCATGTGCTTATCCGGAAGTAGTCTCAGCAGCTTGCAGGTAAGACCACGGTGCCATACAGTGTCATAAGCAGCTGTCAGATCGATAAATACGGCACCGGCCTTCTTTTTAGCCTCGAAAGAATCCTCGATGTTCTGGGTTAGCAGAACAAATTGATCTACGGTTGACTTCCCGCGTTGGAACCCAGCCTGCTCTTTAGGGAGCAGTGGATCGATTAATGGTTCAACGAGGGCGTAGATAAGCCTCTCGAGAATCTTGTAGGGGACACAGAGCAGAGATATCGGTCGATAACTCTTTGGGTCCCCCACGGGCTTTGTTGGTTTTGGGATCGCGACCACAAGCGCTCCTTTCCAGATTTTGAAAATTTTGAGTCGGCGCAAACAGGAAGAAAGGAAGTCACATAACCAGGACTTCAAAGCAGCTCCGGCATGGAGTATAAGCTCGGGGCAGATGGAATCAGGTCCCGGAGCTTTACCTGGTTTTAAATGCTAAAGGGCAGCAGTAAATTCTCTCTGTGAAAAATTGTCAGAGATATTTACTGGGTCTGGTGTTGTGTCCCTCCAAAGGTCAGACACTTCTTGAAAGACAAGTCGAGATGACTTGTGGTCAACAGCCTCGTATTTCCCATTTCTAACCAACTGAGATGCAATAGCATCGGCTGAAACGGGACAGTGACGAGGAGAGTATCGTGACCTACCAGTAAGGTTGTTCAAAATACTCCACGCTTTTCGACTAGAGTGTGAGAAGTCGATGTTCCGAACTGCTTCGGACTATTGATCCCTTCGCTTTCTGTCAAGCTTGGCAAGCAGAGCTGTAGCAGCCAAACTTGAGTCGTCTCCCTGAGGAGACTGCAGAAAGGTTTTATAGAGGGATTCACACTTTGCATCCCAACACGGAATATAGTTATTTCGATACCCGCGTGGGATAGTCTTTTTGGTTGCTTTCTTAATGGTGTTACAGAAGTCCTGGTAAGCCGCATCCACATCAAGTAAATCAGGCGGCAAAAAAGTCTTTGCGAATTTATTCGTCAAAGCAATGTAGTGACTCCATTTGGCCTTGTGGAAGTTCCATCGCTTAACAGGCATGCTTGGCACTGCCATAGCAAACTTGGTGGTGTAATAAGTGAAGGTCGATGTTGTGACCTGGGGAACTTTGTCAAGGACACGTCTATCCGGTAAGCGACTGTTTGGACCTACGCTAGCGAAAGCTAGATCTGGATTGGTGCCAGTGTTCCAGCGGCCGGAATAAAAACTGGCAGCATCCTTGGCATTATATAGAAGGGCAAGACAATTAATACTTGCCCATCCAGCCAAGCACTCACCGTCCGGACTGTTGTCATTTTAACACCAGTCAGTATGACGACAGTTAAAATTGCCAGCGTACAGACAGGGGTGAGGATACCCTGGAAGATCCAGGGTTCGCAATCGCGTTGGCGGTGGTTTGTAGACGTTGACTATTTTACAGCCATCAACGTCCACACACAACCACTCGATCTCCGATGTCGGTGGAGATTGGTCCAAAAGCGTGTATCTCAGTCGCTCGTGGACAAACGTGGCAAGGCCATGCTTCCTGCTTAAAGAAGACCCAGCTAGTTGGTAGTTTGCAAGTACCAACTTCTCTGTATCAGTGCAGTGGGTCTCCTGCAGCAGGATGACGAGTGCCTCAGACTGCATAGCGAGATGATGAAGAACATTCATCTTGCTTGCAGTGAGGCCTTCGATGTTGAGCTGAAGAATAGTGGGTCTTCGGAACTTGTTGGCAATGTGCCCTGAAAAGGGCAGTTTTATCCTAGCATTGCCCCGTCCTGAAAAGGACGTTTGCCGATTAGCAGACCCACACTGAACATCGGAATGGGTGGACACCCTTCCGTTTTGGTAGGTTTGGTTTCGGTCTGTCATTTTTAGAATCAATAAACAGACTTACTCACGGCCCAGGCTGCGTGAAAGCACCTACCATCTGGGCCAACCGATCATCGCCGCAAAGATAACTGAAACAATAAAAATTGTTTGTAATTTTGAAATGATCAGTAGCGCTTTACAGCACGTGATATGTTAAATCGTATGTAATTTTATTCGTTATGCTAATGTTTTTTCTGTTTTGTTTAAAACGGTTTCTTTCAGTTTAATAAACTTTTAGTTTTAGTTATCATAAAATAAATCTTATTACACCTTGTTTAGTGATTCAAATAGGAAAAAATGTGCATACATACCTTAAACCACATAAAATGTGTGCAGTAAGCCCATGAGGGACCACTGCAGTTCCCGCGGCCAAATCGGTACGGGTCCCATACGGACTGCCTTGACAGGGCCCTTGCAGGGTCTGCATAGCATTGTTGGATGGTAGACTAAAGCAGACTGGAGAGAGTCCGAAGATTAAGGGGCAAATACAGCCCGCAAGATATTTATTTCATTGCATTCCACGTGTGGTTGGGAAGAAGCATAACAATCTCTTTGATTAAAATGGTGCTTTTTCGCTTTATTAACAACCAGGGTGTGATGATAGAAATTTAGGCTCACCAGAAAATTAATAAAAGCTAGAAGCTAATGAAAAAATAAAACAACGGTCTCTATCTTGTTTGTCGTGTAAATATCTTTTCTGGTCTACTCTCGACCTTTTTATTTATTTATTTATTTTCATTTTTTCTTACAATCAACTTGAAATTACTCATACCGCAAGTCCAAATAAAGGTTGTGAATAAGGAAGCAGCGACTAAACGAAATACCTTATTACAGTATTACAATACGTTATTACACGTTATTACATAAATACATTATTACACTGTTTTACGCAAATCATGGGTGGTTGTATAATCATATAATCATGGTTGGGAGAACCAACAAACTCAAAGACCATAAGGGTCTGGACTGAAAAAGACCTTAAAAAAAAAATGCTACTTTAATGCTAGTCAAGACAAAAAAAAGTCTGACATGATGAACCGGATGAAAAAGCGTGTTCTGTCGAATAACTATCTTTTTTCTTAAATCAACAACAAGTTTATAACGGCCCGCATCAAATTTTTTAATTTTAGGATGCGGCCCAAAAGTGCAATTATGTTCTCTACCCTTGTACTAAAGTTTTCAAGAAAGCAATGACAAGAAAATGAATTTTTTTTAATTTTGCTATTTCAACTTGATATTTGTCTTATAATCTGTTTGACAATTTATAAAGTGTTTTCACCAGGGCGTCAAATCGTTTAAAATAACGTTCTGATTCAGGTTTAGATTTAACAAAAAAATTGTTTTCGTGTTCAGTTCTGGTTCAGATTCAGTAATTTGTTTAAAGAGATTCAGTTTTAGATCAGTTCCGATTTGGATTCGGAATATTTTTTCTGTCAATTTCTGACAAGCTTTAGGACAGTAGCCTAAACATGATTTTTGACCTCATGTTTTCATGGGCGTCCGCAGACACGCTTCCTGAAAGACTGATGGCAAACAGTGGCAAATCCCAAGTATTTTAAAAAGGGTTTTTAAAAAATTGGGGTACAGGTTTTAAAATAATTAAAGATCAAATTAATTCACGGGCGTGGGTCTCGTTTAAACTTTTAGTAACCAAACCAACTTTTAGTAATTAATGTTGAATGAAATGAATTTATAGTAATGTATTGCGAGAGCCAAATGCGAAAGCGGCAGCTTTTGTTGTGTTTTAATCTCAAAACTTTCTTATAGATTGTGTACATTTGAGTTTATTAGATCCTTTTTGGACTAGCCACTGGCACAACTATCTAAGAATTTTTCCATAATCATTTAGTGGCGGCCCTACACAGTAGGCTTACAAGTAAGAGGCGTATAATTATCCTATGTAGTCTATGTTTTTGTAAATCAAAACAAATAAACGCTTAGTCATTTAAATAGATAAAATAATAAAAGAGGCAAGATTTTCAAGGTTTTTAAGGCATTTAAATATTACTTTTTACAATTTCAAACTTGAAAACGCAAGTATCCTTTTTGCCCTTCCTAGCGGGCTCCTATTTATCTAGTGCACATATTTTGCTTTATTTAATTCTCGCCTGAAAAAGTTGTTCATGACGTTTCTTTATTGCCCTACAACAAGTATTCAAACTGATTGTAACAACTTCCAACTGTAAAATTGTGATAAATCTAGATATAAATTAAAAATCAAATCAGTTTGTTCTATATGATTCTTTTAAAGACAACTAAAATCAAGTTTTGCAATTTTGTATATTGATCATTGTTTGCTTCCGAACTGGTATTAAGAATTTGCTGCTTTTTTTTAATAAATCAATGAAAAAATAAACATTAGAAATGGGTCAGGTTGTTTAAAAAATGTTTTAAACTCTAACAAATTCAAATTTTCAAGGAAACTATTATTTCCCAATTCGCAAAATTAGCAAAATTATTTTTTATCATTCGATTGTAAAAAAAAAACTTTTTTGCACAACGTTAACTAATGACAATGGTAAAAAAATATTCGGGCTGCTCAATAATTTTATGTTAGCTAAGCTGACTGTATTGTACTGTTTACACTCCGTTATTTTACTCTTGCAAGTAGTGATTTTAACCTCCGGATTGTGGACTAACGCAGAGGGCCAAAACTATTTAATTTCAACTGAAAGTTACATCGCGTAACTTAAATTTTGTTTGCAAGAGTAACTTTTGCATATACAAATCTCGAAGTAAAAAAAGGAAATAAAAGATTTAAATACATCTCACAAAAACTCAAAATGCAAGTATTTTAGGCGCCATGGAGGTTTTTTCTTCGTTTAAAAAAAACATGAGGAATAAAGGTGAAGACCATTATTTTGGTTTTCAATTAAATTTTAGGTTCTAATACCGGTAATTAAGAGGATTAATTAAAACCAATTGTTTAAAATTAAAGTAAAAGATCAAAAAGAAGATTTTGACTTTGACTAAACTTGTTTTTTCCTAAATAAGTTAAAAATTTATAGACATGTTTGGGAAGCAAACGAAGTTTTCACTTGAATTGCTGCATTGATTGCGCCCCGCAATAAACTTACTGACAAAATTTTAGCCACCAACGGGAGGTTGGGCATGTCTGATTTCGGAGGAGGCAAAAACTTCTCCGCCTAATTAGATCATCATTCCGTTTGTTTATTGAGACGCTTTGAAGACAGTCTTTGGTTTATCATGACGTAACCTCTCAATGACAGCCAGACGAAAACGTTTGAGATTCAATGAACAAATTTTTTCAAAGCTGTCAGTAACAACCAAATTTCTTGAACTACATCTGTTTTTTTGTTTTGTTCTTTATCGGTATTTAAATTTTAACAAGAACGTTTGTTTAATTTTTAGAAGTTAGTGAATAAGTAACCAACAAAAACTAACAATATTGGAAAAAATTTGTTTGTCTTGTTTAATTGGACCACTTTTACGTCGTGCCATGATGTGGTGCGATAAAGCACAGTCGATAGTATCTTTAAATAAGCCTAAAGATTATGAACAGCTCATCCCGAATCAATCTTACAGCAACAGTAAAAGCAGCCGGAATATTATTGCGTTAAACCTTTATTTTATCAAAAATATCTTATGATACTGCAAGCCTATAACTCTGGATTATCTCACAGTATCATATTTTTTTCAGTTTTCTCTCTTGTGTGAAAAATATACAAATTTTAAAATTGCAAAAGCACACTTGGCCTTTTACAAACAGAAAAATAAGAGCAAAGCAGTTAGCTTGCAGAAAATGATCTAAACTTCCCACTACAACATAGAAACTAATAAACTTTTTTCTTTCTAATAACATATCTCAACCAATTTCCTTAAAAAAGTTTGTTTTAAATAAAATTTGCTTTCTTGTAAAAATCAAAAATCAATTAACTTTCTTGTATCGCTTGCTGAACATTTTCTTTCATTCTAGGCTCCCATTACCTTTTTATAAAACTTCAAGACAACTAGATTTTGCTTTAGCCGGATGGTTCTCAAATAGTGTGCAGCTTTGATTTTTTAAGGGCGTCAAATAATTTACTTTGTTGCGTAGACTACTTATGATTTTAATTTAAAATATTTCATGCATAAAAATTGTTTGCAAGATACCTTGGAATTTTTAAAAATCAGTTTACTGTAATAACTTAAACTGATTGTTACGCTGAAAATAAGAATTATAATCTAGATGTGATTTTCTTTCTACATGATTTGGTTTTGCTATATTTGCTGCGTCTCTATATTAATATATGTATTTTAAAAAATGATTTGCACTGTAAAAAGCTTAAGAACTACTGATTTAGCATACTATTTTATTTTAACTTCTTGCCTGAAAAAGTTGTTTATGACATTTCAGTTTTGCCACGCAAAAAGTATAGTGACCACAACATATTGCGGCAACTTCAAAGAAAAAATTGTGATTTTGATTCTTCTACAAGTAACTTAAAGCTTTAAAATCTGTGCATCAAATGATCGAACCGGATCCATTTAATTAAAATTGCCGTGCAGATTCAGGTTCAGTAAATTTTTTTTAGAGGTACAGTTCCGATTCAGTTTTAGCAAATTTTATTTTTTTGGGTTTATTCCCGGTTCGGGTTCAAAAAATAATAACGGTTAACATGAGTTTACCGGTTCGATTCGGGTCTGGTTCGACGCCCTGGTTTTCATGAAATACTTTATCAATAATATTATTTAATTTAAAAATAGGCCTACTGTTGCATCACTTCAAGTATATCAAGTTGTTTATTCCAAATATGCGGGTCTGGTACTGGTTATGGGTATGTCAGCATGGAGTCTGGATGTACACCACAGTGCTCCATGTTTCATTTGTAATTCATCCACTAAGAAGCGCGAATGCCTAATTTGGAAAGGTTATTTAATGGATTTCATGCAACTGGCACATACGGGCGTCTGGATCTTAGCCTCTTTTGGTAAGAATATGAGGACCCACTTAAAAGACCATGCAACAATTAGTTTGGGTCTAGCCATCCACGGAAAGTCAAAGAGATTGTCACTGCTGGTTGCCAAAGCTCATCTGGCTGGATGCCCGAAAGTATAGGTAAGTGCTCCGCCGGAACACCAGACGGGTGCACAGAACTCAGTTGTTGAGTAGACCAGAGATAGGGCAGCTGTGCGCAGCGCAGCAAACAGTTGATCAAACGACACTTGATCGAACGAGACTTGATCGAAACAACATATGATCAAAATAACACTTGATTGAAAAGGCATATGATCAAAATAACACTTGATTAAAACGGCATATGATCAAAACGATATTTGATTCAAACGACGCTTGATCGAAACAATATTTGATCGAAATGACAATTGATAAAAAAAAGATTTATTTTTGTATGTTTCAGCGATTAAACAATCTTTTTGTTACTGTAAATCAGGTTCATAAAAATCAGAGACCATCAGTAAGAAGACAATTTTTTTTATAGCTTTTTTGCCAATGTTAAGGTCAGGGTATCTGAAAAAGATCCTTGGGCAAAGCATTTTTAGAGGGCAACAAGTAGATTTCTTGTCATGTTTCTGTTCTGTTAGATGCTTATTGCTGCAATTTTTTTGCATTTTTTTTCATCGTAATCAAAAGCGTATTTAAGGGGGGCATTGTGCCATGGCCCCACTCTTGGAGGCCACTTGAAGAAATTAGAAATAGATTTAAAGGGAAGACCTTTTTTTTAGAAATTATTATGTTTTAAGAGGAAAAATTGACAAAACCGGGACAGATTCAAAGTTGTAAATTTTATCTTTCATTATTCAATTAAATGTTGTTTCGAATAAGTGTCGTTTTGATCAACTGTCGTTTTGATCAAGTGTCGTTTTATCAAGTGTCGGGTCACGGATGACGGAACGTGAGTAATCTGTTCAGTTTTACCCAAAAATAAGTAGGGATTGGACAGAACGGTAAAAGACTATCAATTTTTTTGTAGACGTCTAGCTCACGTTTGGCCTCTCGCTTATTTAAGTGAGAGTTTGCCGTCATCGTCTTAGTGTGACTGAGCTTCAACCTCCAAGTCTGGAGATACGCTGAAAGTGTAGTCATGTCTTGGCTTAAATTCTCCTTCAAATCGTTAAGTTTTTAGAAAAGTGCTTAATAATTCAGAGATTATTATATATTCAGAGCTTAACGATTCAAAGATTTTGACATTCACGATTTTAAACTGCACCAGACAATGTAATATGCCGCTGTGAGATTAAGAAATACGGCAACAAACCTCTTCTTACCTCAAACAAATTATCGATGTTTTTTGTGAAAGAACGACTTGATCCACGCTTGACTTTCTGCGTCGAAACCCAGCCTACTCTTTAGGCACCAGAGGATCAATAATTGGTTCGGAGCAGGCGTAGATAAGCGTCTCGAGAATCTTGTAGGAGACACAGAGCAGAGATATCGGTCGATAATTTTTTGGGTCCCCCACGCACTTTATCGGCTTTGGAATTGCAACTTCTACAATTGGTCTTCTCCAGACCTTGGGAATTTTACTTCGGGGAAAGCAGAAAAAAAGGAAGTCACGTAATCAGGACTTTAAAACAGCTTCAGCATGGATAATAAGCTCTGGTTTGATGGAATCAGGATCCGGAGCTTTACCTCTTTTTAAATGTTGGATGACAGAAGAGAATTCTCTCTGTGAAAAATTGTCAGAGATATTTACTTGGTCTGGTGTTGTGGGCCTCCAAAGGTCACACACTTCTTGAGAAACAAATCTAGATGATTCGCAATCAACAGCCTCGTATCTCCTATTTCTGACTAGCTGAACCGTTACGTTTGAAACGTTAAGTAATAATTTACGTTTCAATTGTTTGCATTGTATCAACGATGAAGAACCCATCACAGTAGAATGAGATGCTTCTGATTTAACTATAAAAGCAACACTTAACCAAAACTACCGCCCAGTTGCGTTTAGGTCACGTAAACTTACTAAAATACGTCGGCAGCGTGGTCGAGTGGTTAAAACACCGGACTGATGATCAACATAGTCTCTGTTTAAAACCCACTTGCGCCATTCTGTTGTGTCCTTGGGAAAGACACTTTACGGCACTTTCTCCTGCTTGGTGGTCTTGGCAAGCAGTTCTAAATTACAGTAATATCTCTACTAAATTACTAGCGGATAGCAATATCTTGGCATCTCCGGAAGCAGGTCGGGGTAATTGCTTACCCTATGTATAGCGCCTCCATCGCTTTCCTGCGAGTCAGGAGGATAAATATAAAGATAAAAAAATAAAATAAAATAAAAGCAAATAACGCCATTCAACTATCGAAAAAGAGGCTACTGCAATAAGTGAAACGGTACAAAAATGGGTGCATTTTCTCCGTGCATAAGCTTTTACGTTACTTACAGACCAACAATATATAGCGTTTATTTTAAATCAGCAAAAAGGAAGCAAAATTAAAAACGTTAATATACAATAATGGCGTTTTGAACTTGGAACCTTTGAATAAATTATCCAATACAGACCGGGATTAAATAAAATTATGCAACTGATCTTTTTTCCTGCATTTACAGCTCATTTACTTCGGCTTCAATCAATAAAAATTTTTATTTTATTCACGACACTTTAGAGCAGCCGGGAATTATCAGACTTTAGTACTTCATAAGAAGTAAAAACTTTCATTTTTGCTTTCCGTCGTTAAGAAAACTTGTCAAAACTTCAGGACTTGCGCCAAAATAAAACTTTGCTTTCATCGGAAGCCAATTGAAACTTTAATTTTAGTAACCCAACCTTGGCAAAGAATAAGTTTGGAATTCAAAGGGCCTGTTAAAGGTAAAAAAAATTAATTTTGATGGTAATTGACAAATATAGTAGACTTCCATTTGTGCTCCCTTGTCGCAACATGACAACACAGGCTGTGATTAACTGCCTCACGACATCATATTTCATGTTTGGCCTGCCTGGTTTAATTTTTTTGAGCTTGATAAAGCCTTATAGCTGCTAGACCAGTGGTTTTCAACCTTTTTTTGGGTCGTGGTCCCTTTCCAGAACCTCTCAGCACCCGTGCCCCCTGCTTCAAATATTGTCCCAAAAGACAATTGAAAACTGAAAAAAAGGCTTCCGCTCGTGGCACCTCCCCAATAAATGTCTTTTTGCCTCCTCGGAAAGCCGAGGGCTCTTTTTAAGAAACGCTGTGCTAGGCAATTTGCTGACTCAAACTTTACCGAGGCTTTCTAACTTATTAAAATTAATTATAAAGTCAATTACGTGCTTAACTTGATTAGATTTTTTCATATTTTTGTGGAGTGAGCCGCTAAATTAAAAAAATTTCTATCCTAAGTATGGCCGTGAATAAAAAGTTTATAAAGCCTTAGTTAAGATATTTATCATAATAAACAAAATGAGTTGGAAGAAAGGGGAAGCGACAACTGTGAGGTAAGATCTGCAATTTTTGTTTTTTATAGGCCTACGTGAAAGAAAACTTCGCATTTTTTTATTTTGATTTATGGCCTATATTGATTACACAGCATTGTAATGGGTAGCCTCCATATTGTTGATAAGCATAGATGCTAAGCAAACTTATCTAGTCACCGAGTTTAAATGTTAAAAGTTCAAACATGAAAAAATTTAATCGATACTTGATGTGCAGTTCATAATTCTTGTTTGTTCTTATGCACAAGGCTCTGTTTGCATAAGATTGCGTAAGATTGTTCTGCTTAAATAAAATTACATAAGAATGAGCTAATAAAACGCCTTTAACAGGTTTTCGAGAGCCACACATTTTGGTTTATAACAACTCAATGCAACAGTAACTCACTAAAAGTGACTAAACTTTTATTTATGTCGGCAGCGTGATCGAGTGTTTAAGAGCGACGTGATTGTTGGCGAACGTAATCGACACGGTCGCGCTTCAAAGCTACTCGTTCCATTCTGATGTATCATTTGACCTTTGGTGCCTTCCACACTTTCCTACAAACGAGATAAATGTAGAGATAAAAAAGATTTTGCTTTTTTTTTATTGATTTGCAGAAAATCGATGAAACATTAAACACAAATAATCAATAAATTATTTTATTTCAACTCTATTTTTATTCTTCAGACTTGTAGGAAAACGATGGAGGCACTATACATATAGCAAGCAATTACCCCAATCTGTTTCCGGATATGCTAAGATATTGCGGTGTACTTAAATTTTTTTTGTTTTAGTTTTTTGGTTTTTTATAGAGATATGACTGAAATTTATAAGTGTTTACTAAGGCCGCCAAGCAGGGGAAAGTGCTATAAAGTGTCTTTTCCAAGGACACAACAGAATGACGCAAATAGTTTTTGAACCGAGACTATGTTGAACGCAATCGCTACGCTCTTAACCACTAAACCACGCTGTCGACAGTATTATGAGCAGCAGCCTACTCGGATTTTTTATTTTAGTTCCGCTGTAAAAAGGTTTTGTAAATGCTATTAGATTAGCACAAATCAATTGTTTCAAATTACTAGTTTTTTCATTAGTAATGAATTCAAGTTCATAAAAGTTAAAGTTTTAAGAATTTCAACCGTCTCAAGTTGAAGCTGGTTTTGTAGTTTAGTTAAAAGCAAATATTTTTCGTGTTGAGCTCCAGCATTGTTTGTCTTTCCACACATCTTTATTTCTGTCCTGGTTTGTAACGGATTTTTATATCACGATTCACTGCAATCAAACATTGGTTGTTTGGGTTGTTTCAAGTTTGAATGCTTCACAAAGAAAGTTGAAGATGGCGCCGACATGGAATTGATCATAGCTGAAACCAACTTAAAAATCTGTTTCTAAAGCACTCAAACGAAGAAATAGTAGCGTTCTATTATATGCTTTTTTTACATCCCAAATCAACCTGTTAAAGGACCCGCAGACACCTTAAACTTCCTGAAATTTTGATAGCCTCTAAACGCTCCTCAGACCTCTATTTTATTCCTATTCTTATATTCTCATTATTAATGATTAAAAATTCTTTATTCAGCTCTGTACAGCACTAACAGCCTTAATCTCTTGATCCCCTCTATTCACTTTTATTTGCTGGTTTTCATCCTTAACACAGTAGCATATTATCTGGGTTGTTGTTATCTCCCAACTCTTTAAAACTCTTATACTTTGCCACCTGTTGGAAACTCTAATTTGTAAATCAGAGTCTTGCAGAGCGTGATCAACATTTTGCATAATTGCAAACAGTTGTGAAAACCAAAATAGAAACTTTATTGAAGCGCGAGGTAAAACAAAAATTTTCATTACATCACAGGAATAATTCAGTCTCTCACAAATAGTTTTTAAACCAAACCTTTTCATAAATAGATTTTTAAGCCAAAACGTGCCACGAGTTTACGATGTCAGTTTTTTATCTGGGAAACGTAGCCACTCATGCAATTGTGCTGCAGCAGCCGCACAAGAAACATTGAGTTAAATTGTTTGAATTTGACCAGGAACCGAACCCAGGCGATCCGCCGAGTCCATGGCCGAGTCTTAATGTTTATTAAGACTGATCTTGATGTTAATTTTATTGATAGAAAAATGACGTTGAAAAATCTGAGATGAGATTTAATTTAAAATGAGAGCGTGCGAGATTACCAGTTACATTTGAGTTTGGGCATTAGACGTATTGCTCCCATAATCCTATTCAAAAGCAAGTTTTTCTTCAAAACCTCTGGGCGTGAACTTATCTTCTTGGTGTAAAAAGCGTCACGTAACAAAGTCAAAATTAAAAACAACGTGATAATATACTGTATAGTTTGAAGAAATTTATACATAGCCCATGTGAAAAAAAGTATAACACTTAGTTTTACGCTTACTTATCATTTATACATAAATAAGAAACAAAGAGAATTTAGATTGGATTTCTAGTAATACTGTATCTGTGCATTTAAACTGGCTCAACTTTGCACAACAAACATGTGAATGAGCAGCAATCATTGATAGAAGTTTAGCCACTTTGGTGATCGAATTAAAGTAAACAATCTAAAGAATGTCAATGTTTACGTTGTGCCCTTGGTACTATGCATGAATTCGTTTATTAAATTGCGTTTCCCGCAATGGGATCCAGTAAGCTGTTGTCTAAGAAGCGACGAAACATAAAATCCAGCTAGAATTGTATTTCACCGAGTTAAGATTTCGAAAAAATTTTAACTTTTCGAAAGAGCAGTTTTACTTTTGTAAATTATTATTTTAAGATTAAATAACATTGCATTTCAATTTGAATGAAAACAGCGGCAGATTGGAAGAAATTAATTGGTTGAAAATGACTCGGATCATTGCGATCTTTGTGTGCGTCATAATTACAATTGGTAAGAAAAAGTAGACACGCAAAACTAGTGTTTAGCTGTATTGCATGAAGCCAGGGATAATTATTTTCCTCAATGCCACAACGCGTTTACAGTTTTTATCAAAATTTTTTAACTCAATAAAAATTTTTCCCTGTTAAGACTTTAGAACTCGGCCTATTTTATATCAATTTATTAAAAAATTACTTTGTATCATTGTCTAATTTAAAAAAAAAAAGTAGCATAGCAGCCAGCCACTTTGTGTAATCTGAAAGAAGTTTCACAAGTTATAATTTGTTCGGTTTAAAGATAAATTATTGCTCAAGAAAAATGTTTTAAAGTTTTAAAAAAAAATTTCCACTTTCGATGTACTTTTACACTGTGGATGACAAATCACTGATATTAAGTTAACTCCCTTGTACTTTCAAAAATTTTTACAGTTTTGAAAACAATTTTAAAAATGTTTTTATACATAATTATAGTTTTCTTAATCCAAACCAGCTATAGCGAAGAACGTGAGATTGTTTAACTTTTTGAAGGAATTAGAAAATCCGAAATCGGTTGCAGATGCTTTAATCAAACAAGGTTAACGCAGCGCTACGTACATTGCCATACGCTTACTTATAAACTGTCGTGCCTCTCTTTTCTATTTAAAATAGTAAACACAGTACTAAAAAATTTTCTCTTTAAATTGAGTGCAAAAAAATGCTTGTTTTCTTTTAAAGTGAAATAAAGACTAAATAAATAGATCTTGAAGACTTCATTAATCTATAGGTTTACGTTCGGCAGCATGACTTTGATCTCAATTTATCAAACGTGCTTGGTACAGAATCTTCGTCGCGCTTTCGCTGAAGATTTTCCACAACTTTTCCTCTTTTTTTAGAATATAACATAGTCATTAATTCATCAGACAATTCGCTACTTAGAAAACAGTAAAACCGCTAAAACAAGTTCTTTCGAGAAATATGTTTAATTAATTTCAGCAAAACCATTTGCAACGACCTGCCACGTGTTGCCACGTTTTTTTTCGCTCTGTCTATGCAAATTAGTCAAACCTACTCACTTCATCAGTTAATTTCCTTTCTCCAGTTTTTATCTTACTATAAATGATTTATGCAAAATAAGAGTCACTTAAGAGCTTTAAAACAAACAGAAGTTTGATGGTTGCATTTTAATTTTTTTGGTATTTTTGAATAAACTTTATTTGTTTAAAATATCAAGATAAGTATGAACCTTATAAGAATAATTATTTACTTTAAAAAATTGTTGTAGAGATATTCAAGTTATTACAATCTGACTGGCGAGTAGAAGGACGCGAGTTTGATACTCAGTCTACGTTGTGCCCTTAAAAGAAACATGAAAATATATTTCTCAATGAGGTCACAATGCTTATCTATAATGATGACTCTAATTAACGCAGAGAACAGCATAGAAGTCGATATGGTAATGCAAAAGAGAGGATTAAAAAAACTCAAAAATAGTCCTGGTTCCTATGGAATGTTTTGTCTGGCTGTTTCCAGCCAGTGAGTTATTATCTGAAGATTTCTGTTAAAGGATTAAGCATGACAAGGCATGAAAGAATTACGAGCGGACGACAAAGTAAAATTGAAGGGTTTCTCTTTCAATCGGAGAAATTATTTATTGAAGAAAGCGAAAGAGTCATGCTGGCCGATAATGTGAGGAAATAGATCTACCCTCTCATCAAAAAATTTTTTAAAATAAACACCCTGAAGAACGAGCTAATTGAAAAAACTACAGTTATTTATTTTAATTAGTTTCATATTTTCGAACTGGCATCATCAATTAAATAAAGCAACTACACAAAACAAACAAGCTTTCTTACGCCCAAAGTAAACATGAAAACATGAAAGGAGATAACTTGAAAACTTAAAAGTGAGCATCGCTATCTTAGTTTTACTTGTTTGGGGAGATATTGCGAAGCTAGGGATTGTTTGGCCTCATTTTTGTAGATAACCGAGATGATCGAGGTTGCCAAACTTTCAAATGTGTCTCTTACAGCAAATGGGCAACAATGCGCCACCAGATGGATACCTTTTAATGGGAAATGCTGGTATTTTTCTGACCAATCAACAAGCCACCCAATTGGGATGACGTGGACCGAAGCAGAATCTTATTGCCAACAACAAAATGCCCACTTGGCCAGTTTCGAGACTATCGAAGAAAGAGTGAGTTGCAGTAATTGAATGGTTTGTGATTGAGAAATAGTTGATGGTTTATTCTGTTAAAATCTTGTTGATCTTAAATAATAAGCAAAGCTGCCAGGGAATTTTACAATAACCAATTATATCTACTTGATTAATTGCTCAGGCGTAATCATCAAACACAAGTGGCATTGTTTGACCCTGTTTTCTGTTGGGAGTGGAATAAATAATTAACTTTATTTTTCTCTCAAAAAAGTTTATTGCATTGTAGCAAGTTTTTATCATAAAAACTGTTCAAACGGACTTAACAGTTGTTGGACTGTGCGTTTATGTTCTGCTCGATATTCTAAATTGTAGTATTAATTTTACAATGCTCGTTTTTTGTGTACTTTGTGTTCTGTTCCTTTTTTTCCTCTTTTTTCTCAATAGAACCTTTTCAACTGATCACAAATTGAACTTCACAGCTGTAAGCCTTATTATGTAAAAGTTAAGGGTTTTTATCTGACTTCGTTACATTTCTCTGCAGAAAATAATTAAGAATATACATAAGTATTAGGTCGGTAACGTGCAAGCGACAATACGTTCAACTATTTTCTCATCGGCAAATATTCAGTGGCTTCAAAAAAGTTTAATATTCTTACAATAGAAGCTTGTTGCTTTTCATTTATTTATTCAAGATTTAACTTTTTTTAAACACGCGGCAAAAACTTTGCGAATTTTTTCATCATTTTCGCGTCATAATAAGACAGTCAGTTTAAAACTTAACGCAATCAACGCAATTTTTCAGGATTGGGTATACGACAACTACTTGGTAAATTGGCAACAGACCAGATGGTGGATAGGCCTCACTGACGTAAATGTTGAAGGGGACTTCCAATGGACCGACGGAACAACTTATGACTCGGCAATCGAGTGAGCAGTCTCTCTTGTTTGTTACAATAAACTTGGTGTGTTGCGAAACTGATGTGCTGTCAAATAGATTAGAAATTACGTTTTGGGTCAATAATCGCTGAGGTGATTTGTTTGAAGAAACTGGAAAGTTAACGAACCCAGTAACTCGGGAAAAGAAGACTGCGTTGAACTCTGGGTGGATGCGCCTCTCTATAGAGGCCAATGGAATGACAATAATTGCGACCAGGTTGACCCATTTATCTGCAAAGGAGAAACAGGTGACATGAGAATCTCCAATTTTTAATTGTAGTAACTTTTTGATGTTTCTTCCAATTCAGGATCGTTCCAAAATTCCTGTCCGGTCGGATGGGCAAAAATCGGGGAGCAATGCTACAAGATCACCAACAGCGAGGCCCAGTGGCATTATGCCAGCTTGGAATGCGAGTAAGGAAAAGTGGTGGACTTGTGAAAATGTTTGGGTGGTGTAGTGCAGTAATATACATGATGCTGGTTCTCTTGGAGTGATTTTTTAAAAACTATTAGTCATTCACATTACCAATAGTTAAACGAGATTGTTTACAGCTTCTAGAGCAAAACAAACGTAATCTTAACTTTGTTGAAAAACAGCCAATTCTAAATTATACAACCGACATAGGTTAAAAAGAATAGCTGATTATATAGAATAACTAGGACTTCACAAACCTTCAGGGGTCATCGCAAAAATTGTACAAAGTTATTAGTCAAGTCAGTTGTAAAAATTTAAGGGTCCATAGCTTGTATAATTCTTGGAAAGAAGTCCGTGACTGATGGGAACAACCTGCTGGAAGTAATGCATTTTTGTTTTTAGAGCTCAAGGAGCGCATCTTGTGTCAATCGTTTCAGCTGAGGAACAGGCCGCCATTGAAGGTCTTATTTCTCCCCAAAAAGCGGACTTTTGGCTTGGCCTATCTGATGAGGTATTTTCAAATCTAGTTAAAATGCTTTTTAACTTATGATTTGGTAGGTCCAAAAATAGTAGAATATAAAAACCGCTTTATCAGATTAACTTTTTCAATGCATTTTTGTTTAAGCAAGTGCTCAACATTTCATATTTTCAACACTATTTAACCTGACTCACAGCAAAGCGTCGGAGGCCCTTACACCAGTGTTTCTCAATTTGTGTGCCGCTAGTGATTCCCAAGTATGCTACAAAACTTTTAAAAAAGCATTAATCGATTCTTCCGCGAGCTTTTTTTAAAATAATACTACTTTTTAAAACTTATCAAGTCTTTTTTGCTTCTTTTTTTAAATGAACACAACTTTTTGTGGGAGTGCTCATACTAGCCTTATTGAGAAGCCCATTAAGGATGCTTTGCGCATAGTGACGGATACCTGCGTTTCACACCAACATATAACCTTTTTATCTTAGCAGGCATCGAACCAATTGAGCTTTGCCGCCAAAAAGTCATACTCTCTTTAGCTCAAGTTCTGAGCTGCTCGGGGTAAGCCCATCCCAACAGGCCTGGCACTGGTCTCGGCCACAAAAGCACGGAGCCTGGAAACATTTTCACAGTACTCCGTTTTCCATTTGTGATTTGTCCATTCAGAGGCGCGGATGCCAAGTCTGGCAAGGTTGTCCAAGAGATTCCGCGCACCTGGTACAAACGGGCGTCTGGATCTTAGTCTCACTTGGCGAGTATCTGAGGACTCACTTAAAAGACCATGCAAGATATGATCGGGGTCCAGAGATCCACGGTAAGCCAAGGAGAGTGTCACTCCCAGTCGGCGAAGCTCAGCTGGCTGGATGCTTAAGAGTACAGGTAGGTGGTCCGTTGGAGTGGGACACAGGCATCCAGTAACTATGCGCAAGGCGTCGTTCAAGACACTGTCAATGAGACGAGTATGAGCACTGCGACACCAGACTGGCGCACAGTACTCAGCTGCTGAGTAGACTAGAGACAAGGTGGCTATGCGTAGTGTTTTAGCACCAGCACCCCATCCCGAGCCCACGAGTCGCCTCAGCAGTGTGACGCGCGAAGATAGTTTTTTGCGCAATGCCACTAAATGGTGACGAAACGTGAGCGATCTGTCCAGTTTTACCCCAGGGTAAGTAGGAGTTGGACAGAACGGTAAAAGTCTACCATTGCTGTAGACCTTTACCTCACGTTTGGCCTCTCGGTTATTTAAGTAAAAGGCTGCCGTCACCGTCTTAGTGTGACTGAGCTTCAACCTCCAAGTCTGGAGATACGCTGACAGTGTGGACATGTCTTGGCTTAAATTCCCCTCCAAGTCCTTCCAGTTTCCAGAAGAGTGCAACAATGCTAGATCATCAGCATAAATAAACTTTATGGAAATCATGGAAGGAAGGTCGTACGTATAGATGTTAAATAGGAGAAGAGCCAAGACCGATTCCTGAGGAACGCCGTTTTCAAGACGCCGTAGCCTGCTTTGCTTGCTGTCACCGGTAGTAAGGGTGAAACTTCGATTTCAGACAAGCTCCATGATCATTTTGACCATGTGCTTATCCGGAAGTAGTCTCAGCAGCTTGCAGGTAAGACCACGGTGCCAGACAGTGTCATAAGCAGCTGTCATATCGATAAATACGGCACCGGCCTTCTTTTTAGCCTTGAAAGAATCCTTGATGTTCTGGGTTAGCAGAACAAATTGATCTACGGTTGACTTCCCGCGTCGGAACCCAGCCTGCTCTTTAGGGAGCAGTGGATCGATTAATGGTTCAACGCGGGCGTAGATAAGCCTCTCGAGGATCTTGTAGGGGACACAGAGCAGAGATATCGGTCGATAACTCTTTGGGTCCCCCACGGGCTTCGTTGGTTTTGGGATCGCGACCACAAGCGCTCTTCTCCAGATCTTGGGAATTTTGAGTCGGCGCAAACAGGAAGAAAGGAAGTCACGTAACCAGGACTTCAAAGCAGCTCCGGCATGGAGTATAAGCTCGGGGCAGATGGAATCAGGACCCGGAGCTTTACCTGGTTTTAAATGTTGAAGGGCAGCAGCAAATTCTCTCTGTGAAAAATTGTCAGAGATATTTACTGGGTCTGGTGTTGTGTCCCTCCAAAGGTCAGACACTTCTTGATAGACAAGTCGAGATGACTTGCGGTCAACAGCCTCGTATTTCCCATTTTTAACCAGCTGAGATGCAATAGCATCGGCTGAAACAGGACAGTGACGAGGAGAGTGTCGTGACCTACCAGTAAGATTGTTCAAAATACTCCACGCTTTTCGACTAGAGTGTGAGAAGTCAATCCTCCGAACTGTTTCGGACCATCGATCCCTCCGCTTTCTGTCAAGCTTGACAAGCAGAGCTGTAGCAACCAAACTTGATTCGTCTCCCTGAGGAGACTGCAGAAAGGTTTTATAGAGGGATTCACACTCTGCATCCCAACACGGAATATAGTTATTTCGATACCCGCGTGGGATAGTCTTTTTGGCTGCTTTCTTAATGGTGTTACAGAAGTCCTAGTAAGCCGCAACCACATCAAGTGAATCAGGCGGCAACAAAGTCTTGGCGAATTTATTCGTCAAAGCAATTTAGTGACTCCATTTGGCCTTGTGGAAGTTCTATCGCTTAACAGGCATGCTTGGCACTGCCATAGCAAACCTTGATGGTGTAATAAGCGAGGGTCGATGTCAAACCGCTTGCGGACTGGTGTTGGGCGATTCCATTCGTCCATGCACAAATGGGGTCTCGCTCCTTCACCGAATTGCAAGTGTGGCGCCTTTGAGCAAACCGCAGACCATGTACTAACAGCGTGTCCTATACATCGGGCACCACATGGAGCACGAGGTCTGACGGTTTTGGATGACGAAACTCGATGCTGGCTTAATGACATCACTGCCAGCATCTGATCCAGGCAGTGCAGCAGTCTGGGGTAGTAAAAGGATAAACACTCGGCCCCAGTCCTGTTTGTGTCTGGCCTGGAGTGGATGCCCTTCAAACGACGACGACGACGAGGTTCTGAGCTCAGGAGCCAGAATGAAATACGAAAGGTTCCTGTCTCCACTTGGTGGACAGCTGCGGTAACTTAACTCAAGACACCTATTTGCTGCACTGAAAGTATTGAATGACTCCGCCCAGTCAGGCACCAGTGGAGCATGATGGGTGGAATATAGAGGGAGCATGGTTCTGCGATAAAACGCTTCTCAACTTCATACATTTTTTAAAGATGTCAACAGAGCGCCATTGAGATTTAGCTTTCCCAAACCTTCATGGGTCAGGCTTAATTGCCTCCAAACCAGTATTGGTCTATTCCGCTCGCACAAATCGGGTAGAGCTTCCACGGCGGCCTGTGAGTGTGGCGCAAAAAAACAAACATCTGAGCAAGTAATAGTATCTTTTACCATTTATCACCATCCAAATGGAGCCTGTGCTCTCTCAAATATTGACAAGAGCCTTGTGACCTGACTGAAGGAAACATGTCCGGCCATTTATAAGAACATCCAGCTCCCGTCTATCTTCCCCAAGCGAAGAAAAGAATACTTTTTAGGGATAAAAATCAAAAAATTTGAGACAGATTCAAAGAGAAGACCTTTTTTTAATTTTTAAAAATTTTTTTGAAGAACACTACTTTTTGTGGAAAAAAATCAAAAAAGTCAGGACAGATTTAAAGTTAAGATCTTTTTTTTTAGGGAACACTACTTTTTAGGGACGAAAATAAAAACATTTCGTCCAAAAGTGCTGCGAATTTCGAAAAAGTTCCAAAATGTGCCGCAAGCGGAAAAAGGTTGGGAACCACTGCCTTATACTTTGAGAAACCGTCAAGCAATTACCCCCACCAGCTTTTGAAGATGCCAAGATATTGCTGTCCAGTTAAAATGTTATATAATTTTTTGATTTTTATCTATAGATATGACTGAAAATTAGAGCTGTTTGCTGGCACTCTCAAGGAAAGAAAAGTACCGTAAAGTGTCTTTCTTAAGGATACCACAGAATGACGCAAGTTGGTTTTGTGCCGTAACTACGTCGATTACACTCATACGACGCTGTTAACCAGTCGTCCCGCAGCCGACAAGTTCAATTAAAACTTTGGTTTTTTGACCGAATTCTTTTTTTTAAAGCGACCAAGAAAAGGCGACGATAATTTACTTGGGCAATATTGCGTTGAAACGGCCGTCCTGACAACATCAGAGAATTAACCCATAAACACCAAAAAAATTTTTCGCGCGATTTCTAGCAGAACTGATCAATTCACTTGAATTAAGAGCATTTGGGGTATATTTTCAAATTTCACCCGACGGAGTGAAAGTTATGCGTGTTTTTAGAAAAAGTCCCAAATGGGGATCATGGGCAGAAACGACAACAAAAACAAAATTTTTGATGCATTGCATTTTGTGATATTTTTACACTGAAACACGTAAAAGGTGCCCACAGAAATGAAAGAAATCACTGTTTCGTATGCAGAACAGCTAAAGCACTACTTTTGTATGAATCTGAATATCAGACATTTACTGATGCCATGCAAGAAAACAGTTTACATGCAGCCCAACATTGCATTTTATGCATTGCTTTCGAACATTGTTTTTGCAAACAGCACATTTCCTTTGCTTTCCCTCGACTGTGCGTTCCAATGCATGTCCGGACTCGCTCCTTTGCACTTCTTCTGGAACACGTAATAGCATATTTTTGTTGAGTGATGGACGACCAGAGTTTTCGGGGTCTGATACCGACGAAGTTTTCATGTATACACGAACAATTCTTTAGCCTGAATTTCAGCAGTGGGATTTTTTGTTCGCCATGCAGTACAGCACATGAACATTTACAACGGCCATATCAATCATGTTCGTGAAGAGCGGAAAGTACCATTTTTTTGCTCAAATCTTAATCCTGTACTTGTTGATTAGCCAGTCCATTTTGTCAATGCCACCCATATGACTATTATAATCTGCGACACATTTAGGCTGATTAAGGGTGATTTGTTTCTTGTTTTGCCTGCTCCATCTTTTCACTTTTTGCGCTGGCAGTGTGCCTTGATGATTAGACAACATTTTGACATTGTTATTGTCTTTCCACACGACAGCAAATATGTCAATGTTGGAGTCCATCCGATAGTCATAAGAACCGCGGTCCTGCTTCTTTAAATTGTCATCGGTTGAGAGAGGACATTTGTTGGTGCGGTTGATCCTAACCGTGCCAGAAGCTGAAATACTTCTTTCTGTTAAAACTTTCATCAGGTTGAAACTCATGAAAGATGTGCTCGCTCGGGACGTTTACTTTTGCAATCAAGTTATATACTGATGCTCCGAGTCCTGAAATTGGTAATTGAATTTTAAATAAAAATATGTGAGCCGGGCAGAGGAGCAGGCTGACTGAATTTTTAGTCAGAAAAGTGGATGAAAAAGAAAACATTCATATGGGCTATTTTAGCTGCTTTAAATACGGTTTTTGGCCATGATCCCCAAATGGGGATCGTCATAAAGCACATGACTGCATCCGTGGTGATGGACTTTTTTTTATATTTAATGTATTGGGTAGAAATAAAATGTTTACTTTCCTTGATGCAAACAAACTCTGAAAGAAATATTAACAAAAATTGTAAAAAAAACGCATTTAAAAATTGGTGATCAAAAGATGCCAAAAAAATGGCGGCCACGTCAAGACTTTTTTTTGTAAAAGCTTCCATCATTCGGTAATTTTCCTTTTGCTCGTGTAAATAAAAAAGCACTAACATAGTACACATAGCTGTATATACAGTCCTTCTACTTTTGCAGTTAGGGGAATATGGGGTAACATGCACCCGATCCCCAAATGGGGATCATGGGCATTAATGGTGTTTCTACGGACGAGGGGAAAGACTCGTCTAATCCTGCGCAGTCAGGTATTCGAATTTCAAATTGTTTTGGATCAAAAGGATTTACTTGGCGTTTCAAAATGCGTATGAAAGAAAACAATTTAGGTTATACAAATCTTTAGCCAGGAAACTATTTGAAATCAGATTTTACAATTTAACTAGAATTAAGCAATGATCTAGACCTTATTCAAATAGAAAAAAATAAATACAAAAGATTAATGGAAAAACAAACGCAAACAGTATTACAAAACATACCTAATTCTACTCTAGCTAAATCAGCGTATAAACAAACACTAACCTAACCCTAAACTAGCTAAGCTAAAATTGACCAAGTAAAAATGGATGAAAAAACTCTGGCGCTATAAACAGAAGGAAACAAAGCTTTTTAAGAACAAAATTCGCGCCGCGAGAGATCGAACAGAAAGAAAACAAATTGCAATAATGATGTGCCGCGTGAGAACGAACAGAAAGAAAACAAATTACAATAATGATTAACTGAGTAAAAGAATTAGCGACGCGAGTTCAAATCCAACAAAAAACGGTAAAGTAAAGTTTTAACGGAAACAAAAACAAACTTAAAACATATAATAGTCCTTTTGCCAAGCTGGAGGTTTTATTGTTCGCCGTCTTGACGGGACCTCACAGCTTGGCGCATCATCCGTCGCAACAAATGGGTTAAAGCGCTCTTGATCTAGTTTACGTTCATAAGAAGTGTTACGTTAATGTGGTGATTATTAATATATTGTTACAAAACAATTTATTGTTAGCGTTCACCGGGACAGTTGCAGTGGAGCAACCCTGGTGCGGTAGGATCGCTCTACGACAACTGGGCGCCAGAACAACCGCCAGATCCGTAAGTGTTTTTCTGGTTTTGGCCAAAATACTCAATTTGTTAAAACGGTTATAACGAACAGTTTCCAGGCACGAACATGCCATCTCGTGGTGTAATAGGAAAAAGTTTGTTTTTTGCGGGGAGTACATTCAAATCACTTTAGTGTGATGTTACACCCACCCATAAAAAGAATGGAATATGTTTAAACTGTAGATTTGAAGAAAAGCGGTGAATTATGCTCAGTCATTGCTGAGGATGAGTTTGCAATAATTTCTGAACGAAATATAGACGTTCTTAACCAATACCAGTCCTAGATCAAGTCCCTTTATAGAAGCAAATTTACACAACAACGTGAACTTCTGTCTGCAAAACAAGCCGCAACCTTGGATGTTGCCAATATTAAACTATGCAACAAATAGCTTTACATTTTTCACAAACGTTATTTGTTTTCAATTTACTTCTATATTTGGTTATTTGATTGATGGCTTTCTTTTCATTGCATTTCGTTATATAAAGATGAGAAATTAGTTTTGCAACAAAGGAGTTAATAAATCAAATTTTTCCTTCAAGATTAATTCAGTTCATATTTGGATAGAGTTTCTTTGCTGAGCAGGTTGAACTACCAAGGCAGCACTTGTGCTGTGATGTCGGTGGGGAACAGCTACAAGTGGACAACTGGAAAGTGTAGCATGGAGAGGAAATACGTCTGTCAGAGGGGGCTGAATGGTGAGAGGTCTACATTGTAAATCGCCCGCGTTTCATTTCTATCAATAAGTCCAGTAAACTTTAAAGTTATTATAAAATTTGCAATGGTTTATCGCGTAGTTTTCTAAGTTATCATGTGAAGAGAGTCGCGTACAAAACACTCGTATTCGGTTGTTGAAGAAAGCGCAAGAAAAGTTACCACCGTAGATCAGAGGAGGCTGGTTTTTTTTGCCAGAAAATTTTAAATATTTGACCAAAGTGATTAAAAAATTTTGGATATTTCAAGATTTTTTCGATACTATAAAATTTTGCTGAAACGGAATTTTAATTTGCCGAAAATTTCTTTTCGATATGACGTAAAGTCAAAAAGTATTGCAGTTTTTTTGTTATATTAAAAAAATACAGAACGCCACAAAACAAATTATACATATATATCCAAATCAAGCTGCATGTCAGAGGTTCGCACTGCTATTTCTCAACAAGTCACCATCGCGTTCAATAGCTGTGTTCCAACTTCAAATGAAAGCATATCTTTCAATTTTTTAAGGCACAGGTGGTTACTTACGAAGCCTATTCTTGACTGCAATTTTCAATTCTTTATTGTTTCCATAGTGTTTGCTTCTCAGTACATCTTTCATTGCACTAAAGGGATGGTAATCTGAAGGTGCTAAGTTGAAGGATGTGTCATTGCTGAAGAAGTGATTGCTTCGCTTGTTCTGATGCTTGTTTGTGGTCGGGTATTGTCATGTTGAAGCAAAATTTTATTTATTTCCAAATTGGATATTATTCGTCAGATTTTTGCTCTAAGTTTTTGTTGGGTCTCGATTTATGCTTCAGAGTTGATTGTTTTTCTCCTTGGTAAGAAATCAACAAGAATAACTCCTTTAGCATGGCAAAAAATAGTGGCCGTAATTTTTTCAGCTGTCTTTTGTGCCTTGAACTTTTTTGGTTTAGGAGAGGTTGTATTTCATTGATTGCCTTTTGGATTTTGGTTCATAATGATGTACCCAAGTTTTATTATCCTGTTAAAGAACGTTTGAATTTTAAAGAATTGTCAAAGAATATGTAAAAGAAGTGAAAATTGCTGTCAAGAATAGGCTTCGTCAGCAACCATATGAGTTTTACAAAACTGCAATACATGCCTTCATTAGAATGTGGAACACAGCTTTTGAACGCGTTGCTGACTATGTTGAGAAATAGCAGTGTGCACCTCTAACATGCAGCTTAATTTGGATGCATGATTTGTTTTGTGGCGTTCCGTATTTTTAATATCCTGCAAGAAAAAAAATTGAATTACGTTTTGACTCAGCCTGTAAGTATAATTTCAAGTTTGCATAATACAAACAATAAATTTTAACATATTGATTTTAACAAATTTTTTTGGTTAGCGGTTTTTGTAAATTACTAATGTGATGTCTACGAGTATTTCCAAATTGAATAACATTAAACAAATATGACAACAACACTGAAACTATTTTTTTCTTTTTTATTCTGATCACAATATTTATGTATAAGTTTTATGTGGAAGGCCTTCAAAATTTACCAGAATGGGTTGGTCAGATTATTACGCTCGTACGTCATAAAAATCGTTACAATAAGAAATACTACAATATTACACGTTTCTTAGTTCAAGACTAGTTTAAGGTTGTAAGATAGATTGTTACGTCACAATTGATAAAATGCTAATGCAAAACTCTGGTTTATAAGCGTTTTCTTACTTTATAAAAATAATATTATACAATGCTTTTGATAATTTTTTTAATACAAAATGCATCACAATAGATATTTTGAAGTCATAATAAAACTAAGACATTGAGTCAATTTTGCTAATTAGTAGCATCGGGCCAGTAGCCGAAATTCTTTTGTCGAAAATCGAGTTTTTCCTGCCGAGAAATATTATTCCCATCAACTTATTTCCATAATATATCGACAAAAATATTTTTTTAAATACATTTTTTAAATAGAATATTTTTCTTTGAGGGAATTTATAGTTTATGTAAAAACTATAAAATGATAGTAGTAGTAGTAATTCTTCAAATTTTTTTCTGTCAATCTTCTTTTTATTTTCAAACAAAAAGTTATGTAATAATAAGAAAGTACAAAATTCATAAAAAATAATTCGAAACAATAAATTTGACAAAAAAGTTGCTCCTTGGTATAACAATAAAAAGCGAAAGAAACAATTTCTTTCAAATAAAAAAAGTTCAATGCCCACAATTCAATTAATTACTGGCCTATAGAATAATTAATTATAGCCTAATACAGTAAATAGAGTAAAATATGACTGGGCCTGTCATGTCTGACTCGATCGAAATACAACTGAGCATCTCTTATAGGAAGATGCCCTTACGGATGGCTGCTGCTTGGAAATAAATGCTACGAATTCGTCCTCAATGAAAACCGGGTTGGAACGTGGGCTTACGCAAATCTGTTTTGTCAGGCCCAAGGAGCCAAGATGCTTAAGATAGAAAGGTAATTCGGAGGTTGATCCGGGGGTCCTTCTGATAGACAATCCTGGGCTAATTCGGAGGAGGTTGCAGATTCTTCATGATATCTACAGGGCTTTACTTTTTTCATCTTTCTTTTACTAAAAATGATAAATGTACAGATTATTTTACACAAAAAAGCAGATCATTTAGGTTTATTTAAATATAATTTTGTTTCATTAACAAACCATGTTATGAATGTCAGTAGAGGATTGACAGCAAATATTTTTTTATCTATTTCTTCCTGTTATCTGAGTTTTTGTTTAATTTGGTCCTTGTAGATCAGTTAACTTGTATTTTTTGACAAACGGATAAAGGAAGGACTTTGAACTGGCCTGAACGTCTTTGTGCAAATAACATGACGTAAAAGGTTGATTTGCCGCATCACTATGTGACGTATGATCTTTCATTTGACGTATCACCAAAGTATTTGTATGATTCTAATCTTGCTTTCAAATTTTAAGAACAATTAATGATCAAATTAAAAATCTTAATTTTATTAACATTTTTATGGTTTCTGATTTATTACACTTTAAAATGCACTTCAAATAACAAACGTATATTTTTTGTGAAGACGAGCTTGTCTATTTGGAAAGTATCGACTCTTTGGTAACATAAGGTTTTGTTTCAGCGATGAACAACATACCGGGGTGGGAAATGTTCTGCAGCAATTTCAAGATCTGGGTTTCACAGAAATTTGGTTGGGGGGATCTGATGTTGGCCACGACGAAAAGTTCAGATGGGCCGATGGGTCAACTATTCAACCAGAATACACATATTGGGCCGATGGGCAACCACGTTCGACTGTTGGTGAGTGTTTTATTACGTTTCCCTTGAAATTCCACTTTTCATAGCAACCATGGGAATATGCGGAAAAATTTGCGATTGCAACTTGTAGATTGTTAAAAATAAATTCCTGAACTTCTTCTCCTATCGCAGGAAGAGAGGATTGCATGAGCATTTACACAGGAAACACAGAGAAGAACTGGGAAGCTTCCAGTTGCTTTTACGAACGACCATTCATATGCGAGCTTCCGGAGGGCTCCACCCTCCCCAGTATCCCAGTCGTCACAGGTACATCATCATACGTCATCATAGATACCCTGTTAAAAAATTGCAATAATTAAACTTTTTATTTATTGGACTTTACCTTCTTAAATGTAAAAAAAGAAGCGCCAATTAATAGCATAATAATAATACAATTTACTGGTTTTTATTTTACGAGTAACTAATTCAAACGGTTTTCTTCAAGAGTGTTAGTCTTTTATTATAGACTCGCTCATGCTCCGCAATATAAACCATTGGTTTATTTATTTTTGTATGATCATGTATGTATAAGCGTAAATACGGGGGTTTAGGAAATCAAAAAACTTCAATAAAGACCAAAAAAAGGTCTTCGTTTTATTTTAACTGTTCTTAATCGTGTTTCTACTTGCAAAAAAAACCATAAAAATATCAGCATATGTCACTGCACCTGTGTGGAACTGGATATTGTTTATAAATTAGCAACGAAGTTGTTAATTTCTGATCAATAGCTTTTTTACTTTAGTTGATGGGAAATGTGACACTGGATGGCGGCATTTTAAAGACTACTGCTACTACTTCAGCGAGGTCCAACAAACTCAATCAGAGGCAAACAACGTCTGCACCGGAAAGAGCGCCCAACTTGTCAGCTTGCTCGATGATAAGGAATTAAGTTTTGTCGTAGGTTCGTTTTAAATTGTTTTTGTAGCTTTACGTTTGATAAAACCTTTAACAATATTCAGCTCAACATCACATGATACTCTTGAGACCCGGTTGTATAGCAGGAATCATCGTGATTTTTTTTCGGGTGGAGTGTTTATGACGCATGCTCACGTGTCACGTACTTGCAGTGTAACAGTTACAAATGTCATGACAATCTCGCCACTTGAGCATCTTGTTTGATCATATACATTTTTTATAATATCAGCCAGTTATAATTGCCTAGTAATTGCAAATAATGCAAAAACCTTTCATAAAACCTAATAATTGACCTTTGGCTTAGTACGCCAGAGAATTTATGGTGGCACAAAACGAGGCAACATTTTTTCAAATTCCCGGTAAGATTTTAAGCTTTAAGTTATTTTGAAAGCAAAAATTTCTAGTTTTCTGTGAAAGAGATTAACCAGCGCAAGCGTCAAAATACATTTTAGTTGAAAGAAAACTACAGCAATTTGTAATCAAGTAGCAACAGAGCATAAGCGATGTAATATTTGTTCTTCTACTGAATGCAACTGTCACAATGACATGACAATTAATGACGAAATAAGGCTTAGGTGGTGAGCTGGCCAAATATTTTTTAACGAAAAAATATTGTTCGGTTGCAGTTTTTAATAGGTTAAACAACGTATTTGAAATTAGTTTGTGCTGATTTAATTATAAATGTAACATTTTTTATTTTTTTTTATTTTCACCTGTTCTTATCCTTCCGACTGGCAGGAAAGCGTCGGAAGCGCTATACTTACAATAATGGTCAAGCGATTGGACAAAAAAAAAAATAATAATAAATACCGACGTGCTTTTGGAGATGCCAAAATATTGCTGTCCGTTTAATTTTTTTAAATTTTTTAGTTTTGTATTTAAAGATATAACTGAAATTTAAAACTGCTTGCTAAGGCCATCCATCAGAGAAAAGTATCGTAAAGTATCTTATTTTTAAACAATTGTCGATTTACATTCTATTTAAACAAATTAAGCAATTGGCCACGACAACATTTCAGCTGTTTTCTTCAAATTGCTTTTTCAGTTGGTACTACATATTTTTATGTATTTATTGAGTATTGCTTTAGTAACATTTTTTTCTAATAATTGCACTATAGCAAAAGTAGTTCTAATTTTTTAAAAAAGAAGAACGCCATAAGCCTGCAAACTATCGCCCACTTCCAATTCTTACATGCTTTTCCAAAATTTTCGAACAACTAATTCATAAACGTGTAATTAATTTTTTTTAATTAAACAAAACATAAAGTAATCATTAATAATCAATACGGTTTTCAGAGGAATATTTCAACTAATCATGCCTTAATTGACGTTATCACTAACTCTTACGATAATATTAATTCCAACTTATTTACGGGTCTAATTTTTGTTTATCTTACTAAAGCATTTGATTCTGTCAACCATTACATTCTTGTAAATTATGATGAGATGCCAAAATTGTCTACTTAATTATTAACTTTATTAAACTAAATTCACGGTACAATACACGTAAATCAGATTCTAAAGTAAAACAAAATGCATTAAACAAGAATAAATTAACGTATAAACAAAATATAAAACCAGCTTAGTACTGTAGTTATTAATAGTATGGCAACTAGTAGCTTACACTGCAGTTACAATTTAGTCGCAATTTCAACAAACAAAAAACAGTAATACGAGGAATTAAAGCGCCGCTCACTTTAAGCTTAAACGAGCGTTTATTACCGAAGTAAAGCGATTAAGATTTCAAGTTCGAGTCTTTATCGAGAACATAATTTTGAGACATAAATAAACTTGAACGTTTTAGTACACAAAGTTCAACTAATCGATTATTTTAGTTTTACCTGTCACGTAAACAAATTGTTTCCAATCGAGTATAAAAAATTTTTATCAATTATTGCAAAACAATTACGGAGTATCTCAAGGTTCAAAACTTGCCCCCTCTTATTTTTAGTATAAGTCAATGATGTACCACGTTGGGACATATGCATACCAAGGCTTTTTGTTGATGATACTTTCTCAATAATATCCAACTCTACTTTGTATAGTCTAACCAGAAAAATGAATAAAGAACTTGAAAGACTGTCTTTGTGGTTTGAAACAAATCATTACCACTAAATTACAGCAAATAAACCGTTTCCACACGCAAAAATTATTTTGAACGATACTACTATTCCATAGTCAAAAAGTGTTAAATATTTAAGTTTAACAATTGATATGAATTTAAATTTTGAATCACACATTACAATCATTGCTAAAAAAGCACAATTAAAAATTTACTATGTCATATTCACCCGTACTTATTATATGAACTTATAGTTTGGGGTCTACTTTTCCAACATATCCTAAGAAATTTACAAATTTTCCAAATAAAGCGACTAAATTCATTAGGGGGCTAAATTTAGTGAAGGAGCACCACAATATTATTATTGTTTTGAAACTCTTAAACCATTAGATTTGTACAAACTTGATTTAGCTAAATTTGTTCATTCAAATTTTGTGAGAAAGCTTCCACTAAACATTTCTAATTCTTTAAGCTTAACAAACCAGGTCTCTAAACAAATATTAGATCTTCACACCAGCTAAATAAATATCTTTATATTTATTTTTACCACATTTCTTGTTTACAAAGATGCATAAAATACCAGGAAGTTAAAATTTGAAACAACATTTCCGTCGAAATTCAAAAAGCATTGTTTAATCTACTTAAAAAAAAGTTTTAGAGATTTTTATTGAAGAATTATAGCTAAAATTAATTGTGAATTGAACACGCGACTATAAAAGTAATTGATCATGAACAATTTTGCTGACTAGAAGACCGAAAGGTCGATTCGCAGTCTCCCTGCGGCTTCATTACATACGTGTAATAGATCCTACTTTTAAAAGTTATTGTTTATTAAATTATGGATTATCTTGTTTTGTTTTTTTAATTCGTCGATTTATGTCGCAAATAAAAATGATTAATTGATTGATTGATTAAGTCGGGATAGGGTCGGGATAACAATTGTTTTCAAACAATTGTCAATTCAAACAATAGTTGTGAAACAATAGTCCGGATACGACTCGGCTACGCTGCCGGCGTCAGTAAATCACTCTCACAAGCCACACTAAGTGAATCATATTCACAAGAAAAAATGAAATAAAAGGAAACTGCATGTCCATGATCTACATCAGCTACTTCCAAAGTAGGTCAATTCAAATTATTGCTAAACAGCAAATTTTGCCTGTTTATGAATGTTGCCTTAATTTAGAATCAACCAAGAAAAAACAACCTTTAAAAAAATAAGAATCAATAATTTTTGCCGAAGTCGTTTGATCTTTGAATTTTTAAACGTTTGTCAACATAACAAAAAGAAATTGAACGAATTATTATGAGCAACTTTGCTTTTTCGAGATTTTGATTGAACTTTTGCTGACAAGAAACAATCGAAAAATTTTCCACATTGATAGGTCACATTCAGGATCCGAGCTGGATAGGATTGGAATATTCCCAAGGATCCTATTTGTGGAATGACGGAAGCACTTACAGCTTCAGCAACTGGGCTGATTCTCTTCCCACAAGCCAGTCATGCGTATTCACCCAGACAAACGGGGAGTGGATAGATGGACCTTGCAATCTTTATTACAGTTTCGTGTGCAAGAAAGAGGAATGTAAGGCCTGTGCTTAACTAAAATTTTGTGATAAAAAAGCCTTGTTTCAAACTTGATTTAAATTTAAAAGAAATGTATTCCTTTAAATTTCACGTGGACAACATAAATTGATTGACTGTTGCTCTTGGTTTGTTTATTTCGTTGCACATCATACTAGCAAAGTAAATTCTTGATCAATTACACCACGACAGCTATTTTGATTTTATTTGGAAATAATTTTGCAAGAAAGCATTGTTCAGAACAGGGATTGGGTGATTACATGACAAATGTAATCAATTGCGATTACAATTACTAAAAATAATCATCTGCTTTTCAAACACTACAGTAGAAATTCTGCGACACATTGGTAATATAATTTTTTTTTAACCAGTATCACGATAAGGATTAAAATGTGTTACATTTTATAAACATAAGTTTCCAAATCGTTTATCACAAAAACGGCAACATGTGACGTCACAAATGGGTTTCCGCGCTTGAGTGCTAGCTCAATGTAATCGATTAGATCTAAGTTTTTTTTAATGCATTCGATTATGACTACGATTACATCTAAGTTTTGTCAATGTATTTGATTACAATCTCCACATGCTTGGTTCTGACCGGTTTTTGCAATTACGAATCGGGTTCCAAACAGCGCACTGAGGTACGCTGACTTGTTTTACAACAAAAATTTTTCAGATCCTTCGCCAAGTGTGACCTATCCCCCTCCCACCGGAAGTAAGTGTTGCGTGCTTATCTTAAAATCTTTGCCGCGTTCTGATTGCAATCAGTAAAAGTAGAAATGAAATAATTGATCAGTTTTGCTTCTTTGCGACTTCCTCACTTTTGTTTATTAATAACAAAATTGGGAAAACTTTTAAACTGACTATTTACCGATGTTTGCTTCCAATCAGCGTAAAGACTCTTGCTGACCACTTGGAGATTTACTTTTATTATTTTCTATCTGAATTTCTTGGATATCATCAGTTGTCGTCAAGCTCAGTTTATAAAAAGTCAAATCATAAAGTTATAAATTGAAATGTGTCAAAATACAATATAAAAATTTTTAACTTACAGCTATACAGATTGATTTCTGTGAAAGCCATTTGAATTCCTGAATTTTAATATCAACCTCGACACATAGAATAGAAAATGCATTGAATGACAACCATGGATATTGCTTCAATTAACCGATTTTTCTTTGCAGTCCCTGCTGACGTAGAGAAATGTGGAAATGACGGCTGGATCTCAGACCCCAGCACAACACAATGCTATTTTGTGAGAACTCGGTCCACTTATTTGCAAATCAAATTCAACCTTAATCTCTGCTGTGGTTCGGCTATAGTTTTGACATTGCTTTTCATGATTAAAATTCTTTATTTTTGCTCATCTGGCGTGATTTGCACTAAATTTTTTTCATTATTTATGGTTTTTCTGTTACGCATTCAACATTCAACATTTCGAAATATAGCCGTCAAAATAGCGCAAAAACTTTTAACAAACTTTGGCTGCTAATTAATGACATTAGAGTAACTTTGATTTGGAGTATGATTTGAGTAACTAACAACAGATAAAAGAGCAATAGTCAAACTATTAAAGAGTTTTTAAAGATCATTAGATTCATAGATCAAAAACCCGTGTAAAACATTTGAACTGCAGTAAACCTCAATTAAATCGGATTTAATTTGACGCACAAATTGATCCGTATTATTAAAAGATCCGGATTATCCGAAGGCTATTGTTTCAAGCCAGACGTTATCTAGAGTAGTAAGATGTAGATAAAAATCACCTTATTTAAATATATAAAACACTGAATGGTACAATTCTTTAAAATAAACAAATTTACTTATACAGTTTAAATACTTGAAGAAAACTAACAAAGTTAGTGTACTTTAATAGCTTAGCTATGCAACAAATTATAGCATACTTATATACGAAACAACTACAGCAAACCAATAGATACACTCGCTAAGTTAAACTGATATAAATTTCAAGTAACAAGTAACATAGCCGACGTTTGCTAACTATAACGTGAAATAATGTTTATGATGTTGACAAAAGAAATTCTGCTTTAGTTGTGAAGCGGAAAAATCCGGATTATAAATAAAAAAAAAAATATCCGAAATAGGTAAAGATCCGGATTATCCAAAGCTTTCTATTAGAAAAACATTAAAAATCGCTCGTATTTTTAGATTTATCCGGATTAGAAAAATATGCGAATTAACCAAATCCGGATTAACCGAGGTTTACTGTATATACTTTTCAACATTGCAATTTTCAGTGATTTTTCCTGACCATCACAATCTTCTTCAGATTAATGTCTTTCAAATACGATCATGGGATGATGCGCGATACAGCTGCCAAGCAATGGGAGGGGACCTCGTTTCCATCAACTCTCCTCATGAGCAAGAATTCCTCCATGGTGAGTTGACAAGTTGACAAACCTTGAAACTCAGTACTCACTACCAAGTTCACATGCAAATAGTCAATAATACTTTCCTACTACTGACAGCACGCACCTTTGCAATCATCCAACCATGCAATTTTTCATTTTGTTCCATTAACAATATGCATTTGATATAAAAGAAATTGAATTAGCCTCTTCATCGTATTTCCTAGAACGATTGTTACTTAAAATGATGAATATTTACTCAGTGGCCACTGTCAATTTACCCACCGCGGGAAACTTCTGGATTGGTGCGATCGACCCCAACAGATTTCAGATTAATGTCATGGATGGAGGATGGAGATGGGCAGACGGAACTCCATTCAACTATTTGAATTGGAATAGCGGTAAGTGAGTAATTTGCACCCACTTTGTAATAAAGTTGAAGTTGAGATTAGTTTACAAAATATACACAAACAAAAGCGAAAGTTGTGATCGGCAAATCGCTGGCAACATCTTGTTGTCTGCGTGAAGGAATTTGATTTTTTTGATTGTGTTTATACAAATTCTCAGTTCGTGTTCTTTGTGAACGGATTTGATTTTGATTAAATATTTACATTTTTTTATGATGACGTCATCTTGTCAAGTTACTGAAACTTTCCTAAGTTTTACTTTATGTTGGTCGAACGGTTACGCTCAGAAAGTGAAGATAGACAATTAACCATGCAAATTGATTGGTTTCCTACCATTGTTTGAAGGGTTTTCTTGCAGCTTGCATGAGTCTTCGATTCACTTGAACTAGCTCAGTAAAGCGCCACCCATACATGACCTAGCAGTTGGCTGAGATTTATGGCAGGTTTTGTTAAGAACCCGGCGTAGGTAATTGAACTTTATAGGAACACTAAAGGCAGATAAGCGGAGGTTTTTGCGCAGAGAGTTGACGACAATTACGTCAAATCTAACTCAGGGGAGCCGAACAATGTCGGTGACGAAGACTGCACCGAGATGATCGCGAGCAATGGGATGTGGAATGACGTCAGGTGCGACCTATTCTTTCATTACATCTGCGAGAAAACCGGAAGCACTGGAAGCTCGATCGAAACCAACGTCGAAGATTCGAATTGCCACAGCAACGAAGCTTGTTGTTTCAAGTGAGATTCCAAAGCGAATGACGTTGCTTGTTTATGGTTCAATGAACATTGCTTTTTAAAAGCAAAGGTTATTTCTTCATAAGCAAAATTTGTTTCCCCTTTTTATCTGCTATTAATTTCGAATCAGTGAACAAAACAAATTCCCCAGCCCACTTTGCTCTTTTTCCGATCAGCGCATTTTACAGAAAGCTAATTTCTTAACAACTTTTTTGACTTCATTAACAATTATTTTTGCATCACAGACATCTTGGTGTGGAATACGGGGGGAGGTACAATGACTCGGTACTAAGCGCCTCCAGTGAGAGAAGCCAGTACTATGACGCATCGAGGGGCCGCCTCAACAGTCCCGCCGATGTCATTGTTATTTCGGTGATAAGTGATTTGTAATTGTTTTTCGTAAAATTGAAATGTTTTTTTGAAATTTATTGATCTTGTAAGATTCCAGAAGTGTAGATGATTTCATGAGCATAATTGAAAGCGTTTAAATTATTTTCTTTTTATAATTTTCCAAGAAATATCATTACAAAAAATATTTCTACCAATAATCCATCGCCATTCTTAATCATGGGTTAGCTCTTTTTTTGGAGAGTAAAAAAATTTCTTTCTTCGGTTAGTACTTTGCTTTTCCGTCTTGTCAAGTAGTTGTGACAGCAAACATGATATTTAAGTATAAAAAAGGCAAGTCCAAAAACGTTATTACAAACAAGATCGGTTAATCGCATATCGCTTAAACGCATATATCGTTTTATCGCATACAAATCTGAAATCCCGAACCAAATCCTACCTCTCATTAAGTGAAAACATCGGTTAATCGCATACCGCTTAAAGGAATAAATCGGATTATCGCATAAGATTTTTGTCACAGTTGCTATCTTTATTCACTTAATCGCATTGTTTCCCGGGGGGAAAACATTTGCAAAACAACAATGCAATCTACAATGGGATCAAAAAAGTAAACAGCGGTAACTTAATCTGTCACAGTGGCTGCTATTTGCTGCAAAATACAAAACAAAAGAAGCGCAATTGCGGCAAAATACAAAACAAAAGAAGTAAAACAGAAAAGTGCGATAATCTTCAAGGTCTGTCATGAAACAGGCGCGCAACTAGGGAGATGTTTGGACGGCATGCCATCCTCCTTTACAATGCCTATCAAAAAACCAAAAACAAAAGACCGTCTTACGAAACGGCAATTTTTTGTTGGGATTAATATGAAGTTGGAATGAAAAGTGGGAAATACAAGTTCGAGTCAAGGTGAAGAACCTTTTTTTTTTTTTTTTGGAGATTACCATGATTTCGGGAGAAATATAACGAAATCGAGATGAAGACATTTTTTTTTAGAGATCACCATGATTTCTGGAGAAAAATAGCGAAATTGGAGACGAAATGGAGGTGAAGGCCTTTTATTTATTTATTTTTTTTGGGAGAAAATCGGGAAAACAAAGTTGAGTTAAATTAAAGATTTGAATATATAAAGTTGAGTATAAACAAACATTAAAATTGCGTATTTTCGTTCCAGTGTTTGTACAATGTCTTAATCGCGTAGAAACATTGCAAACCAAATTGGCAATCTACAACGTGGTCGAAGGGTAATCACACAAATCGGTTAAACGCATATATCGGATAATCGCATAAAAATGCCTGGCAAATTGAATATGCGATTAGCAATTTCGTCTGTATTTGTAATTTCGACCAAAACGAATTTAATTTTTTTTCCCGCAAACCTGACACAGTTTTGCCAACGGCCCTCTTTTGTTGCGACCCTACCGCTCCTAGTGGCTGTGCTGCCTGATTACAATGCTGCGAAGTTGGTCACCTCAAACCAAAAAAAGTTTTGATTTATTTTGGTAAAGTTAAGTTTTTATAGTTAGATGTTGACTCCTAGAAATGAGAAGAACAAATAAACATGTTCCTTGTTTCCTCCAGGACAATGTTGCACTCGGTACTGGACACGGAGCATGGATGCCAAAATATAGTGACTCCGACCCCTGGCTGCAAGTTGACCTCCCTGGCCACATGGAAGTCAAAGGAATCATAACTCAGGTTGGAATACTTTTGCAGTCTTATTTCAGAATACGTTTCTTCTGGGGCAATTTGCTTTAATGTTTTTCCGAGTCCATTAGATTATTTGATAATATATTTACAAAGTGGTGAATGTGTTGTGACTCTTGATTTATTAAATTATTAAAAAAAGTAAACTTAAAATTTATAGTTGCAATATTTTCTTACAATTAATTATGATGTTGATTCCAAATTAAAAAAGAAAAAAATTTTAAGACGTTTGGCTGAATTTTCGTGGAACTAAACAATTTTCAGGGAAGAAATGGAATTATCCAATTCACCGAGAGACAGTGGACCAAGACTTTCAAGATTAGCTTTAGTCAAGACTCAATCCATACTGGAAAAGATGTCACTGATTGGGAATGGCTCTCTGGTCAAGATGGAAATCCGATAGTGAGACTTTGTTTTGAAACATTTAAGTAAGAAGATAAAAAATTACGCCTCAGTGTGGACAACAAAAAATTTGGGAAAAAAAATTAGATATTTCAAAGTAGATAAAAATGACTATCAAAGGTTTTTCTTAATTTAGATTTTTGAAGGAAACAATGATCAAAATACTCAAGTAACTAACTTGTTTCCAAGACCAATCATAGCACGCCACATAAGATGTCATCCAGTGACGTGGAAAGATCCCGATGACAAATCAGCAGCTCTTAGATTGGAATACATCGGATGTCACGCCTGTGAGTTGGTTCTTTTAGTTTGGTTACGATTGTTATCACTATTATTTGTTCACTTGCCCCGAGTTATAACAGTGGTCGCCAATCTCGTTTTCTCGCGAAAACTTTGATTTATCAATGTTTACAATTCACTTGTCTATACAATATTTATTCAAACCTCAAGCTTTTCTTTGCCAGTTTATCTAAACTAACTTACTTAACGGTCAATTTAAATTTAGATTATTAAAAGAGTTCTTAATTTTTCTGATCATTTCAAAATATACTTTATCAACTTAATCAAGATGTTCAAATATTATAAATAAGTCAGAAGTTAATTTTACGAATAAATACAACAATTAAACGTTGCTGATCAAGCCACTTATCGAAAGCACAATTTAAATTTAAATTTAAAAAAACAAACTAAAAATGAATTTGAATTGTTTAGCTTGCCTTAACAAGCTTGGAATGAATTCTGGCCTCATAACGGACAAAATGATTACTGCTTCCTCCACTGGTCCGGGCTTAATGCCGCAAGATGCTAGAGCTCCTGTGGATCAAAGTAAAAGTTGTTTCATTGAGAGCTTTTTTTGTTCTTATCGTGCTGAAAAATATTTTTGTTAGAAATTTTCTGGATCCTCTTTTGTATTTGTTGTGCGCCACCTGGCGTACGCTTGCTGGCCACAACCAAATGTTGCTTTTAGTCAACTCGTGAAACAATTGAGAAATTTTTTTTTGCTTTTTTGATTTGAGTTTAATTTACACCGGATGATTGTTGACTGAAGGTTGAACTTGAACTCCAATGCAGTCATTCAAACTTAAGCAAACTGATTCCAAAATTTTTTAAGCAGTCACGCTTGATGGGGTAATATACTCGAATTCTTTTCCGTTTAGACGAATGTTTGGCTTCCGGCCAGGACAAAGGCGCGAACTACCGAGGGTGGATATCAAAGACGGTCACGGGCCGTACCTGCCAGCAATGGTCCTCCCAGTCCCCCCACCGACACGACGAGTAAGTGTCTTTCTTGCTATTGCGGTTGGCGCTTCCTCGTGCAGATAAATAAACGTTTAAACTAAACAACTTAATTTAGTTTATCGTAAAACTATAAAATGTAGAAGGACAAAGAAACTGTTATTAGTCGTTACATTCGAGTCTCTCACAACATTTTTATTTCAAGATTGCTCAGCTTCTGAATAACTGTTTCACACAATGTGGATTAAAAAATTTAAAAGAAAGTGTTCACAAATTTTAACCCTTTTTTATGGCTTTTCAAAACAAACTCGTGTCTGAAGAGTAACATTGCGTCACTATTAACTTGATATGTCTGAAGTTTTATTATGCAAATAACCTCAGTCCTATACTTTATTTTCTTTCTTTTTCTCTTTTTATTTTTTTAAACAATTTTATAATGAGGTGAAGCAACCTTGCTTCTATATTATACAACAAGTCACACCTTTCATCGCTAATTAGCAAGTCACAACGTCAACTCGTTTTGTTGCTTCTTCCTTTTTCTAACCCCGTCTTTAACAACACACAAAATTATCAACATTTTGTTATTTTGTTCATGTGGCGGAGCAGAAATAAAAGAAAACTGAACTGAACTGAACTGAATAAAAATCAGATTTAGCTTGTTTCTTTGACGTGCGTAGTCGAGTCATCACTGCCTCAAAGCGGTTCACCCGCTGAAACACATGAAGCTGACAGTGCAGCTTTGGTGACAGAGCAGCTTGTGCTTAGACAAAGTTTTAAACCCATGACCTTATCATCACAGCTAAATTGTTTACAACACTGATTCATGCTCATGTCAGATTGCTAATGTGACGCAATCAGTCGAGTTTCTATCTTACTGTTCAGGACCCGATGTAACTGATAATGACCCCATGTAACTAATAATTCCAACAATTTATTTCCAGGACTTCACAGCAGTTCCCTGAGTCCGATTTAGTCAGCAACTTTTGCCGAAACCCCAACAAAGAACAGGGACCTTGGTGTTACACAACAGACCCGGATGTAGAATGGGAATACTGCAATGTCCCAATATGCCCAAGTATGTATGCATTAGGGCTTCCGATTTTCCGGTTTTGAAAAAAAAACGAAAAACCGGAAAAAATCTAAGGCAATTTTGGGATGCAGAAAAAAGCCAGTATTTTTAAGAACAAAACAATTCCTGCTCAGCTCATGTCCTACCATATTCAACTAAATTTAGTAAAAATTAAAAAATGGCCTACACAATAGTTAATGTCAGAATCAACAAAAAATGCATTGAAACATGTTTTACTTATTTTTTATGTAAAAATTCCGTAAAAAACTGACAACATTTATAGATTTGTCACTTAGCCGAGACCGCAATTAATTGCATTGTTAGGTCGTGTGACGACACAATACGTATGATAATTTGGAAGCAATTATTTACGTCAGCTTTCAATATTAAATTTAAAATTGAGCTGAAAGCAAAGATTCACCAGCGTTGATAAACAGTATTGTTTGCAAAAAGAATTTAGAACTGAGAATTTTTTCATAAAACCGGAAAACAGAAAATCAAAAGAGTCACTAAATACTGGGCATTTTAAACACTAGTAGTATACCGCAATAGTGGATTGATTTTTCAGTCTTACAAGATAAGAAAGATGTAGATCTCGTGGCGACTGCTCGACGTCTTGATATCGTTTATATCAACAACTAACTTGCGATGTCTTACCTCTCCACGAAGACATGACTATGGGGTAGGAGTCAATCAAAGTCGCCATTTAAACCGCTTCATAGTTCCTCTCCACGGTGAACATAACCAAGAAGTAGAAGTCGATACGTTCCCTATCAAAACCGCTTTCATATCACTTGGCTAGATTGTTGTCAGATTGTTTTTATAAACATAACACATTTGTAGCGTGTTGCTACCAAAGTTCATTGTCGAACAGTTAAATTTGACTTGCATTTATATATTTTTATTTATTCACTCAACTTTTAATCGTGTTTAGCTTACACTCCCAAGGGTTGGTCTCCATCTTCTTCCAACACCAACCAGTTCGTGCAAGTAATGTTCAGTGAATTTTTCAAGGTTAGTCCTTCTTTTTCAAATTTAACTGGTTGAAAATTCTTTCCTTTTCCTCAACTTTTATAGAGTTTCAATTAGTTGATGTCCGATCAAAAATTCAGGCCAAAGAGTAAAGAGTTAATCAGTAAAATTGAATGAATCTAATTGATTGATTGCAAATGTTAATAACTGAACACAAATTACTGCCAATAGTAGCTCCTCAGCAAAGTTTTTAAACATCGCGCAGAAAAACTGCTTTTTTAAAATAAAAAAATGTTTTATTGCTAATACTAGAGAAAAAAAACTTTGTTTGGGGAACCTTTAGCCACAACAAGTTCATGCTAAATAATGTAAAGCTCAATATCAGAATTCCTAGTTTTTATAAGATTTTCCCGGTTTCTATTTTGTCCTTTCAGGTCTCGGGAGTCACACTTTACAGCGAAAGTGCTTCGGTGTACGTGTCCAAGTACGTGCTCATGTTCAGCGACGATGGGATTTACTTCAGCACCTACAAGTCCTTCACTGGTCAGGATAAGGTGATTCGCCTTGCTTGATAGGTGTTCACCAGGGCAGAAGACGAGATCCAGCTTTGTTTTGTGTTGCATTTTGAATCTTCAAACACCACGTGACTAACTGCGCTGTCTGGCAATAGATCTTTAAGGGATTGGACGGAACAATAACCGAATACACGGATATCCTTGGAGAGCCAATTTCCACGAAATACGTGAGAATTCAGCCACGCGAATGGACCGGGGGCCAAATCAAGCTCCAATTTGAAATCCACGGATGTTACGTCGATCGCCGCATTACGTGTGGAGGTGAAAACCAGAGTAATCGGGTGGTTTTGAGCATGACTGGTCTTGATTCTTGAATTAAGTTTCTCCAGCAAATAATTTGTAGATTTGCTTCACTCAAATCTATGTTTCAGACAAATTCCCGCGACATTGTCGTACTCGTAGATCACAACAATATAAAAGTAGCCGCTGTTATATTTTGTAGACATCGGAAAGGATTTTGAAGAACAGTCTTTCACCATTGACTGTCCCACAGGGTGCGTTGAAGATGTTTCTAGTGGACCTGTGTACGGCACAAACATTTACTCAGAAGTGAGTTGGAGGGGTAAAAAACAATGTTGCTGATAACTTTTGGCCCAGATTTTGGATTTTAACTTTTTATTGATTCTGTTACTCACAATTCTTTTTTTACCATTGCAGAATCCGCAGTTTTACCATTGGAGAGATAAAATTTGTTTTTCAGAATTCTGCAGTGTGCCCCGCGGCCGTGCACGCCGGCAGAGTGACCAATCAGCGGGGAGGGTCAGTGAACGTTCTAAAAACTCCGGGGCAAGCTCAATACTTTGGGTCCTTCTCAAACGGAGTTCAATCGCTGGAGTGAGAAATTTTCCGGTTTTATTGATTGAAGTGAAGTCACAGTTTACAAATGATCATTGTAACTATAAAGATTACGACATGCTCTCAGATTTTAAGATTTAAAGATATTTAAAAAGTGAACTTTAAAAACAAACGTAAAATTAAATATGTTTTTGCTTTAAAAGTTTTGTTTCAGTTAAAATGAAAAAAATCGCAATGGTCTGAATTCTCGTCACAAAGTAACTTGTTGATATTAATACTAACTTCGATATTGATTAAAATGATTTAAATTTAAACAAAACCCTGAACTTTATAACCCACTGGGAAATTCACCTGGGTGATAAACCCTTTATTTTTCAGTGCTTCCGCTTCTCATTTATCTCTTGAATTCGACGGAAGTGGTGAGTTCTTGCGCGTATAAAAGCAAATCGTAGTGACGTTTTTAAAAAAATCCAAGTAACTTCAAGCTTTGAGCTGCTCCACGCACCACGCGTCATCTTGTTTGTTTGTTTCGTCACTCAGTGTTCCGGTGTGCGGAGGGCTGGAAGCCGTACCAGGACCACTGCTACTACCTCTCCACCAAGGACGTGGCGAAGAACTGGCAGGATGCGAGAGGGGAGTGCATCTCCATGGGGGCGGACCTTGTCTCCATACACTCGTCTGGGGAGAGCGACTTTGTGGAATACACAATCCAAGGCGCCAGTAAGCACGGTCTTATATTTGCTGTCCAGGGGAATTCCAGTTTCTTTAGTTTTGGTTCAATGTTTTTCAATTCGAGTTGTGTGGATATGATTTAGTTTGGCGCAAGCTATGACGCACTTCCTTGATCTAGGGATCGGGCGTGATGTTTGGATAGGCATGACTGACCTTATGATCTTAAATTACTATCAATGGTCTGATAATACCAATGTGAGGTTTACGAAGTGGGATTTGAACGAGCCGAACGGAGGGGTGAGGAGTTTGTTGACGATAATGTTCACTCGATTGAAACGGTTTGATTCCAGGATGAAAGATGCGTCCACATCTATCGAGTGACTGGAAGCTGGAATGATAGAAACTGCGCCTACGAAACTGGATACATGTGCAAAAAAGAAAAGGAAAAACTACCTCCTCTAGATGAAGAAGTGCCGGTGGATGAAGGATGCGAGGCTGGATGGACAGCATACGGTGGGACGGGCTACAACAAATGATTTAAAATATATCTAGCGGTGTTGCAAACAATTAAAAATGTCATTAAATTTTGGTAGAGAAATAGCTATTAAACAAGAGCTATTATTAAGGCCTTTGAATACTAAAATCTAAAAGTTTGTATTGACCAAAAAAAATCAAATTTAAGTTAATTGTGTAATTACTAATGGGATAGCTGCTCCCTGGAATATGTTAGCAGTTCACCCAGTTTCAGGATTTCGATTTGATAAGGTTCTTCATGCTACAAATCGAGCTCGGACAGATACATCTTCCTCTACGCTCAGCGAATCTGCGAGGAGAGCGGCGCATCGCTGGTCAGCATACATGATGACCAAGAAAACGCTTTTGTACACGCTTTGGTGGGTTGTCTTTGAAGCACTCTACCTTAAACTAAAAAGTCTTTTTTCTTCTGGCACTGCTTTCTTTCTGTTGATTCAGTATTTGTAAATTTAAGTTTTAAATTTTCTCGTTTGACTTCAACGACGTTTGATCTATAATTGGTCACCTAGACTAAAAATATTTTCTTTACAATTAGTTGAAAAAATTGATAAAAACTTTGGTTGAATTTATTCTTTAACAATTTTTAATCGAGATTTTTTAATATTGGAACAAATGTTATTGTTTAAGATTTATGGCTCCATTAAATATGCTCTACGAAAAGAGCTTTTCAAAGCCTTTTTATCATGTTTTTACTGTTGCAGGTCACAAGCTCTTTGCCTCCAAACCTGGGCTACACGGCCTGGCTTGGAATGGCGGCCCGCACCGCGGAGACGGGGGAATTATACTACAGCTGGGAGAGTGGTGAACCGGTTACCTACACACATTGGATGAAAGGAGAACCAGGTAGTCCTTTTATGGGTGGTTTAAAGGTCGTGTGGTGGTTTAAAGAAATTGACTAAATTAAAAACAAAACAATATTAGGATTATAAACTTGTACTCTAGCAGTAAGTTTTTCCTTGCAGAGGTTCGATTGGAATGTTATTTCCCATTTGAATACGAGGGGAATCTTTACTACGAATGCATCAACTTCGACCACCCTCTGAATCAGGACCATCCCTGGTGCAGTCTTGACCCGGTTTACCGCAACCGATGGATCAACTGCGATACGGGATACGAATCCTCCTGCGCGTATATGGATGACGACACAGGTGCTGTTTCTGTGTTTAAAATATTTTAAACATTTTTATTTAATTTTTAGTCAAAAACTTCAGTTGGTTGCAAATGAGAGTGGGTAAGTTTATTTTTGCTCACTTTTGTTTTTGAAAACAATGCTCCACCAAACAATTGATATTGTTGCATTTGTTGCACCTCATTATATATATTTTTGTGATTAGTAATCGAGATAATGTCACAAATGTTGCAAAAAATTTATAAAAGCAATTGAAGAGTGGGTCTACAAGGGCATTTGCCGTTTCCGGATAATCCGTTACAGTAATAGTAAAAAGTTTTTTCAGGAAAAGTATCAGTTTTTCACTAAAATATTATTGTTTTGAGTAACTAGAAATGACTCAGTTGGGAATAAAAATTTTGACCTGGCAAGAAAACTCAATCCTCTTAAATTTTTCCAAACAGCGCAACTCAATTGAACGAAAGGCAAAAAAATTTAAAGAAAATATTGAACTTTTAATTATATCTAAAGTAGATCTTTATTTCAATATTGAATTAATCACGTCGACGTCCTGTGATTTACGCGGAATTAACTTACCAATAGGTTTCTGGGGCATTGATTTTTGTTTGGATGATCGACATTACGTATGCGAGAAGGAACGTGTGGGCTACACACAGCCTTCCTATACCACTCCCCCCATGACGGGAATCTGCGCGGAGGGATGGAGGGGCGACACCACCACGACTCATTGTTATCAGGTTCGCTATGGCTTGATTACTTTCAATTTTATCCATGATTTGCTGGGAATTCTGATCATACAGATTTTCTTTTTTGTATCGATCTGTTGATACTTATTATTTTAAGGGAATTCACCGTCAGTAAGCAGCGTCACTCGGTTATGGAAGTTGTGAAATGTTGTTCTAAAAGGCACAACGATGTTGTGTTTAGTCAAGTAGATTGAGCATCAGATAAACATTGATTTCTCATTCAAATTGGTTTCATTCTTGATTCGCATCAGATAAACAATGGCTCCTCATTCGAGTTTTTTTATCCTCGTTATGCATCATGTAAACAATAACTCCTGATTTGAGTCCGTTTCATCCTTGTTTGGCATCTAATAAACATTGATTTCTCATTCGAGTCCATTTTATTCTTGTTCTGCATTAAATAAACAATGACCCCTCATTCAAGTTCGTTTCCTCCTTGTTCCGCTTCAGATAAACGAATTTCCTGCGGCGGAAATCGAGAACCGACTCAACTGGGAGAACGCGCTCGCGTATTGTCGCGCGCAAGGAGCGGATCTTGCCTCCGTCCACAGCACGGAGGAAGCTGAATCCATCTCGAGATTCGTGACGCAGAAGGGAGTTTACTCCTACACCTACTTTTGGATCGGACTCAACATCCTGAACACGGATGCTGGTTACACCTGGTCTGACGGTAGGAGGGTGATTGCCTTGTTACTGCAACTTAATATATATTAAGACTGAAGGTTTATTTTTTACAAATATAAAAATTTTTTTATTGAATTTGCTTTTGAATACGTAGTTAAATTCATTGATTTAATTTTGTAAAATATCGAGAGTTCTACCAACGTTTTTTACATAACAACCAAGCCACCAAGTAGCTTGTAGTTGTTGCGCTTCCCTAACCACGTGGCTACTCCCACAAATACAGTTTGTTCTGCGGAAATATCACCACTTATAATTGGTATCACATTCGACAAAACAAAAAATTTGTAAAATGCTTCTTGTTGGTTATTGAGCAATTGGATGATTCAGACTCCAGCTTTTGTTTCTATTGAAATTTTGCTGTAAATTTGTGGGCTTTTTTTTGTTAGTAAGAAATCTATAGGAGGTATATGATAAAAATTAAATAAAAACTGAAAGTATAAAAGTATCCAGAACTCAGCGAAAACTAATGATTTTTTGTTAGGTTCACCCACCGACTACACGAACTGGGCGGATGATGAACCGAATGATAATCAAGGTCTTGAGAAATGCGTAGAAGGGCAATTTTATGACGCCACTTCGGGGTGAGAGTGCTGTTGATACTTTGATTTATAAAAAAATGCTTTTGAAAGATTCATTATAAATTTTGGTGGAACTGCACAAGATGAAATAACCTTCAACTTTTTTCCATATGACCGTTTGCAGATAAATCGCCAGCGTACTTTTAAAAAATTGAACGTGAGCTCGGTCCGAGTCTGGTGACGTCAACTCTTTTCTACTTTTTATAAAAATTTTGATTTTATCCAAACTATTTAAATGTTTTAATCGTAAACAATCTTATCTTGTTGTTGGTGCTTTCACTTTAAATCAAATTGAAAATTTTTGCGCAGGTGGAACGATTTATCCTGCAACTCTCTGCGGAACTACATCTGCAAGATTCCTAAGAACAAAGCTCCTCTTCCAACCCCGACATTTCCGCCTCCGGAGGGCAATGTGAACGACCCTGCATGTACCCCTGACCCAGGCGAAACATGGGTAAGTCCCAAATGAAGCAATTTTTTTCCGATTCTGTCTGTAAAATTGTTCTTTGATCAGCAAATTACAAACTCGGAGAAGGATGAATAAAACTTTAAATTTAAGAATCGATTCAAGTAAAACATCATCTCACAGATCAGCTACCAACCAAGTTATGGGACTCTTAAGTGCTACATGTTCAACTCCGACCCCGGGTACGGATGGCAATTCGCTGAAGACGATTGTGTTCGCCGGGGAGGAAGCCTCGTGTCCATTCACAGCGATGACGAAAATCACTTCCTGGTCAGCAGGATTGCGCCAACCAGTCGCGGGATTTACTGGATCGGATTGAGAGTGAGTGATGAGGAGGATGTGGAATGACAAACTCCTCTTTGTTTTTTTGTGACAAAGCAATTCACAAAATGCCTCCTTGAAACGTCAAATTAAACTTTAAAAATACTTTAAATGAAATATAACTTTAATTCTATTTATGGAATTTTTTAGTCTTTTTGTTTGATGTTTTAACACAGTTTTTTTTAAACAGAAAGGCTTTACAAACATATAGTAAGAAAGGCTTTACGTTAACCACGTTTATGGAAGCTTGCGCTTGTGTCGACTTATTTTTTTGTTTTTATCAGGAACCAAAATGATGTAATTTTTCTTCAATTTTCTTATCTCGTTAAAGACAATTCTACTTTTGTTACATTAAATTTTTGTTTTTTTAAAATTCAGTGATGAAAGTAAATCTGTAGTTGAATTTTTACAAATACATGTAAAAAGTGGTAAGCTAAAAATTTTGCGCTTTTCGTTATTTAAACGACATTTTTAAATGGTTCAAAGTTAGTTTAGAGAATTCATCTTTACAAAACTTAATTTTTTTTCGCATTATATGAGGCCAAAATACAACAAGTACTTGTATAGTATTTAAAATTGCGAATTAAAAGTGAATTTTTGAAAATTATTTAGCAGTTTTATAAAATGTTCGAAGCATGTCAATAAAAAATGCAGAATAAAACTGTTAAGATAAAATATTGCATTTAACTTTTGACATTGTCCAGGACATTGGTGACCGGTCATTTCATTGGTCGGATGATTCGCTGTTAGATTACCAGAACTGGTCTCCCGGTGAACCCAACAACTACTTTGACAGTGAAGGTATGTTTACCACCACTTGGTGGAATAAGGTATTCTAATAATAGAAGACAAATGTTTTTCTACAGGTTGCGCAATCATCCACGTAGATGAAGGAACATGGAATGATGATAACTGTGGAAGAGTGTTTGGATATGTGTGCCAAAAGCTTCCAGGGTCCACCGGAAATACACCACCCCCCACACAACAGGCAACTGGAAATTGCCCCTCAGGTTTTTATTCTTGATTCATTTCTCAAAATATTATTTCAGGAATGTACTAGCTTCTCTTTATTAGCAAACTACCTTCGCGCGTCACATTACTGAGGCAACTTGTGAAATCAAGATGGGGTGCTGGTATTAAAACACTTCGCAGAGTTGCCCTATCTCTGGTCTACTCAACAGATGAGTACTGTGCCCAATCTGGTGTTGCAACACTTACATTCCCTTCATAGACAGTGTCCTGATTGACGTCTTGCGCATAGTTACTGGATGCCTGCTTCCTACTCCAATGGACCACTTACCCATACTTTCAGGCATCCAGCCAGCTGAGCTTCGCCGAATAGGAGCGACACTCGTCTTGGCTTACCGTGGATCCCTGAACTCTGACCATATGTTGTATGGTCTTTTAAGTGGGTCCTCAGATGCTCGCCAAGAAAGACTAAGGTCTAGACACCCGTGTGTGCCAGCTGCCCGCAATCTATTAAATAACCTCTCCGGACTAGGCATCCGCGCTTCTCAGAAGAGGAATTATAGATGGTACATCGAGTACTGTGAGAATACATCCAGGCTCCTCTTTTTGTAACCAATACATATAACCAGTATCAGTCCTGTTGAAATGAAATTTTCCGAACAGCTTGGGATAAGCTCAATCGCATGCGGACTGGTGTTGGGCGATTCTATTCGTCCATGTACGAATAGAGTCTCGCTTATTCACAGAATTGCAAGTGTGGCGCCTCCGAACAAACCGCAGACCACGTTCTAATAACGTAACCAATGCATTGCAAACCACATGGATCACGCTGTCTGACGCTTTTGGGCACAAAAACCCAATGCTGGCTCAACACCACCTTTGCCAACATCTGATCCGGGCAGTACAGCATTCTTGGGTAACAAAAGGATCCCTCAGCCCCTTTCCTGTTTGTGTCTGACTAGGAGTAGATGCTCTTCCAAACGAGGACGACAATTTCATAAAAAAAATATAAGTTTTTATGGCTTGGCAATAACATAGATAAATAGCACTATTTTTATCACTTGATAAAAAACAACAAACAATCCAAATTTAATCTGGTTTAAATATCCCCAGTGAATGGAGGTAGCCGGATGCATTTTACTACTTCCGGAACTCTTCGTACATCTTCTCTCCACCTGCACCAATCCACTGCATTTTTTTTCCTTAAACCAATCCTTTCCATGCTTCCTTCAACTTGTTTCCTCCATTTCATCTTTGGTCGGTACTATTCACGTTTTCCATCCACTTCATGTACAATTTTTTTTCATCAAAACATCTTTCTCAGATGGTCTCAAAACATGACCATACCACATCACACCATTCTCCTTTGCCAGTTTATATGCTGATTCTTTAAATCCGTACATATTCATCAGCTCTTCTATATTTCTCTTGTCCACCAACTTTACACGGCACACATATATCTTTCTTGCTCTTTTCAAAATAGCTACATCATTTTCTCTGAAACACCACCTTTCACTTCCATATAACATAGCTGATCTTACATAGCTTTTATATACCTTTCCTTTCATCCGCAAAGAGGATCGCTTTCCAAACAGCATTTCTCCACACTCTCTGAATTTCGTCCATCTCAATCTTGTTCTTGCAGTCACTGCGTCTTCACATTCTCATTGGCACTCAACCTATTGCCAAGGTAGCAAAGTCCATTCACAATTTTCACTTCATCACACATTACCTCCTGTTTGACTTCTCCCGTCCCATTTATTGCTTTTACATAAAGCAGATAAAATTTTAAGGGAATCACTGCGACATTTGAATTTACCACACGGTTACAAAAAAACTTTTCCCTTTAATGCGACGTTCGGATACAGCCTTGGCTTTAAAAACAAATTCCATCAAAGTTGCCAGAAATGCTGACGAACGATATCTAGAGTTTATCAATAGAGTCATGAGAGATAGAAATACAACTAAAATGTATTGTTTTTAAAAGGTTTATTTTTTACACGACAAATTGCTGTTTTTAGATAACACTGTTAATTTTAGTTATGCTGCAAAAGGGTTAAAATATTTTTTGTGATCTTTCCACCAATCAACGGATGATACAACGATCGTGTATAAAGCCATTATGTGACTATTTTAAAATCATAATGTGACCATGTGAAGCCGTTATATCATCATTGTGAAAACATTATTTGACCTTTGTGAAGTTCAATTTATTATGAAATCATGAAGTTGCTTAGTTCATTTAACACCAGGATATGACTATAGATAACATAAAAACAGGAAAGAAAAAAGATTTATTTTTTTACGACAGGAATTTTTTGCTGCAGTGTCTAAATTAGATAATGGCAGTGATGCTGTTGAGCCAGCATCAAATGCCTGCATCTAAAAGAGAAAGAATTTTCATTCTTCTTGAAATTTAATGTATAGAGATCTTGGGAGAAATTTGATTTGTTGTTTCTTATGCGATGCCTCACTTGAGATCCATAAAAAATTGTAAAAATTGTTAAAGTTTCTATTATAAAATTACTGATTTTCACTGACAAATTCTCTGCCTATACACCAGGTTTTGTTCCTTACGGCAACAAATGCTACATCACTGGAGGGGAAACAAGAGACACTTGGGATAACGCCAGAAAATGGTGCAACGATAATGGGGCTGAGCTGGTTTCTATCACCAATGAATATGAGCAAGTAAGTTGGGTGCTTGAATAAATTAATATTTTTTTAAGAAAAACTTTTTCATCATTGCCAGTCAGTTACAGAAGCTTATATTTCCAACTCATAGAAACCTAATTTATAAACCTTAACGTTTTTTTTGGTAGTTAATGGGTGATATTAATTATTTTTTTGGTAGTAGAATGGCTAAGTCATTTTTGGTGGTTAATTTTTGCATAAAACTGAGCAAGTAACCAGCAAACTCATCGTAGTGGACATAATGACTGTGCGGACATAATATCAAACCCCTAATATTTTTTATCTCTTTAACATACCGTAGATTGAAAATACTCTATATAAAAATTAGTTTTGCACAACAGTTTGGGTTTTTATATCTGTTACAAATACTAAAGGTTTATATCAAGACAGGTAACAACATTTCTTATTTAAGACAAAAAAATTTAAAAAAATGTCACCCTTTGCTTTTTTCTGCACTGTTTTTTGTATTCCAAGTTTTTTGTTCCATGTGGGTTTTGCAATTTGTAAGATATCAGACATTAAACATCGACCTTGGTTCGACAGAGCGCCGACTAAAAGTACAACTAAATAAAAACTGATTTGTAAATTTTTTGAAGTACAAGTTGATTACATAGAATCAACCAACAAGCAACAGTCGACTGTTCACACCAAGTCGATTCATTAATGTTTTTCAGTCTTTCATCAATAATTACCTGTTTGGTACCGGACAACGATTCTGGATCGGCCTCAGCGACAGAAATACAAACACCGGCAAATTTGTCTGGATTGATCAAACCGAAGTTAGCTTCACCAACTGGGCTCCTGGGGAACCCTCTGGTGTGGTTGTAAGTAGTGGAATCGATAAGTTATTGTTGTTTAATAAACGAGTCTTTGTTTGCAACTTTAATTTGAAATTTTTTCCCGACAAACCAAGGTTATCTTAACAAAAACAAATTGTGGCCACAGTAAGTTTGCCATATTGTCTGCCGACAGAACTTGGTTGTGTGGATGAGGAGGATTTATTGTTCAAAGGATACACATATCTGCATGAAGCGCGCGTTTACTGTGACGTTGTGTACCAGGAGGGATGTGTGGCCATTGACATGGACAACGATGGTTGGTGGTATGACAACGAATGTTCCAACACCAACGGCTTCTTGTGCTACTCCTTCAAATCGGACGACATTGGAGCCCCCCCTATGACTCAGAGTCCCATAGGGTGTCCTCCAGGTTTCTATTCATCCACACACGAAAGTGCATGCTACCAACTTGTGGATCAACCAAAAAGTTGGAAGGATGCCAGACAGTACTGTAGAGATCAAGGTAAGCAGTAAACACAAATTATTTTCAATCTTTTAAGACAATATTATTTTTAATTACAAAGCAATTCATCCCTTCCCCACCCCAATATTTCCGTTACTTTTTTTGTTTTTTTTAAATATTTTTATTCAGTTATACACAAAGCGCACATACAAAAACGCATTACATGTACACAAACAAATAAAGTGCGGCTCAAGAGAGGGGGTTATATACATAATTTTTTTACTTAGTTAGGCGTAATTTAAAGAAGCCCAAAAAAGGATAAAATGAATATGATAGGACAATTAATAACTATATGCGAAAGGAAAAAGAATCACAATATTTAACATTGAAAAAAATAAATAATGGTGCACAATTATGGTAAGTCTTGTGGTATCAAATATAGATAAGGCGCATATTACATTATAACAATACACATTACATATTTGTTTAACACTGGGGTAAAATATTTAGTGATTTGGGAGTTTAAAATAAAACAGATAGCAATAAATAATACATTTAGTAAAAAAAAACTATTGGTATGGTGCCGAAATTATAACACAATAAAAATTCACTGTAAATAAATGATTAATTACAAGTTTACATAATGAAAAAAATACGAAAAGACGAAAAAAACTTCATAAAAATTTTTTTAAAAATCAGGTTATTTATCTAATTTATTTTAAAAAACATCTGGATAGGTTTTGTTGAAAAATGATTTAAATTTAGTCTTGATTTTGCATGTTTAGACGATATAAATAATAAATTCTGAAAAGAACTCTAGAGGGATTAATATTTACATGTTATACCACGTACATAATAAATTAATTTGGTACTACAAAAAGAAGTACAATAAAAAAGTATCAAAAAAAAGCACATTGAGAAACTATTTTTTTTAATTTTAATCTGAATTTTCAGGAAAGCTTTTCTTTAAAAGTGATTTAAAATTGGTTTTAATTTTGTATCTTTCTTCATTTAATAAAATAAGATTTATGGAGATGTTGAAAGTGAGGATATTTTTACGTAATTGACATGTTGTGATTCGGATTAAAGAAGCCAGTTTGAATAGGATATGTTATGGTTGCCAGAACAATTGTAAAAGTTGTAAAGAAGTGTAGCTTTCCGGAGAATAGTAGATGTTTTTTGAATTTCGGAAAGAAGGGGTTTAAAAAAGAAATTAGATATTTGGTGTGGGACAGTCAAAGAATAGGTGGTGAAAGTCGTCAGGAGCAGAAAGGCAAAATTTCGCAAAGAAAATTGTTAGGGTTTTGGGGGTAAAATTGTGTTTATAAAAGAAAAAATTTTAGGCGTAACATAGTCCGTTCCGAAGGCTATTTTTTTTCGAAATTTGAAAAAAGAGAGAATTGAAGTTTCAAGAGCGTTACACAAAGCCAGTTATGAAGGTTTATTTGAGTTTTGTGGGTTTAATTTCTTTGGGTAAGGGATTTAAATCAGATTTGAGAAGAAGTAGGTACAGGGATTTAAGTAAATTGTGATGGATGGTCCGTTGGGATAGATATTTTTTAGAGGAGAAAAGCTATTTGCTAGCAATTTTAAGCACTTGAGATTTTACTCAGCACCTCATTGCTGCAGGTAGCGGGATCGAACTTGTCAGCATTCACGAGATGTACGACAACGATCTCCTGAAGAGCTGGTTTTGGCATGACGTCACATCGGGGGAATCCCTCTGGATTGGGATGCAGTTTAGTGCATCGGTTGGTACCATCACATATGGTTGATGTTTGCATTTAAATTTATTATATACTCTTTTGATGGAAATTTATAACAATAACAAAGATAAATCTTAATTGCGCAGACCGAAGAAGACGAAACTGTGTCTCAATTTTTTTGGTCAGACGGCTGGCCGGTGCTTTATACAAATTGGGGACCGGAAGAACCAAATAAGGACAATGTCGAAACAGGAGAGGGCTGCGTCATAATGAAAAAGTACGCCGCTTGGTGATAAATAATTTTGTTTTAAAAGTATCAGCTTTGTACGTTTGAAATTTATGAACTTAGTTCTTCCTTTTGAATTTTAGGGATGGGTTTTGGGGGGCAGTGGCTAGCAGTGGGAGTGGAAATACATGCAATACTCCAAACCCTTTTGTTTGCAAGAAGAGTTTCGAAGAAATCCCAACCACTCCAGCAGTTTCTGATGGAACTTGTGACCCCGGGTTCATTGCTATCGGGCAATATTGCTACTATTTCAACGTATGCGATATGGCAAAATTTTTTAATTTTACTTTTTATCGCAGTGAAGTTTAGCACCCTCATTTATTGATTTTATAGACAGAAGTGGACGTTATTCCTGTGTCAACTTATTTTCTGCCAATAAATCATCAAACAGTCCATCAATTTTTTAAAGCTTCACTTCAAAAAACCTTTAAGTATTTTTGTTGTTTTGTTGCAGTTTGCCATCACTGATGATGCGAGGAAGACTTGGTACGACGCAGGAAGAGCTTGTGAGCAGAGACACGCAAGTCTGACCAGCATCCACAGTGATGAGGAGGTGGAACAGCTTGTGCGCATCGCGTCTTCAGAAACAAGCAGCGCCATGTTCATCGGAATGGAAAGTGATGGATTTGGTGAGGAGGAGATAGTTGTTTTGGGATAAAGTTTATCCTTATTCATCATTAAACCTTTAAAATTACATTCTAAATTGTAGGTAAAACTGCTGAAGAATAATAAAGAAAGATGATTTTCAGTTGAAACGATAACCTTTACTGATATTTGCTTTTTGTACAAAAATCAACAAAGAGACGATTTAACCAAACTGAATGTAAATTTGAAACTTTCAATGCAGCAGCAAAATTTTAAAAAATCATAAATTTGCTTTATACGCATCTATAGAGAATGCGGAGGTCGTTGATTTGTCGTTTTTGCAGGTGGTTGGCACTGGTCGGACGATAGCGCTGCAGAGTACTTCAACTGGAACGAGGGAGAACCAAATGGGGAGGATAAAGAGGAGTGTGTTGAAATGTACCCGGGTAATGGGAGGTGGAATGATATCAACTGCTACGACACGAAAGGTTATATCTGCAAGAAAGTAAGAGGTGGGGATTTCCTGTGACAAGAAAATTTGTGCAGATATTTATAATAAATTGTGTTGGAAGAACATGCGATAAAAATTTATGTTCATGTACTGGTCGATATAGTAATTATCGTTTTGAAAAGATTTTTCAAGAATAATTCTCACATTTAATGCGAGAAGTATTTCAATATAATAGACTATTTTTGTCGCAAACGAGAAACAAATTTAGGTTATGCGTCATCTGAACAAAACAATTTTTCCGCTAATGATACAAATTTGGGTCACTGAACTGACCAAAGCATGACGTAATAGTGAATTGTTCATTATTATGTTAGATTTATTAAAAATCAAACTAAATCAAATTAATGATTTAAAAACTTGATAAAGTACTGGTAAGCTTTGAAAAAATCGAGTTCTTCGAAAGTATGTGATGTCTCCGAATATCACTTTTATTACAACGTTGCAATTTAGTTTTTTTAAGTAAAAAAAACTTTATCTTTATTCAAATCGAACAGAGCAGCTTTTCACTGATCTAAATCCTTCCGGCTATGTAACGTGATTTTCAGGGAGTACAAGGTGCGCAGTAGAGCTGGGGAGGAGGATAGATTGCGGGAGCGATCGAGATGGAATCGATGAGGAGTATTGCGTGATCAGACGCGGTTGTTGCTGGGACGAAATGTGGAAGGGGGGGAATAACAGCGGGTGCTACTACGATGAAGGTGGCAACATGCTTTGTTTTAAATAAGCTCGCTAATAGTGGATTTTAAATTTTGACAAAAAAATTGTTTATAAATTTTTATGCAAATCTGCTTCTGGCTAAGTACAGTATAAATACTTTTATTCTATTTTATCAAGCATGAAGCAATAATAACGTAAGCTTATTAATATGCCACAATTCATAGTTTTCTATTTTTCTTTTATGAGTTTAAGCCTTGCATAATCTCGGTTCCGATAGGCGCTTTCTGATGCAGTCAATGATCGAGTCACACTGTCATCACGTGATGTGCCCCATCTTGCTTCGGTGATGCAAACTTCTTTGAAAGAATTATCAAAGCCGATGAATGATATTAAAATTTTTTCACCCAAATCTCTGGCGGCGCAAAAGATTTCAATCCACCGGAGATTTTTTAAAATCATCCTTAAACAACAAATTAGTCATTTTTTTCGACTCTGCGCAGAGTATACAAATGTTATCGATCCCACCGAAGAACCTGTGAAGCCAGAAGGAAAAGGCGGAACTTCTACAGGAGTAATAGTCGGGGTCGTTATCGCTGTACTCATCGTTGTCCTTATCATTGGCGGAGTTATTTATTGCAAGTGTTCATCATCTTCCAAATCTTTACCTTCTTTGTCTATGCCTTCATTTCCTGCATCCTGGTCTTCATCATCAAATAAATCCCCTCCAAAGCCGCAGAATGCCGCAGGATTTGACAATCCCATGGCTCTTGCCGATGTAAGCGAAATTCAAATTTTTCATTGCAATAACTTGATGACAATATAGAGAGCTGTGCTGATTTTTTCAGGATGGAACTTTTCATTCGGTTGCGTGATGGAAAACATACGTTTTGACTTGACGTAGCATCGGTTGCATCACATTTTGTGCCATTGTGTGATTATTTTATTCTTATGCAATAAATTAATTCAGATTTTGTTAGAAAAATAGGCTGTGCGATAGTGTTTTAATTCGAGAGATTACCCAATGGTAATTGCCGCGTGACATCGAGAAACATCTTTTAATTTCAACATCCAAGTGACTGCTTCCATTTTCTTCGCAGGAAATATCACTGTTAAGTGAAGATTGCAGTTAAATGACGTGTTTTGACCAAAATTTCAGGCATCCAACTCTTGATTTTAATTCATAAAACACAAAGATAATTGGGATCGTTGTTCCATGTTGGGCAAAATTATCAGTAGTTAAAAGAAAACTAAGAGAGCAAAACATATAATCATCAAAAGCATTAACAAGATTGCGGTCATTGTTAATTGCATTTTAAAGCATCGAATAGCATTTCTATTTTTTTACACCCTCCGCAAGGCCTTTAAAAAAAATTAAATTAAATTATTGGTTGCAAATACAATAATTTTTTGCAGAGACTTGAATTATTCAACAGGCTATTTGGATTTATATAGTAAGCAGCATTAATACTGTAAAATAAAAACTACAATGTTTTCAGTATTTAGCTTGCTCTGGTTTGAGGATGCAAAGATGTTGTGTCCTACTAAGGCAATAAACCATGTAGATTGAGAAACATAATTTGCAAAACAACTTGAAGAACCAACGAATCATTAACTCCTTATTAATTTAAAAAACCACCAGCAACAAAACTTCAAGCAACGCTTCCATCAAAATAAGCGCTTTATTCTATTTTCTGAAATGCTGAATCAAGTTATAAGGCTTCGGTCTTAACTGTAAAGTCCTCCGTGTGTAGACTAACATTTTACTCGTTGCATAAATTTTACTGATTGAAGCGGACTTAACGTTGCTCCTAATCATGTGCGGCCTCCCCAATTTTTCGCGTGTTAGCCCGGAAATTGTAATTGCCTGGCTGCTAGAAAAAGCTCAGAGAGGAAATTGCCCAAAGCGTATTTTTATTGAATGATGATTGGGTTAACAGAGAATTCGGCAAGCTTTTTTGGTTTTCGGACCGGTTGAAGCCTGAAATTATTTTGAGGACCCGCTCTCAAGAAAATAACCAATGTTTGGTAATGGAAATTTATTACAGCTGATAAGTCCACAAACCATACATCATCACACTGATTCACGGCGTAAACATCCAGCAATTTCCTTCAGTTTTGACCACCTAATACATCTTAGCAACTATTTTTAAATTAACAAATTCAATACTTTTTAAGGCAATAGACTTTTGAGCTATTTAAATAACTTTAATTTCCTTCTACCCTAGTCAAAATTTCGCGACTTTGTCTGCTAAATAAAACAATTTTTGATCTTGCACTCTTGAATTATTAAGAAATAGACTTCTAGTGGACAGTAAACTAGTAAGCTAGCGCTTCCAGTTATCAACTAGTAGCCCGTCACTCATGGCGAGTTGGCTAGTTTACTAGCACCTTCGGAACTGGCACTGCAACAGTTGATCGAAACGATACTTGATTAAAGGACACTTGATCGAAACGAGAGTACTAGATCAAAAAACAAAAATTAATTTACTTGTGTAGGTTTTTATGATTGAACAATCTCTTTGTTTTTGTAAATTTGATTTATTAAAACTAGAGGCTATCAGTAAGAAGCCAATTACTTATTGCAATTTTTTTAAGGTCAAGGTCAGGGTTTTTCAACAGGATCCCTTGTTTCAGGCAAAAATGTTTGAAAAGTTTCAAATGTAACGAGGCTGGAATTTACAGTATTTATTTGATCTCTATATTTATCCTCCTGACTCGCAGGAAACCGACGGAGGTTTATAACATATAGGGTGAGCAATTATCCCGACCTGCTTCCGGAGATGCCAACATTTTGTTTTCCGCTTGCAATTCAATAGAGATATGATTGAAATTTAGTATTGCTTGCTCGATACCACCAAGCAGGTAAAAGTGTCGTAAAATGTCTTTCCCGAGGACACAACAGAATTGGGCCAGTAGGTTTTGAACCGAGACCGTGTCGATCACAATCCCGGCGCTCTGATAACTCGACCACGCCGCCGAAAGAATCGCGGCATCAATTTCTGGCTGTTTCTTCAAGACAAACGTTCATTATTCAGCTAAAAGACGAGCGTAATACTTATTAATTTGCTACAAATTAACTTTGTGAATTAAAGATATTTAATGCGTTGTGATGAAGACGAGGCTGATTAAAAAGCATTGACAAATCCATGAAAAGTTTTATACTGATTTCATTAACCAATCAGTTTGATTTTATTTGGATTATTATCTTTACCATCTAAAATGGTGAATAAAACAACAAATATAGTTTTGTTAAAACAAATCTAGGTTGTGTTTTGGATGGACCCGGAGGCCATAGGTGCTTTAGTGTTTCTGTCGAAAAAGAAGCGGCGGCAATCATCGACGCTGTACGAAAATGGAGTCATTTTTTATTTTCTAAACGCTTTCAACTAATCACCGATCAACGAGCTGTATCTTTTCTGTTTAACCCCCAACGTTTAGGAAAAATTAAGAATACGAAAATTCAACTTTGGAGAACAGAGCTGGGCAATTTTGACTACAATATTGTTCATAGGCCGGGCAAGCAAAATATTGTTCCAGATACTTTATCAAGAGTGTGTAGTGTGATGTACAACGGGCTTAATCTAATGGAAATACACAAAGTACTTGGCCATCCAGGAGTTACTCTATTGTCACATTTCGTAAAAACCAAGAACTTACCATTTTCTGTCGAAGACGTCAAAAAGATATGCTCAAACTGTCAAATCTGTGCTGAGATAAAACCGCGCTTCTTTCGAAAACCTGTAGAAACTCTTGTTAAAGCTATGCACCCATGGGAAAGATTGAGTGTCGACTTCAAAGGTCCGTTGCCAGGTAAAAATAAGTATGTTCTATTTGTTGTCGATGAGTTTAGTCGCTTTCCTTTTGCCTTTCCATGCAAAGACATGAGCTCAGCTACGGTAATATCATAATAAATAATAATAAGCAAACAAAAGTTTCTGAAGTGCTTTACTGTTTCTGAAGTAATAATAATAAAGCAAACAAAATTAGTGAGTTATGTATACGCCAAATCTGTCCGGTGGTTTACGCGTTCTAGTCGAGCGTCTCAAGTCTGAACGATTTTCATCTCGGGAATTGGAAGGCAGTGCTTGATGAGATTTCTCTTCACGCAGTTCACTGCTTTGAGATTCATTCAAAGGAGCGTTGGGCGTTGATTGTGGTCGACCTACGGCATAAGGATCGATTTCATTTGCTTCGGTTTCGTGAGTTGGAGAAGAGACAGAAGGATTGACTTCACTTGTTTCGGCTTCGCTGGTAGGATAAGGGACATAAGGATTGATTTCATTTGCTTCCACTTCGCGGGTTGGGGAAGGAGCCAAGTCTGCAACAGAAACTGTTGACTCTCTACCGTCTGAAAATTTTACGATAGCGAAGTTGGGATTTGCTTCAACTAGTTCCACTACGTCAACAAGGGGTTGATTCTTTGTTCGCACGAAACGCCGCAACAGTACCGGCCCAGGTTGCAACAACCAGTTAGGAAGAGAGCGCCCCAGCATGCTTCTGCGGTGAAAGTTTAAGAAGCGTTCGTGGGGCGTTGCGTTAGTTGTCGTGCATAGTAAGGATCTAACAGAATGTAATGATTGAGGGAGCACAGTTTTCCATGAAAGCTCTGGTAAATTCAGGTTACGTAGCGTTAACTTTACCGTTCTCCAAACAGTTTGGTTCACTCGCTCACATTGTGCGTTACCAGTAGGGTGATATGGCGATGATCTACTGGTAGCCACTCCTCGATCGTTCAAGTATTGTTTTAGTTCCCTGGAAATAAAACTTGAACCACGATCACTATGAACATAAAGTGGTAATCCGAAGATGTTGAACAAAGTTGACAAACATGATATTACCGTAGCTGAGCTCATGTCTTTGCATGGAAAGGCAAAAGGAAAGCGACTAAACTCATCGACAACAAATAGAACATACTTATTTTTACCTGGCAACGGACCTTTGAAGTCGACACTCAATCTTTCCCATGGGTGCATAGCTTTAACAAGAGTTTCTACAGGTTTTCGAAAGAAGCGCGGTTTTATCTCAGCACAGATTTGACAGTTTGAGCATACCTTTTTGACGTCTTCGACAGAAAATGGTAAGTTCTTGGTTTTTACGAAATGTGACAATAGAGTAACTCCTGGATGGCCAAGTACTTTGTGTATTTCCATTAGATTAAGCCCGTTGTACATCACACTACACACTCTTGATAAAGTATCTGGAACAATATTTTGCTTGCCCGGCCTATGAACAATATTGTAGTCAAAATTGCCCAGCTCTGTTCTCCAAAGTTGAATTTTCGTATTCTTAATTTTTCCTAAACGTTGGGGGTTAAACAGAAAAGATACAACTCGTTGATCGGTGATTAGTTGAAAGCGTTTAGAAAATAAAAAATGACTCCATTTTCGTACAGCGTCGATGATTGCCGCCGCTTCTTTTTCGACAGCCGAATATCGACGTTCACTGGGAGAAAGAGTCCGGGAATGAAAAGCAATAGGGCGACCACCTTGATTTAGACTAGCTGCTAAAGTATGGTTAGAAGCATCACATTCTACTGTAAAAGGCAATCCTTCATTTACACAAGTTAAACAAGCAGAAGTTAATTCAGATTTAAGCATTTCAAACGCTCCTGCCGATTCATTAGATAGAGGAAAAACATTGTTTTTGTTTGATTCAATAAGGGGTTTAATTTTTAAAGAAAAATCAGAAAGCCACTTTGCATAGTATGAAAACATACCGATCGCTCTTTGAAGTTCTGTTTTACTTTTAGGCAGGGGTAGTTCACGCAGAGGGCGCAATCGTTCGGGATCAGGCCGTATCTTTAGATGAGACACACGATATCCTAACAAGTCTATTTGGTTTTTCTCAAACACACATTTATCAGTGTTAAAGGTTAAGTTTTCAGCTTCGGAAGCTGCTAGTAACGCCTTTAGTTTTAAATCATGGTCAGCCTTGTCATAGCCAGAAACAGTGATGTTATCAACATAAGCATAAACTCCCTTTAAACGATATTTGTCAATCAATTGGTCAATCACACGTTGGAAGTAGGAAACACCGTTTGTGACTCCAAACGGTAAACGGGTGTACTGGTATAGCTTGCCGCAGGCTTCAAAAGCCGTATATGGTCGGTCTTCAGGACATAATGGAAGTTGGTAATAAGCAGACTTTAAATCTAAGGTGCTAAAAACTGTACCTTTTGCAATTTCACTTACTTGCTCATCTATGTTAGGTAGAGGGTAAGCGTCTAGTAGAGTAAATTTGTTAATAGTTTGGGAGTAATCAACAACCATTCGGCGTTTATGGCGTTCATCTTTCGTTACCAGTACTTGAGCACGCCATGGAGAATAAGACGGCTCTATAATGTTGTCATTAAGAAGTTTACTAACCTCGTTATGGATAAACTGTCGATCATCGTTGTTAAATTTGCGTGATTTCGTAACTATCGGTTGACATCCGGGGATAAGATTGCGAAAAAGTCTCAGGGTATGGACTCGAGATGCAGCTACTCCACAATGTGCTACTACCAAACCTTTTTTTTTTTTCCTCCCAGTTTAAAAACTACTTCCTCGTGCTGTCTCATAAAAGCTTGTCCCAAGACAATGTCAGCGCATAGTTTAGGGACTACGCCTAACGTAAGGTTGTCATAGGTTCGTCCTTTTAACTTTAAAGTTTCTTTTACTTTACCAAGCACTTTGACTGAGAATGCTTGAGAGGCCATAGCGACATTCGTTTTTGCACCAAAGATTTTGAGTCTCAATTCATCGACAACCTTTTTATTTATGAAGTTTTCAGAGGCACCAGAGTCTAACAAGCAATCGAGCTTCACATCCTTCAAGAAACCGGTCACTACGGTTGGCTTCAAACAGCACGGTGCGCTGGCGAGAACGGCTAAAGAGTTTTTACAGTCGTCATTTACAGTTCCAACAGCTGAAATAGTTCTCTTGTTTTTATTTTGGCATACCTTTTGGTAGTGTCCCAGTTTTCCACATCCGTAACACTCTCTGTTCTTAGCTGGGCAGTTAGACCTTCCTCCAGCGTGCAGAGCTCCACCACAAAAAAAACACTTTTTCTTTGAACGTTTGAAACGTGAAGTTGTAGCAGTTAAAGAGACATTTTCTTCGCTGTTAGAGACCTTGTCGTTGGGAACAAAAGTAGTTGCTAGACGGTCAGTTGAATCTCTGTTTCGGTCAGTTGAATCGCTGTTTAGTTTATCAAGGGATTTAGCGTAAAGTTCAGTTTGTTGCTTAGCCACTTCCAATATTTCAGCTTTTTTTATAGCGGTGTCCAAATCTAAGGTTTCTTCCTCTAAAAGCCTCCTTCTGGTTGTATCAGATCGAATTCCGTTGATGAAAGCGTCCCTAGTCATATCATTTTTGTACTTTTCTGCTGATACTGCTTGAAAGGAACATTCTTTTGCAAGACCACGGAGAGCGTGAACATACTGAGAAATACTTTCATTCTGTGCTTGCAGTCTTTTCATTAAGACGTGGCGGGCGAAAGTAACATTCTTTTTCTTTTGGTATGACGAACGAAGTAATTGTACGGCTTCTTCGTATTCTGTAGCTTCACTTATGTAAGCGTATGTTTGAGGTGACAAGTAATTAGTCAGCAGGGCAAGTCGATTCACAGCTCCTTCGTTATCCGTAACATTTGTAACAGCAGATAGAAAACTTTCAAACGTTTTGAACCAGTATTCAAATACTTTAGCTGCATCAGGATCTTCTCGCAGCGTTTCAAGTTTCTCAGCTCTTAACAAACGATCCATTATAGTTTAATATTTTGTGAATAAAATTGTCATAAAGTAAACCGTAAACTAGGCTTTTATTCACAAAATTATGACTAAAATCTGAAAAGAAAGCAATAATAATAATTGAAATAGAATTAAGCGTTTGAAATTAAATTAGCTAAAATCCATTAAACAAAACCAGAGTGTTATTTAAAGTTTAAAAAGTTCGCGCAAGGCAGCAAGTTACACAGAAAGATGACAACGAGAAAAATGAATAAACTTATGAATAAGGCAAGTGTTACGGTGGTTCGAGTCCAGGTTAAATCATGATACCCACAAGCCACAAATGGTTGAGAAAAACTGGTTTCGATAATTTTTTTTTCGATAAAAATTAAAACAATTTTTAAACTATTTGATTAGAACCAGAGTTGTAAAGAGTAAAGTTTGGTTTTTTCTGCTTAATTAAAACTTGTCTCTTGTTTTTTAATGACATTTTTTTTCTCTGGTAAACTCTGGGTTTTCCGTTGTTTGTTCCATATTGTACTTTAATAAGTAATTACTGTATTAAGTTAGTTTTTATAACAAAATTCTTTTAGCTTCGTTAATTGATTTAGGTATCGTTGGGTTTTTAAAAATTTCTTTTAGAGAATTAAAAAGAACGACAACTAGGCGTCACCCAAAGCAGGTAAACATTTTTTGCAAGAATTGCACCAGCTTTCAAATGATTAAAAAATCGGAAAAGTCATAAAATTTGAAGACAAATCGTACTCGTTGTTTGTGAGCACCACACAGTTTTTTCAACAACGCGAGTACTTCCCCCCAATCTTGATAGCGTAACCTGTTATCTGCGCAAGATGTAAATTTACATCCGCGCTGTCCGCTTTGCCGTAAGTTAGCAAATATTAAAATATTTGAATTGCAATTAAATTAAGCAAAAATTTCTCTATGCAGTTAATTCATCTTCACGATGTGAGAACTGCAAAACGATCGTTTAATTTATAACAGAATATTAAAAACATTTGACTATTGATTAATTTTAACAAAAAGTTTTGTTATTACAACAAAAATTGTTTTTTAAACTTGGTTGCCAAACACAAAATTGCAAATGGAAGAATTGAGGATATTTTAGTTTAATTATTGTAAAGGAAAAAAAATTAACCCTATATGGCTCATTGTCCTTCATAAAGGACAATAGAAATAAATGGGTTCAAATTATTATATCCAAAAAGATTCGCTTAATTTTTGAGTAAAAGTATACAGTAAAGATCCTATTTAATGCTGTATGATCATAGATTTGGATGATATTTCGCTCAATCACCTGTCACGTGTTATTTAATTTAGATGACAACAAGAAAGTGCCTTATTCGGTTGCAACGATAAAATAAATTGCGTCATAAAGGGTTAAAATTGTTCTCATATATGCCTTTGCCAAACTATTGGATACTATAAAAGCCCCCCAAACAAAATCGTGAAAACGTTTTTAAAACTTTTTAGTAAAAAAAATTACGATGGCTTTGCAATGTTTCGTTAGAAAGTTTTTTGCCATGATTCGATCAATTGTCCTTTCGATCGAGTGTCGCTTCGAACAACTTACGTTTTCATCAACTGTCGTTTGATCAAGTGAATGGTCACGTTTGCAACTACAAAGGTAGCTAGCAAACTAAACTCATATGACTTGGGCTTTATTATTTCGTCACAAGCGTTGCTTAGATTCTTAAAAAATGCAGCAGAGTTTATCACTTTTTCACACGCTCATCATCCATCGTACGAAAAGCTATTGCGTCCGTATTTAAAACATTCATTTCTGTCTCCAAGCCGAAAATACTTGAATACTTTTGATGTCGCAAGAATTTCCAAGATTTTAAGCTAGAAATCCGCCAGCCGGTAACAAACTCCTCAAGCATCGGTACCGGTTTGCGGCCGGGTGTTTGCCAACCAGTGGGTTAAAAGAAGAGTAAATTGAGACATAAAACAGCACTTAAATTTGTTCACCAAAATTTTTTAAATGATGTCAAAACCTTAAGTTTAGGTTAAGCGTAAATAAACAACAATATTTTAAATTTCAGAATTTGTGGTGAGTCGGCTACTAAGCAAGCATGCACAGCAAAAACAATATTGTGGTAGTTGCTTTGCTACTACAGTAGAGTTTAGATAATTAAATGGCTTCACGACTATTTAGTAAACAAGAGATTTTGAAAAAAATTTATGGTCAAGATCTCGCCCACCCCGTCGTTATAATGATTATCCCGATTTTTATACAGAGTGAAATAAGATACCCTCAATGGTTTAACTCTGATCTCTCTGGTCTTCACTGGATTAAAATAAGCAAAGGCTAAAAAATCAAAAAAATTTGAATATTTGTATTAACTTACATGAAATCACCGAACAGCAAAGTAAATAAGAGCTACAGGTTGTGATGTCACAGCGCAGCGATTCACCATCGTTAATTGAAAGAAAACAGCCGACTACAGCTGACCAAATTCAGTTTAAAGGGCAACAAAATGTTTCAGCGCGAGGTGGTGTTCAGCATGTGTCAAGTTTCATCAAATTGACGCAACTTGGCGTTGCTAACTCATCCACCTCAGTTTCTATCATTTATTATAATCGCCTGATATAAAGTGCATTAACAAAAACAACATTAACTGATTTTAAATATCAACAAAACACAGTTTCAAAGTCATTCGAACATTAGAACGGCGCACTCTAATGCTGTGGTAAATTTATCAGTTCACTAAATATAATTTAAAGATCTTCCCAATAGCTCGCTTTATCTCATTCATCGTCTATCTCGCAGTCCACAAATTGCTTTTTAACGATTATAGTAACAATGATGTCAAGTTCAACTCTAAAAAAATTAATGCAAAAATTTTTTAATAAATCATTATCTAGATTGTAAAAATTACTTGTTTTTGGTGTGTTGAACACAAATTTAATTTTTGACCAAACATTTGGAGTTAAAAATTTCGTTTTTATATAATAACAGTATAAAATTTGTACATATAGTTCCATATCAGTTTACCATAAGCTCTATAATTTCCCATAACGAAGTATTTTAGATAAAAATATTATATGAAGAAATATCTTTTTTTTTTTTAAATACAGTATAAAATAATATTGAGATTTGATTTAAACTTTACCTTTTAAAATCATTGTTCAATTCATATTTTCACATTGCATGAATTTTTTTTTATATAAATAAAATTGAGTAAAGACTAAATTTTTATAATCGATTTGTATATGATTTACGAAATCACAAAAGAAGTGTTACGTCAGGAAACTGTCTCTTAACAAAACAACCCGCGAAGCAGGAAGTTGGGAGCGCGCAAACCCTGGGGACGACATCTTCGTCAAAATCATCTTCTCTCTGTTTGACTCAATCTTTCAAATTAGCCCGATTTCGGCCATGTTGGATTTGGTGATGACGTCAGCAACGGCGTCGAACACAACCTAAAAATTTCATTGCTTTTCAACTAAAACTGAAACAACAATCAATATAGTTGACCAATGCTCCTGCATGTTAGAAAAACAATCTAAAATAAGAGACCAATTAAAGCGATGGTCATCATTTAAAACCAACATCTTTTAACATGATTGTACTTGGATGTTGCTGGTGTCGGTAGCGCAGGTGAGGTGGACGTAAATCTCCTTTGCATCCGGTGTTTTGTTGAGGTCTTCGAATTGCTGTCGAATATACGCGGAAGCTGCCTCGTAAGTGTTCTTTCCTGAACATTCAATCCATCATGATGAGAGTCCCTGGATTTAGACCACGTGGATGGTTCTGAAGGATTTACGTTAATTATCTCACCTTCGTAATCAGGAAAGCAAATCGTCAAGGGCGACTTCTCTATCCGCTGCTGAAACAAATCTTTCTTGTTCAGGAACAAGATCATGGAGGTGTTGGCGAACCAGGAATTATTGCAGATGGAATCAAAGAGAACCATGGACTCGTGCATTCGGTTCATCTCTTCATCCTCCAGGAGAGCCTAAAAAAAAACAACGTCCAGTTATCTAACACTGTATGAATAATTTAGAAGCATTGCTCACCAATGCTTACTTATCCTCCAGCATGTCTGCCCCTTAAAGATGGGGCCTATTAAGTTTGTGCAAGGTAAAAAATTAAAATTTATAATTTGAAAAGGCTAGCTTATGCTTATTCGATAAGCTCGATTGTGCATTTGATGAAACTTGTACGCACCTGGTCGTACCCGCTGAGAGCAACTATGAATATTATCGCGGTCACATCTTCAAAGCAATGAATCCACTTCTTGCGCTCTGTACGTTGACCTCCCACATCAACCATTATAAAGGGAATTCCTTTAAAAGAAAATCTGCAAAAGAGGAAATATGAGCCCCTGTACATTACTTACATTAAAAAAACTTTATTATGCTTTGTAATTACTAAGCAAAGAAAGACTTATTTCTCGCTGATTTTTATGTCTAGAAATCTTATTCGGACAGTAAAATTTTTAATAAATTGCATGTTATTTGTTCAAAGAATAATAAACGCGAACTTCAAAACGAAAAGAATGATCAAAGGTTTTAATTTTTATCCTGCAGGCAGCAATTATTATTAGCTCACAAATCCACAAGAACAACAATTTTTTACTGATAAGATAAACTAATTACTACTTTTCAATCTTTATTTTAGTTATTTACCCTTTGACAGTTCAAAATTAAATTTATCTCCTTGTTTTTAAAATATTTTAATTCTGAAAAACTATTGCCAAACAGCAAGTTGAAATTTGCATACAAAATGTAAACATAATCAATAACATTGCCGTGAAACAAAGAATGACTAAAAAAGCCAAAAGATGACGCCAATGATACGTTCATATGACAAACCCCCATCTTTTACATCAATCCCAACCAGGGCCTGGAAAACGTTTTTCACTGCAATTAAAAGGCCAAAACGTAATTCTTTGTTGCGAAAATAAAATTGAACAGTAAAAAAAGTATTTGTAATAAATTAAAGGCCAGGTGGTGGCGCCATTACTGGCTTTGAGGTTGCTTTCGACTCATCAAACATATTATCTGTTTATCCTCTAGACCAGAATTTTGGATATGTACTTAAAACAATTTTTGAGAGAGCAACCAGCATGCCATATTCAAAAACTATTTTTTATGCCAAAAGGTTTTAGAAAAACTCCATTAATAAAATTAACAATAATCGTTTAAATCGTCGTCGCCGTTTGAAGGGTATCCACTCCAGGTCAGACACAAACAGGACTGGGGCCGAGGGTTTATCCTTTTACTACCCCAGACTGCTGTACTGCCTGAATCAGATGCTGGCAGTGATGTTATTGAGCCAGCATCGAGTTTCGTCATTCAAAACCCTCAGACCTCGTGCTCCATGTGGTGCCCGATGTATAAGGCACCCTGTTAGTACATGGTCTGCGGTTTGCACAGAGGCGCCACACTCGCAATTCGGTAAAGGAGCGAGACCCCATTTGTGCATATACGAATGGAATCGCCCAACACCAGTCTGCAGACGGTTGAGCTTAACCCAAGCTGCTCGGGGTAAGCCCATCCCAACAGGCATGGCACCGGTATCGGGCACTAAAGCACGGAGCCTGGAAGCATTTTCACAATACTCCGTTTTCCATTTGTGATTTGTCCATTTAGAAGCGCGGATGCCAAGTCTGGCAAGGTTGTCCAAGAGATTCCGCGCAGCTGGCACAAACGGGCGTCTGGATCTTAGTCTCACTTGGCGAGTATCTGAGGACCCACTTAAGAGACCATACAAGATATAATCGGGTCAAGAGATCCACGGTAAGCCAAGGAGAGTGTCACTCCCAGTCGACGAAGCTCAGCTGGCTGGATGCCTGAGAGTACAGGTAGGTGGCCGTTGGAGTGGGACGCAGGCATCCAGTAACTATGCGCAAGGCGTCGTTCAAGACACTGTCAATGAGGCGATTGTGAGCACTGCAATACCAGACTGGCGCACAGTACTCAGCTGTTGAGTAGACTAGAGACAAGGTGGCTATGCGTAGTGTTTTAGCACCAGCACCCCATCCCGAGCCCACGAGTCGCCTCAGCAATGTGACCCGTGAGGATAGTTTTTTTTTCACAATGCCAATAAGTGGTGACGAAACGTGAGCGATCTCTCTAGTTTTACCCCAAGATAAGTAGGGTTAGACAGAATGGTAAAGGTCTATTGTTTTTGTAGACCTTTAGCTCACATTTGGTCTCTCGGTTATTTAAGTGAAAGGCTGCCGTCACCGTCTTAGTGTGACTGAGTTTCAACCTCCAAGTCTGGAGATACGCTGACAGTGTAGACATGTCCTGGCTTAAAGTCCCCTCCAAGTCCTTCCAGTTTCCAGAAGAGTGCAACAATGCTAAATCATCAATATAAGCAAACTTTATGGAAATCATTGAAGGAAGATCGTACGTATAAATATTAAATAGAAGGGAAGCCAAGACCGATCCCTGAGGAACGCCGTTTTTAAGACGGCGTAGCCTGCTTTGTTTGCTGTCACCGGTGGTAAGGGTGAAACTTTGATTTCGGACAAGCTCTATAATCATTCTGACCATGTGCTTATCCGGAAGTAGTCTCAGCAGCTGGCAGGTAAGACCACTCAGTGTCATAAGCAGCTGTCAGATTGATAAATACGGCACCGGCCTTCTTTTTAGCCTCAAAAGAATCCTCGATGTTCTGGGTTAGCAGAACAACTTGATTTACGGTTGACTTCCCGCGTCGGAAACCAGCCTGCTCTTTAGGGAGCAGTGGATCGATTAATGGTTTAATGCGGGCGTAGATAAGCCTCTCAAGGATTTTGTAGGGGACATAGAGCGGAGATATCGGTCGATAACTTTTTGGGTCCCCCACAGGCTTTGCTGGTTTTGGGATGGCGACCACAAGCGCTCTTCTCCAGATCTTGGGAATTTTGAGTCGGCGCAAACAGGAAGAAAGGAAGTCAGGTAACCAGGACTTACAGGAAAAAAATTTCGGAAATTTTTACTTGGTAAATTTAACCTCAGTGAAGTTTAGTTTTCCTCTTAAAGGCAAACCTAGCCCGGTTGAGAACCCATGTACTAGTAGATTGTTTAAACTGATTACTTTGTCTCTGATATTCCGGTTGTTGTCACCCTCGTTCTCAAAATGTCCTGTTCAGAAGGAAGAAAATCAGGCGATATGATCCTATCCAACTCCTGCATGTAATACTCCGTCGAGTCTATAATCTGGAACTCTCGGGAGCGGGAGAAGCATTTCTAGAACAAGAGTGTCGACGTAAAATCGCAAACTTGTCTGCGAAATAATTATTTATTTGTTAGATATGATTAATAAAAAGGAACAACTAGGTTATGTTGTACCACACCAAAACTTAGCAAGGTAGTTTTATTTAAAATTTCATAAGTCGTCGGTCAGTAATCAACTGACATTTTCAAAGGTTGTGAGGTGAATATCTGCAATCAGTGATGACAAGCCTTTAGCAGTTGTTTAAACATGTTGGTTTATTACTAACCGACAAAACGTCAGTTTAAATAAAAATACCTGGTTAAAATATGGTTTGACATTGTCATCGATAAAAGATTCGAAGTTTTTTTACAATACAGGGGTGTGTAAAAGTAGGTATACAGTAATAAAAAAGTCTTGTTGGGGGAGGTGTTAAAAAAGTTTCGATCCATTGTTTCCTTATAAGTTCACTATTTTCTGTCTTCCAGTATTATTTTAATATCCATTTGCACTGCTCATCTGTCAAATTACTAGGTGTGGTCAAATTACCAATTGAACTTAAAAGCACATGCATTTTTACTAAAAGGAAGTGAATAAAAGTAAAAACATTTTAATTAAAAGAAAGAACTAAAAGTAATGCATTTTTGTAGCTTAATATATGTCTCTTTCACTTTACTGTAATATGTCACGAATGTTGGGCTACTATATGCAATATGCCTACTATATGCCTACTTTTGCACCCTTTGTATTAATGGGTGTTGAGCAATTTTTAACGTTATATACAGTCATCGCTTTGGTACGGAGCGCGGAGCGGCTGCAGAACTCCCCTCAAAAATGTCAAAAAGTGGTCCCCTTAAGGAAAATTGCTCTATTTCTTCATAGTAGCACTATGAAAAAATATGGCTCTCTTGTCTGCACTCTTGTCTGCACTTTGACTTTAGAACGATAGGGATAATGCAAAGGGACAAAAATGAAGATTTTGGACATTAAATGAATGTGATGACTTTTTTTAGAGATACTTTATTTTTGTACGACAAAATAACTTAGCACACAAAAAAGTGCCTCCTATTTTTCTTGCACCAGGCCCCCCTCTTTTGTAAGGCTATCACTGGATATATAGCTTTATAGCGTTGAAAAAAACTAAAGTTAAATCTTCAAAATAACCACAAATAAAATTCTTTAATTAGGGAGACAAGAATCAGTCCAAAACTTGTTAAAAATTTTCTTTATTTTAATTTAATATCGATTTACACATAAAGTCATCTTCAGTTAAATCTACAAATTGTAAAAATAAAAATTAATAGAAAATTATTGATTAACGATTAAATTTAATATATGTCATAGAATAAAATAAAATGAAATGTACTCACTTGGCAAAAAAATTTTTTTTTTAAATATTAAAGTAAAAAAATCTTATCGAAAAACTTAGAAGAACTTTCAAAATCGTTAAACTTCTTAACTGCTCGTGTAATTAAGTTAAATAAACTATACGACAGTAAACATTAAGAAAAACAGCTGATTGCATGTTCATCAAGTGTGAAGGGTCAAAAGTTGAAATACCAAATTTCATAGTAATGTAAATCAAGACAGAAATAATATTAGTGGTGAAATGAAGAGTGTAAGTGAAAGGTAGTGTAAATGTAAGTAGAAAGTGTAAGTACAGTGTATTATTTTAAAATTTTAATAGCAATATGAAGAAAAAATGCCTGGAGAAAATATAAAAAGGAAGAAAGAGAAAAATATAATAGAAATATATAATAAAAAGAGAAGTATTAAGAGAAGCATTCAACGTTGAATAGGAAGAACAGTAGCTTAAATATTTATAAAGGCATCTAATAAATGGATCCAGCGGGATTCACAAATGTCTAAATAGGAGTTTGAAGGTTGCTGTAACAAAGTAACTGTAAAGCATTCTGAAATGGGTTTATTCTTATATGGAAAATCAGTGTGGTTCTTGTGGTAATGTATCGATAATGCTGCCTTTTCAGAATCCAATGTGTTGTTATTTCAATTAGGGCGGTGTATATTCCAACGTACGGAAAAACGGTTTATAGTTTGACCAATATAAATTTCAGAGCATATATTACAACAAGCGGCATATATACTGAAATTAGTGCAGTTGAGGTTTTGCTTAAGTTGAATAATTTTATCGTTTTTAGTTTTGATAAAATTAGTGTTTTGGACCATGTTTTTATGTCTTTCATGATCACCACAAAGAGCACAATGACCACAAGCAGAAGAAGATCTATTTTTATGGTTTGTAGCTGTAAGTTTAAGGACATCTTTTTGTGGTTTATCAAAAGATTTTAAAGTGTAGCTGGTCGTTTATAAATAACAGTGGATAACGGATTAAGATGTTTCTCTTTGTCAGTGAGATTGATGCAATTACTAAAAGAAGTAGCCCAAACAATTTTATGGAATTGAGGATTTTTATTTTTGGTTTTGGCATTATCAGGTTTAAAACGATTTAACCAAGTTTGGGCTATATTTATCATATTATCAATCATTTTTTTTATCGAAATTTTTTTATTCAACCATTAATCAACCATTTTTTATTCAACCATTTTTTATATTTAACCAAGTTTTAGCTATATTTATCATATCATCAAACTACCTTGCACTCACACTCTTCATTTCACCACTAATATTATTTCTGTTTTGATTTACATTACTACAAAATTTGGTATTTCAACTTTTGACTCTTCACACGTCACAATCGACTTAATGAACATGCAATCAGCTGTTTTTCTTGATGTTTACTGTCGTATAGTTTATTTAATTTAATTACACGAACAGTTTAGAAATCTAACAATTTTGACAGTTTTTGATAAGATTTTTTTACTTTAATATTTAAAAAAAAAAAAAATTTTTTTGCCAAGTGAGTACATTTCATTTTATTTTATTCTATGACATATATTAAATTTAATCATTAATCGATAATTTTCTATTAATTTTTATTTTTACAATTTGTAGATTTAACTGAAGATGACTTTATGTGTAAATCGATATTAAATTAAAATAAAGAAAATTTTTAACAAGTTTTGGACTGATTCTTGTCTCCCTAATTGAAGAATTTTAATTGAGATGCGTTTTACGAGAATCGTCCTAAAATTTTTATCCAATAGAATTAAACTAACCCACTCGGTTTGTTAACAAATTAAGCTTAAATAATCACAAAGACATATTTACGACAAAAGTGAAGACAACGATGTATGTTCAAAATAAAATAAACTTTTGCGTTAAAAGCACAATAACAGTCAATTTTTATTTAGTATAAGTAAAAAACACAGTTTGATTTAATAGCAAGAAAAACAAATCGATTTTTTATACGCTTATTCAATCTTTGACATTTCTTTAAGTATAAAATAATATTTTGTGAATTTAAAAAAAATTTATTGATTTTATCGAAAAGATTTTGAAAACAGCGAAATTGATTTTCGCTTTTTATGTCAGAATAAGATTTTGTCCACTAAAGGCGATTGGAGCAGCTCGACTTTAATAATCACTGGTGGGGTTGCATTACGACCAGTGATAGCCTTACAAAAAGTGGGGCCCGGTGCAAGAAACGTAAGGGGGGCTACTATTTAGTGTACTAAAAAAGGTAGCTAAAATCATTTTTAGTATATGAAAGCAAAGTGATTGCTAAAAAGAAAAGGGTCTTTAATTTAGGAAAACCCACCATTGAGTGATCCAAAGCAAGATGAGACACAGATCACTAAAAAAAAGTTCATCAGCCTAGGATGACCTTTTTTTCAAAATTTTTTTTTTTTTTTTTTTTGACATTTTATCAACGTCCTGATGCTACTATAAAGAGATAGAGCAATTTCCTGCGTAGGGAGCCTTTTTGATTATTTTAGGGGAGGCTTGGTGCGGCGGCACCGTTCGCACCCTATTAAAGCCATCACTAATTATGACGTCATCACACAGATGCACAGGCTTCTGCAATTCTGCCAATAAAGCCGTAAACATTTTTGTTTCAGATTCACGTGACCGCGATTATAACCAGGACTTCCCACCTCCTACTCCCTACTCCACTATTTAAAGTGACCAGCTTACCTTGATGCCCCCATCCTTCCACAACCGCTTGATGCACCCCCCTAACTCGGGGGAGATTTCATTCCTTACAATGGTCGTTGCATCAACCACCATTTTTGCATCTTTCTGTGAAAAATTACAAAATTTAGATAAATTGATGATACAATAGGAAATATGCTCTTTTCCCTCGATCTCTGTTCGAAGAGGCATGCGTAAACCGGGTTTCACACAGTTACAGAACTTAGAATAAATTCACCCTTTTTTTGGTTTGTTAACATCAACAATTTAATCTCTTTAACACACGAAGCACATTTATTTCGTTCGGTCGCACATTTGAACACAATGATAATTCTTTTTTATATTTTTACCCCAAGACTCGGTTAGAGCTGAATATATAAAGAAGAATTATCATTGAATTCAAATAAGTCACACGGCAAAATACATCTGCTTTTGTCATTTTCCAGGCAAGGTGAGTTGTGAATTTTAGTAAAACATTGAAACGAATTAAATAAAGTTCTTTAACTGATTAAAATTTTTATGATGGTGACTTCAAATTTTTCAGAAAAGACTCCCAATTTATAAAGGAAAGAAGTGGAAAAAGTTAATGCCAAAAAATTATTTTATTCGTTCAGTGTATTTTGTCAAGACATACTACTACAATTGTTCAAGACTTATTCAGATTACTTTGAAAAAGATTATTATTTATGACGTGATACAAATAGCGACTTGTTTGACATAATAATGGCAGCTCGTGAAGAAACGCGTTTTTGTAGAATGCGCGATCTTATCACAAGGTGAGCATGTCAAGTTAAAGCAGCAGTCATTCTATCTTTGCGGGTGATAGAATTTTTCTGGCTATGTTTATGATACTTTTTTAATCAAAGTTTGAGGTCTTATTTCTATATAAACTTACACGCACTTGTTCATAACTTATCCACTCCTCAATGACTTACCCCACTCACTCATGACTTACCTCTCTTTCTTCGTCTTCAAATGGAATTTCAAGTTTTTCTGCTGCTTTGATAAGGGTGTCCATGCTTTGTAATATATTTGCAAAAATTAACGGCCTGAAAAAAAACTCATAAACATGAGAAATGAAATGATTTAATAAGAACTGATTCAATTTGTTTAACTATCACGTGATCTGCGTTAGCCAATTTACGGACAACTTTAACTTGCCCATTATTTCGAGAAAAACGCATAAATTAGTTGCGTTGTGTACAGGCTTGTGGACGTTCGATTTAAACATAGTCAAATGCAATATTCAAAAAAAATTGCTTCCAATTCTTATTGGTCAATCAATTAATAAAAGCTAAATCACTCTTTGTTTTGATTGGTTGGTACATAATTGTTCTTGCCACCTTGCGCTACGTGATTATCGTTTGCAAACAATTGCACAATGCAATGACGAGTGGCAAACGCATGTAGGTAATTGATTATTTTCATTGTTTTGTACTAGTCAATCAATAAACAATAAAAAAGCTTTCTTTTGTCTATAGCTAAGCTAGGTTGATTTACCTTTACAATTATGAAACAAAAAAATTGATAAAATAGTTTATTCGAAGTATAATTTTCATATCTTACGTTTGTTGCATTATTATAATTCTTATTTTTTTATTTCCACTCATTTGCTTAAAACATTAGCTTGATATTCAAAGCTTTTTTTTGAAAGAGTTATTCAAGTTTTAGTTTCCGGTTGAGGAAATCAATTTATAAAATTGATTTTATGCTATTAACGTACTTATAAAAAATCCCTTCGTCAAAGCGTGATTGTCTGTGACAACACAATAGTAAAACGATTAATTTGTTGGCAACGTTTAATACTTTAATACTCGTCTTTTAAACAGCTGCTTTGTGCTGCTCCGTAATGTTGACGACTTGCTCAATATTTTGCAGATTACAGTTCTGGATTTCTATTATTAGAATGCTTTATTTAAGAAGTGCGAAACATTCGACCGACACAAACAAAGCAAGATTGTTGAATAAATGCTTTTATTTGAAATATAAATAAATTTGCTTTAAAATAGCGAGATCAACACTGTGCAGAAATTTCTGTCGTAATTATATTCTGAGGAAAACAAACAAATGCTGAATTGCTACTTACACAAACTTGAGTCTTTCTTTCGTAGGAAAACCGTTCTTGTGGATGATCACCATCTGTTTCACAATGGTGCTTTTTCCCGATTCACCTGCTCCTAGAAGTAGCAGCTTAATCTGTTCCTGGAACGCCTGCAATTGTGATTTTATAATGCTAACTTCACAATAATGTTGTCACTGTTACGTTATAGTCGCACTTCCGTTTTTTTTTTATAGTTTCGAAACAAAGCGAATTTTGTAACAGTTTAATTTCTTTAAAACTTCGTAAAGTTTTTGCTAAAAATATTTGATTTTCATTATTTTCCATACAAGCACTTTGAGGGCAATACATTACAATTAGATTTAAAGTTGATGATGTTTAATGCAGCTGATGATGGAATCAGTTTTAATTCCGAAACGTCCTAAATAAACTATGTTTTTAAATATATAGGCTTTACTTTTTATTGTAAAATTAAAGAAGCGTTCCAAATTTTATGCTTCGAGACTTAAAGTGTTGTTTCGTATTAATTTAGAGGATTGTTTTGTAAATACGCGACTATAGCATAAGAGCTTTTGTTAAGAATTTGAAATTTTTTTATGCTATGATCACGTATCTGCAATATTTGAAGTAATTTTAGTACAGTTTTGTCGCAAAATTATTATGAAATGTTACAAAACGATTGCAAGATAAATCAATTGGCTAAATAATAAAGCCAAAAGCCCATTAGCCCTAGCAAAAGACAAAAAACTTTATAAATTGGAATTACAAACTGAAAACCATGAAGCCAAGGACAAGCATGAGCCACAGTTCAACTCGTAATTAGTTTTATTCAGTCAAAGTCTTCATTTTCTCCAATACCGGATACTTTTGTTATCTTTCAATCAGTTTGTTATAAAAATAAACTCTGGTACCAAACTTCCTTTAAATCGGTAATTTTTTACATGAACTTTTTTGATTCTTCCTTTTCACATAAAGTTGAAAATACAGGTTTGCAAACTTAAGCAATCAAATTTTACAGGCAAAGGCTTTACTGGCATTCAATGAGATTTAAAATAACTTTTAGCAATAGGAAAGTTGAAATAAAATTTAAATTATGACATCATTAACATCATTTCTTGAAACAATGCTGCTTTACTTTTAAAAATATTGCGCTTTATTTATTTATATATTTAAGCCCCTATTCACCAAGTCCGCGATCAACGATCAAAATCGGTATTCACCATCTTTGATCAAACCTTGCTCATTTTGAACGACTGATTTGAGAAAATTTCGATCGTTAATTGCAGCAGTAGGAATCATAACGCAGCAAAAAACATAATAAACTGTAAGTTTGTTTAAGCTTGCTGTGCTTCTTCCCAAAAGAAACTTTAACAAAAGGTCTTATTTTTGCGTTTGATCGAGACACCCAGTGAACTATCATACAAGCTGTTAATTGGGACAGACCAATCAAATTACCATTTTTACTTGAAAATTCCCTGTTTGTAAAAACTATTTCAAATGCAAGTTGTAAAATGGGAGGCAAAATTTGTTTTCAGTTGCATCAATCTATAGGTCATCCACAGTAATTGAATTCAACTGATTGACTATTTTCTATATTTTACTTAACTGTATTTTACAGCGATGTTTCAATTAAGAGATTAAATAATTTTATTAACTAGAAATGAATTTTGTCAACTTTCGTTTTTTAAACCAATCATGAAACTGGATAATTATCTAATAAAAATTTAAATAATGATTATAATCAACAAATAAAAAATTTACCTGTAAAATAATTGAATACAAAAAATTGTTTAAAAAAATATCAGGTGCCCAAAAAAGTCTTTGCCGATTTTTGTTGACTTATTTTAGGCCCTCCTTTTTCAATACTAACAAGCATAGTTATACAGGAACCAACTTATATTGACAAGTAAATTATTAAATAATTTCAGTTTTTATAATTTTTCATGACTAATTTTTTTTATTTCTTATTTCAGAGCCTTAAAAATGACTGATAGAAAATTGATAATTCGTGCTTGTCTGTCGTACGAGTTTAAACTTGGCACAAGTGCTTCGTCTGCTTCTCGTAAGCTATGTACAGTGTTTGGTGAAGGTGCAGTAAGTGAAAGAACTGCACGAAACTGGTTTCAAAAGTTTTGTTCTGGCAATGAAAATTTGAAGATGAACCTCGAGCTGGAAGACCAATATCTCTAAACAATGGCGGTTTAAAGGCAGCCGTAGAGTCAGATTCATGTCTAACCTGTCACGAATTAGCTTTGAGGTTTAATGTAAGTGATGAAACCATAAGATTTGCACCTGCTGGGAAAGAGATAGAAGATAGAAGATCTTTAATTTTTTTCATAAAAATCGGCAAAGACTTTTTTGGGCACCTAATATCTTGTTACGCTATCAAAGCATAAAAATATGGCACTTTTAAAAGACTAACAATGTGTTTCCGTTAGATTTTAACTGCAGAAACGTAGTCATAGCATGACAAAAAACAATTCAAAAAAGATACTCAAAAATAAAAAAATTGCAATATTTCTACATACCGTAATTTAGTGCAAAATGTTGGTCATCAAACAAGATTTCACCTAAGCTATAAATCTCAAAATCAATAAAAAAATCATCGAGCATAAAATTTGGAACGCTCAACAAATTTCAAAATAATAGGTAAAACCAATTGGCTTTATTTGATTACAAATATAAAAAACTCCTTTTTTATCCGCACCCCGTTATGTGAACACGCGCTCTTCCCGCCAACCGACAATTACAAACACACGTACGCCGCGGCACGCTGCCAGCAACCGCCGATAGCAATTTCCGATTATTTGTTTTATCACCAAGAGTAGTTTTGGACTCCATGTGTGGAGATAGAGTCACTATGCGACAGAGTCTTAATATCTTCATTCGTCTTTGTAACAAAATACGCCCGCGAAACGCGATATTCATAGCTTTTTATTATTTCCAAGCAACTTTTTAGTGAAGAAAAACAACAGTCAACGAGAAATAGAATTTACCTTTGTTTCACTTCGGATAATTTTATCGATCTCTCTGCTCTTTCTCAGCGCCTTCGCTTCGTTCTTGGAACTAGAACATCCCATTGTGGATCTCTTTAATTATTTCCAATTTTAGTCAGTTTTTTTTTTAATTCAAATTTTTCATCTTACTTTGTCGTTTTGTCTGAACAGAAAAGTTGCATAAAATTTTAAGTTAATTAAGCAAAACACAAACTTAAACCGAAAAAGTAAAATTTTTTAAACAGCGATGTCCAACCTTTGGCTTGCCGATCGCATTCATGTTTTTATGCGGCCCACTGTTTAGTCAAAATTTTTAGTTATATTTTTGTAACTGTATCGAATTCGATGTCACTGCTGTCGTAGTAACGTATAGGGAGGCAATTTTCAATTTTGTACCCAAGGAATTTTAATCTATATATTTTCAATCTATCAAAAATCCAAATTTTTTTTCTGTTCAAAAAATTTTTATTCAGCTCTTTACAGTTCAATCATATTTAATTTTCGATACATTTGCAAATCAATCATATTTATTTTTCAGTACATTTGCAAACGCAATATACGAAACAGATTGCTTTGTTTATCATCTTAAAAAGTTGCAAAAAAAAACCTTTGCCATAACAACTAACATGGAGTGCTCCTTGATCGCTCCAAGAGCTGAGTGATAGAATTTTTATAAACAGAGAAAAAAATTTGGATTTTTGATCGGTTGAAAATATGTAGATCACAATTCCATTGGTACAAAATTGAAAATTGCTATAGGGAGACGAAGTAAATACATCAGTTGATTGCTGCGTCGAGTGACGTTCAATGAACTGATTTATGAAAACTTTTGTGGACGGAGCTTGTTAAAAAAGGCTTGCCCCAAGCAACATTTTCAGTATTGCATTGCTTTGCGATTATATTAATATTGATTGTTCTATTTCCAAACACTTTTACAATATCAAGTGATATTTAGTGGTTGTAAAGATAGTAATTTTGAACCAATACAGAGAGATTTGGAATAAGATTGCAGTAGTGGCAGCGATGCTGCTAGTGATAAAAAGAGAAACGAGTTAACTTATTAGGAGGGTGGTAAAAGGATTAGCCATTTTTAGTTTAGATTTTTGTTTTAGATAGTTTAGCCATTTTAGATTCTAGGTTCATCGGTTTCTAGCCTGGGAAGCTCAACTGGCTGGATGTCTGAAAGTATAGGAAGGTGGCGCGTTGGAGTGGAACGCAGGCATCCAGTGACAATGTGCAAGGAGTCATTCAGGACATTGTTTATGAGGCGAGTAAGAATGCTACAACACCAGACTGGTGTGCTATACTCAGCTGTTAAGTAGACCAGAGATAGAGCAGCTGTGCGCAATGTTTTGACACCAGCATCCCATCCTGGGCCTGCAAATGACTTAAGCACTGCTCCGGTGTGTCAGGAAAACCTAGAAAGAGCATTTTAAAACAAAAACTAAGTTATACATATTCGGGAGTTTTTAAACTCAGAATTTTCTTTTTACATAATTTTTAAGTTAAAAGTTTGCTGTATAGATGTATCAACTCAAAATGCAAATCAGTGATTTTCACAAAAACTTTCAAAAAGCCCCTTACTATGTTTTTGCAAATCACGCTGCAGCAGTGGTTCCCAAACTTTTTTTAAAAATTCGCATGACGGACCCCTTGTAATTTTTTTAATAATTTTCGGCCTATTGTCTCTTCCATCAATTGTCTATTTTTAACCCTAACCCTAATCATTCTAGCCGTTGACGCAATTCCTTGTGGTGAACAATAGCGTAAAGCCTTGACGTTTTGCGACGTATCGCAGTATAAAATTTAAATAGCTTCTTTTTATAGTTAATGCGGAAATTGTATGCATAAAATTTCTTTGGCGTACCTCCTGAAAGTGCTTCACGGACCCCGAAAGGTTGGCGGACCCACTTTGGGAACCACTGCGCTAGATTGTGACCAGCAAAAATAGTTTTTGCGCAATGCCACTAGATGGTGATAGAACGTAAGCGATCTGTCCTGTTTTACCAAATATCAAGCGGTAGTTGGACAAAATGGTAAAAGTCTATTGCTTTTGTAAGCATTTAGCTTACGTTGGTAGGCCTCTCGGTTACTTAAATGAAAGGCTGCCATCACCGTCTTAGTGTCACTTAGCTTCAGCTTCTAAGTCTGAAGCTACGCCGAAAATGTAGTCATGTCTTGACTTAACGTCCCCTCAAAAATCTTTCAATTTCCAGGGAGTGCAGCAATGCTAAACTCTTTGTGTAGATAAACTTTCTGAAAATTGTGGATAGCAGGTCATATATGAAAAAGTTGAAAAGGAGGGGAGCCAAGATCAATCCCTGAAAAATACTGTTTTTTAGACGGTAAAGTTTGCTTTGCTTGTTGTCACAAAAAGTAATGATGAAACTTTGGTTTCGAAAAAGCTCTATGATCATTCTGACCATGTACTTATCCGAAAGAAGTGAAAAGCCGCTTGCAGGTAAGGTCACGGTGCCAGACAGTTTCATATGCCACGTCAAATTGACAAAAAATTCTCGATGTTTCCAGTCAATACAATGACTTGATCTACGGTTCACTTTCCGCGTCGAAACCCAGCCTGCTCTCTAGAGAAAAATGTTTCTATAATTGGCTCGTCGCGGGCGTATTTAAGCCTCTCAAGAACCTTGTAAAGGACCAGAACAGAGATATCGGTTGATAGCTCTTTGGGTCTCCTACGGGCTTCATCGGCTTTTGGATCGCGACTACAAGCGTTCTTTTCCAGATCATGGGAATTTTGAGTTGGAGCAAGCAGGAAGAATTGAAGTCACGCAACCGAACTTCAAAGCAGCTCCAGGATAAACATTTTTACTACTAATAACTTAATGATTTTAATAGTTTCACATTTTACTTTGGTTCCTAATTACTTAATCAATTTTAAATTTATATTTTTAACACTTATCGTTTGTTCATGGCATCTAATACAAAGAGAAAAATTTAACGTACATGTAATTTTGCTGCTTATCAAATATTTTTAAATTTATGATTTGCCTCATTATGAAAAAAGATTGGGCATCCCTGGCTTAAACTATCGAAGAAAATATTAATGTTTGTTTCGTCACGTGTTTGTTAGTCTCAGACGATTGACCAAATTAAAATTAGAGACACTTGCTCGAGGCCGAGACGAGAGAATATGGTTTATTTACAATATTACGTCACACGTGCCATGGATAAAATTTCGAACCATAAACAAAGAGCCAACGTTATTTTACCTCGCCCCATCTTGTGATGTTTTTTCATATAAAATCAAGAAATTTTTTTCAGAAAGTGAATTAGCCAGCGCGGGGTCGAGTGGTTAAGAGCGCCGTGATTGTAATCGCACTATCCTTCAAAAAATTTTTTAATTGTTCAAAAACTAACTCTCGGTTTCAACCCTGGGGGGGATTTCGCTGTATCCTTCAAAAAGACACTTTACGGCACTTTCCTTGTTCGGTGGTCAATTATTAATACAAAAGCAAAATAAAAGATTTCAACTAGACAGCAATATGTTGGCATCTCCGGAAGCAAGTCAGGTAATTGCTTGCCCTATGTATGGCGCTTCCGTCGCTTTTCTGCGAGTTAGGAGAATGAATAGAGAGATGAAATATATTCTTCATAAAAAATTTAATTGGACCGCGTTAATATTGTTCATTTAATTGTATAATTGTTGTGAAAAATTAAAAGAGAGTTTGGAGCTAGTTGCCAAAGAGAAGTAGAGATCCTTTGTTCGCGCCTATACCAACAACGAGTTGGGCATGAGCTCGCTGATAGACAATTGTAATCATTTACAATTACTTTATGGATAAAATTTTCTAATTTTATTTAACTCATTGGTAATTAGATTGCACAACGTCTGAGGAACTCCCCCTAACACGCCCCTGGTCTACCATTGACATGGGAAGGTGTAGTATTTGCTAAGCATCTAGCATAAGACTACAAGAAATAAGACGCGATCCTTTGGGTGAATGGGTTTGACCGGACCAGGAAACGAACCTGGGGTCCTCGTATTGCCCTGAAAAGAATAAGCTCATCTTGGTGAGCAGCATTCATTTGGCGAATTGAGATCAAAAGCAATTTTGTCCTGGAAACGTGAAGTAGTAAAATTTTAACGCGTAATATAACGCTGTTGAGCAAAACCATGTTTGATTTGTGACGTACGTATGCAATGACGAAATTTTTACTGCTCTCACATTGGTGTAGATTATTGCGGTTACGTAAAGAAATTTAAAGGTTTTATTACTTTGGGTTGCGTCAATTCATGATTATGACGTCAGTACCAATTAATTGTTTTTACAAATACAAGAAACTATCTAAACAATAAAGTCAACAGAATCTTGTGCTTCCGGTTTAATTTTTAATATTCGCGACAGCCTCTTGACCTTTCTGGTGAAATTTCTTTCTCGTCGCATCGGATAAACCCGACCGCTTGTCTAGTTTTACAATAGCGGTATCTCGTTAGAGAACAATCGATTAGTTTTGTCTATTTTCAATAAAAAGGTTTTATATATTTTATCGCGTGACGTCATTAGTTGGGTGATATCTGCAGAGTTGAGCGATGATATGATTGGTGAAGAAGAATTGCTAAAATTTAAACTTGGAACCGAGCACGACCCAACACGTGTTTGTCATGACTCACTTCCACATAAGGTTCAACTTCGTGCTACCGAAAATATAAAGCCGGTTTGCGTGTTTGCATTAAGAGCAAAAACCCTTCAACAAATTACCAAAAGCAACTTTCTTCAACAGTACAATCATTTTTTTAATATCATGAAGACGTGGTACAGTTCAAAGTTTTGCTTGGCCAGCCACCCCACCACATAAGTTACCAGGACTCTCTTGACTTATCAGAGTTTTTTATGTTTCACCTCTAGGTATCGCGGTTAATCTAAATCGCACGAGGTCGATGCTAGTCACGTGATACCGACTGTTACTCGGAAAACAAACAAAGTGTTCGAGCGTATAAATGCCAGAATCGATCGCTTAGCTCGCCGAGTCGTCACGGTATGAAAAGTGTTTCAAACAAGACGATTGACAAGGTTTTTTAACAAGACTAAATATTTTTTATTGTAACTAGCCGAGAATTTTTAACTTGCATATTTTTGCATTGTATTTAATCAAATAAATTTACCGCGTTTTGTTGCAAATCCAACATGAATCACCACAACATTCTCACCTGTTTGCTTGGTTTGCTTTCACTGCAAAAACTACTCTTTTCTCTTTATTTTGGTCTTTTTTATGTCTTTTACAACATTTTTCGATCTTTTAACTTTGACGAAGGCAAGAGCTATTGATATGGATTTTATTGGTGACCAGGGACGTGGCTATTCGGTCATTTACGCGGAGCCATCTTCAGAATCCTGAGATACTGTGCAGGACCTGAAGAGTCTCTAGATAAATGCGAAGAGGTCGGAAGAGATAAGAATCGAAATAATTCTTGATGATAGAATATGATGAGACTACAGAAAGATTTTAGAGAACATATGTTGGCTTTCTGTAATGATTCGAAATTTAAGACCAAATATTTAGCAAATATTTTAGAACTGCTTCGTCCTCGAACACATACCTTTGAACTTATTTGAATCCACAAGTGTTTGGTGCCAAAAACAACAAATTTGTTTTCATACATTAAAAATTTCGAAGGAAAATGTTCTGTTTAGCAATGATAAAATTTTTGATATAAAAGTTTGACAGTTAATCGAGCAATAAAAATGCTCTAGTTTTTAAGAAACAAATTGCGGCCCAACAACCTTAAAAAATTGAAAGTATTTCGTAATTTCTTGCAATTTTAATAGAGATTATCATCATCATTATCATCATAATTATTATTATCAGTAACTCGATTGTGGCATTCATTGGAACGACAAAAAAACAAAAAATCCAAACTTTCTCCACTTGAGCTTCGGATGTTGTGGTTAGTGAACGGCGTATTATTGATTTCTTTCATCCTCTTCAATTATAAGGCATTCCCGCTCCTCCACTGCCTCCTCCAAATTTCCTTCATAGATAGTGCCTGGCATGATTTCATGCACATGGTCTGAAGCACACGAGGCCAAACCCATCTTTTTTTCAAAACTTAATCGTGATCAAAAGAATATATTGATGATCAGTTAAATAAAATGAAAAGATGTTTGATCATGTAAAAGAATTTTTTTGGAAGATTGATTGCTTTTTTTGGAAAGTTTCCTTCAAGAGTTTGTTTGCCTTTGTAGCTTTCCTTTAAGCCACGAGGACAAATATAGAGATAAAATAAAATAATTCTTCATCGTGTGATCGTAATGACCCGTGAGCTATTTCTGTTTTAAGGTGATCCACAGTGTAGTTAAGCAGCTTGGCTTCATTGAAGAATTTGTAAAGTCTCTTTCTTAAAGCGCAAGAAACCACTCAGATAGACTGAGCATCAAACTCTCGTTCTTCTCAAGGCAAGTGAAGAGTGTTGTGATATTGAACTTTATGCCGACAAAAAATAGTTGAATTGCTTCTTAAATTTTCACCGAGTGCGAATCGATGTGAAAATTTAATTAAATCGTGTATACACGCAGTTCGGCCTGCGAGTCTTTCTTGTGCGTGCGTTAGTGATTAAGCAAAAAACTTCATACAAACTTTTTTAGAAATTGAAAAGAATGTTCAGTTTTAAAAGTGTTTTTAAATTTTTTTTAAGGCTCACCCCGACCTTTTATAGTAATCATATTTTCGGCATTCAAGCCCCCAACATGGCAAACTTCTGTCCACGCCTCAAATTACTCACCACACGGACACTGCTGCGTATCAAAGTATTAAAGTCTTACTCTGCAGTAAGACTTAGTTCAACGACTGGTTAGAATCGCTTTTGAAGTAAAATGGGCTTCCGAGTTCACTTTTATTTTTTAAATAAAATTTAAAACAGTTTGCAAACTCTACTTACACGTTTAATTAGGGCTTTTTATAAAAGAAAGATTTTAATCAATATCTTGCTTTGTTTAACGTAAAATATGCCTATTAAAGCGTTAACTAATACAAATGTTATACTGCCCTTGAACATTAAACAAGTTATGATAATAACAGACGAAATAAATTTATACAACCTGCATTTTTTCAAGCTTACAACAAAATAATTGCAATAACTAATCTCCGAGTAGCTACTCTAAATCCTCTTGGCCACTAAGCTTGCTGGCGCTTGTAAAAAAAGTAATTCGCACCTCGCAATTATCAACTTTTTAGCTGAAGTTGTGACGCATACTTTTCTATGAGCGTTGGCCAGCAGCTCGCTTCGTGGTAAAAGCCTCAATCTTATTTCCGCTCTGTCATTCGTCATCGCGGCGCACGCACAGGGCGTTTGCTCAGCGACTCAAGAAACGTTTAATTGAACAAAACTTGTTCGTTTGAAGAAACAATCAACTCGACGTAGAGGAAGTGCGCTCCTGGCGCTGGTTGCTACACTTTCTTCGAAGTTCAACGTGGGTAGCCACTCGAGCGCGATGGGTCACAATTTCGCTTCTCAACCAGCGTGCCAAGAAAAAAGTGCTTTTAATGAAATGCTTGCAAAACCTCGACGAAACAATTGACATACCAAGAATAAAAATTTGTTATGATGTCCCGTGCAGAAAAAGTTCTTTTGAAAAAAAAGGTCTTTAATTTTAATTGCCTAGAAAAGCGCTTCCTGGTCAGTGGCTTAATTTCATTATATCGAAGCGACTCTTTATGGCAATTACTCAAATCAAGAAAAGTTAACCTGATTCAGGGCCACTGAGGAAGCGGCGATGGAGTGGTAGAAGGTTGTTGGCAATTTTAATGCACACAAGTTTTCTTTCAAACTTAAAGTAACTCACTAACTTATAAAAAACTTTTAAAACAAACCGACATTTTGCTCAGAAAGTTGTGCAAATCACAAAACTAATTTAATCAGTCTTTTGTCGTCATAGCTATCATCTGTGAGTTTTTATGATGATCGTGACATATGTTGAATTGCCAAGATGTTTGCAGTTGATTGTTTATTTGTGACAGATTACATTGCTGGAGTGGCTCAACTCACGTTGCTTGCAACATTCCATAGCGCGACTCGCATGCAACTGCTGCACAAAGCTGCGTAAGGTTCATTCATTTTGTATCAGCCGCAATTTAAAAAAATTAAAGGCTTTATTTCAGCTAAAAACATAAATCTTTAGCATTTAACTCTACAAATATTGGACAAAAGCTGATCAATTTGCTGACAGCAAAGATTAAAATGTTTCAAAGAAACGAAGAAAGTCAATTAGGAAACCGACTCCTTAATTAATTTTTTTTAAATCTTATCTCCGTGTTTACCCTCCGGACTCGCAGGAGAGCGTCAGAGGCGCAAATACATAGGATAAGTAATTAACCTGACCTGCTTCCGGAGATACCAAGATATTGCTATCCCGTTGAAATTTTTTATTTTTATAGAGATATGACTAAAATTTAGAACTGCTTGCAAAGATTACTAAGCAGGGAAAAGTGCCGTAAAGTTTAGTCTTTCCCAAGGACACAATAAAACAGCGCGAGTAGGTTTTAGACCAAGACCATGCCGATCACAATCACGGCGCTTTAACCATTCGACCACGGTGCCAAAAGATTTATTCAAATAGACAAAAAAAACAAACTTGGAAAGTCGAAATAAAATTAAAAAAAATTTTTTTGTTAGTTTTTTGTGTTTTCAAATGTCTATCATAAATACTGTATATCCAAAAAAACTAAAACTTGATAAATATTTGGAAACGCTTTCACCTAAAACAAAAATCTTTTGCTTTATTTTCTTTTTTCTCTGCAGCGTGTCCGAGTAGTAAAGAGCACCGCGAATGATAGCGAACTTGATCGACACGGTCAGCATTTCAAACCCACTCTCGTTATCCTTGAAAAAAACACTATTGCGCTAAGTATAAGCATCTTCATCGTTTTTCTGCGAGACAGAAAGATAAATATAAAAATGGAAATAAATTTGGATGAAAATTGTGTGGGAGCTTATCCATATCAATGCACAGAATAATTCAAATATAAAACACACTTCAATTCCAACAAAACTATTTTAAATCAAACGTATAAAATTCCAATTAAAAACCGACAAAACAACTAATAATAATAAAAAGCAGTCAAGAAAAATTGGATTTTTTTTGAGAAGTAACAAAGAAAAACTGTCAAACCGTGACATTCTTGCATCTAAAGCTAGTTTTCCACCGCAAGATGTCAGACTTGTACCATAAAACTGAATTCAATTTTGATAAAAGTTGGTAAACCGCAATTCGCAAATGCCATCGAAAGAGACAAAGTAAGACCGAACTAAAAAAAAAGCTTCACTGATTCGAGGAGCGAGGACGGAAGACTTTTATCTTCTACGGCAAAATCGCAAAAATCCCAAAAATTTTATTAAATAAAAAATTTGAAAACAATTTAATTCTTTGGCCTGCTATTTTGATGCAATGCATTAATAAATTTTTTTGCAAAATATCTCTTTTGTCGCAATTACATTATTATAAAATGTAAATTGCTTAAATGATTTTTTAGCTAGATGGACATGGGCGAGTTGACCACGACCATTGACCAAGACTGCAATCGTCCGCTGCTCGAGTTCAAAAGGTTAAATCTGCAGAAGATGAAATTAAATCTTTAATGGATTTAGCTAGATGTTTTTGTTAAATTATTTTAATTATTAATTTTACTTTTATTAAGAATGTTTTTAATTACGCTGCAATTGTTGCCTTAAGTTAAAAATGAATTTAGCAATCAGCAATTAGCGCATGAGTTCGTTTGATTAAATCGGCAGAACTTATCATAATGTTGCCCGTTGACCTAATTTAAGATATTTACCAGGTTTCAAGTTTGCATTTGTTGTGAATACGGAGAAATTTGTATGTTCCTATAGAAAATCCTTATGTTTTTATTTTAAGATTGTTTTATATATTTTTTATGTAAAATGTCTATGTTTTTATGTGGAATTCATGTATTTCTGCTTAGGGTCGTTGTCTTCTTTTTTGCTGATTTGTTGAGTTTCTTTGAAATGCAGAATACAAACCAAACGTTTAAAGCAGCTAAAGAAAGCAGCTTGACTGACCCATTTCCACCTTATGACAGTGTAATGGGATTCGAGATTAGTTGTTTTCGGGTCTCTCCTAATTTTCTAGCGGCAAATATCTTGCGGACCACCACAGTTTTACTGTAGAGATATTTTCTGTCACTCAAACCATTAGAATCCCCTCTTATATTTTACTGTCAAAGCACTAAATAAATCTTCTTGTGACATCATAGAAAGATGTTTCACGTTAATATATACAGGTATAATACAGACTCCTGTACAAAAATTGCAGCAGCGTGTTGTTTTTAAGCAAAAATTCTCATAAAAATACGTGGCAGCATGCAAAAACAAACAGAACTTCCATTACTTTGTAACAAAAGAGTGCTAAACAATATTAAGAAATTGAAAAAAGCAAGCATCTGTGCCAATGCGACAAGTAACGTAATTCAATCAGTTAAAAAATTCAGCGGGGAATTTTCTAGCGCAGGAGATGATTTGCAGTCGGTCGTCTATTGCGCCAACAGACTCGACCGGTCGGTAGTTTTATGTGTAGTTGTAGTCCCGGTTTTTCCCGACGCCGATGATGAGCCTCAATTGCAATCATTTTTTTGTTAATATGGTCTTGAATTCGAACATGTTGTCTGATTTTTAGTAGGTTGAGGTGTTTCGCTCGTTTATTGTATTCAGTTTCTGCAGCCACTTATATATTTGATAAGGCTGCGTCCGACTTGTCGAATTTGTTTTGCCAATTTTGCTTGAAATATTTCAGTTTAGCTGCGACAATTGAACGCAGCGGGACGCCGTATAGAATTTCCGCTGGTGATAACCCATGTGCCTTAAGTGTGTTAATCCATTCGATTATGCTGTTGCTAAATTTATCACAGTCTAGACTTCCATGCTCAACAGTTTTGGCAACAAGGTGCTTTAAGCTTTAACTGCTGCTTTTGCATGTCCGTTTGATTGTGGGTAATGTGGAGTACTTATGGTGGAAATTACTCCCCATTTTTTGAGAAACTGTTAAAACTCGCTTGATTTGAATTGAGGTCCTCTATCAGTTCTAATTCGTACTTGTACACCCATATCCACAAAAATTTTCTTATGGTGCTGATTTTATGACGTAAACTAGGGTCGTGGGAAAACTCGCTGAGCTTAATCCATCCCGACAGACGGTCTACATAAACCAGGTATGTCTTACCGGCATAATAAAATAAATCCGCAGATACGTTTTCAAAAGATCTTGATGGGAGGGGATTGCGTTGTAATGGTTCTTGTTGTAAGCTTTGCTGGTGCCTTGATATTTCGTGCAGACTTCAACGGTATTTTTTATATCGCTATTTATTCCTGCCCAGTACACTATTTGACGCGCCCTTTGTTTTGTTCTTTCGATGCCTTAATGTGAGGCATCGAAAGGCTTTGTCAATATTTCTTTTCTGTATGGGCACTACAATGCGATGGCTGTTAAGGAGAATCAATCCATTTTCAAACGTAAGCTGATTTTTTAGCTTTTTGAAAGGTTGAGGTGATGGACATTTGTCTCCTTTTGAAAAGTTGCTTTTGATAGCGGTAATTAATTGTTGTGCTGCTTTGTCTTGCTGAGTACTTTCTTTTAAGTCTTCTAGCATTGGATCGATAAATATTTCTGTCGTGACTTCTGGATCTTTTCCTCTCAAAATTGCAGAAACGTTTTTCCAGATCTTTCTGGTGGTGTCTACGTTTATGGTACGCGTATTTTCTTGTTCTGGGTCGCGGCACGGTGCTTGTTCAACGCATCAGGGATAATATTTTCTTTGCCTTTTCTTCAGGTAGTGTGGAATATAAACGCACTGAGTTTTTCTTTAAGTCTGTGAATCCTGAGATTATCCACCGTATCGAGTGTCTGGGTGTTCAGGATTGACTCTAATGGCTTATGATCTACTATTAACTTGAAACTGGGTAAGCCTTGCAGATACAGTATATTCATCATTTTCGCATAGCCCAAACTACAGCGAGCAATTCCAGTTCAATTATAGCATAGTTTGACTTAGTCTCGGTTATAAAACGTGATTCTGCTTGAACCAACTTCTATGTTTCTTGATATTTTTGCAAAAGTGCAAAACCCAGACCTTTCAACCGAGATGCATCTGTTTGCAGCATTGTTTGCAGATTGGAGTTAAATCCAACCAAAATAGGGAGGCTACAAAGAATTTCTTTTGTCTTTGTAAATGCTTCTTCATCCTGGGGTTACCAAAGAAAAGCATTTTTTGTTTAAGCAAATCCCAAAGTGGGCCTGCTGTTTTACTGAGTAAATGAGTGAGTCCGCCCAGTTGGTTTCCCATGCACAGAAAGAACGTAATTCGGTTATGTTTGTCGGAGCAGAAAATTGAGAGATTGCTTCAATTTTTGTGGGGTCTGCTTTAATATCCCCGCTGCTCACTATATATCCGACATATCTGACAGAACTTTGAAGTAACTGCGCTTTTTTTGGATTAAGAGTAATACCTTATTCTCGACATCTGTTTAGTACAATTCAAGTATTCCAGTGGGGTTTCTCCTTGAGTACAAATGTCATCTACCACTTTTTCGACTTGTTCAATGCCTTGCAGAGCTTCATCACCTCTTGCACAATACTTGTCTTGAGAAGAAGGTAGTCCAATTGGAGTTCGAAGAAATTTATATCTTTAAAACGGTGTAATGAATGAAGTAAAGTCTTGAATTTTTTTTTTACAAAGGTATTTGCCAGTATCCTTTTGTAGCGTCTAATGTTGAGAAAAATTTACACGAAGAGGATATATTCAAAACAGCTTCAGCAGGTGATTTAGATGGGTGATATGGACGGCGTACATATTTGTTCAATTTCTGAAAATCAATACAGAGACATATTCCACCATTGGGTTTTGGTACGACGACCATAGGGTGCACCTAATTAGTTGCTTCTGTTACTGATAAAATGACTTCGGCTTGTACAAGTTGTTCAAACTTTGTCTTCACCATCCTTCTGAAAGCTAAGAGTAGTTAGCGTGGAATAGGTAAAGCAAAAAGAAGAGCATCCTCTTTCAAAGAAATTTTTATGAGTTTACTATTCATTTTTTATAATGTTGTATCTTCAGAAAACACATCGCTGTAAAATTTTATCAACTTGTTCTCAATTTTGCTAATTTCTGCTTCAGTTGGGTTCTCTAATATAATGAATCTTGTGTTCTCTGCTTTTAATATGCTTGCTAATTTTCTAGGTGTTTTTGACGAATTTATTGGTTTAGGATGCGTATCTAGAAAAATATTAACCTGTCGACCTACGTACCAAGCAAGCAAAAAACCTTCTACCTCAGGACAGACGTTAATGGTTTCTTCCACGAATCGGCCGCAGTATTCGATGATGCATGGGAAAGTCCTTACGCATGTTACGGTCTGCCGATTTACTGTACTAAGAGTGTCTTGACTTGGCGGCATTAAATTATCAAGGTCTATTTCGAGCCGTTGAATGATATTTACCCCAACACGCACCGGTACGTGCGGTACGTGCCGGTACGTGGGCAGAACTTCTCAACGTCTGCAGGACAGAATCCGCCAACATGTCCCGAAAACTATCCGCAACAAAACCAATCAAGAAAGAATTCAGCCAACGCGAAAAAGTAAAATAAACTCCTCCACACCTAATTGGAACTCATCTTCTGAAACATCCAAATTGCGCCCTTCATTACAATGATGATCAATTTTTAATTCTATCCAAAGCCAGATCTGAATTTCATTTTGCTGTATTAGAATCCATCCACATAACCTCAAGGAAAACCTGCATTGTGCCGTCAAAAAGAGTTTGTTTATAGGCTTAAATTATCAACATAATTATATTGGTTTTATTTTATTCTTTTTCAGACTTCAAATTACAACTATAATTTTGCCAAGTTAACACATCCAAATTCCGTCCAATAAAAACTGTTCCATTTCTAACTCGACGAAACGACAAATTTTTTACTTTTCGACCGCTTGGTGACTGATGCTTCTAAAACAACTGCGCTTCTGTATAATTTCTTACTCGGCGAAACAAAAATTTTTAGTTTTCGACCGCTTGGTGGCTGGTGCTTCTGAATCAACAGCGCTTTTGTATAATTTCTTACTGGGCGAAACGACAATCTTATGCAATAAAATTTCGAATTTTCAATTCTTTGCTCATTGTAGCGATTTCTCCTGATGAGAGCTACACGAAAACGTTAGAGTTTTCCTAAACAGCCGTTTTCAAGGCTACTCCCTCTTTTATCAAAGAGTTTTGTCTATATAGATGGCCACGTCTATAGCGACATTTCAGGCAATTTTAAAATTTTGTGCCACAAAAAATCATTTCAATATTCATTGCACAAGTCTGCGTCTCTTACCAAAGTTTTAATCGCGATTAAAAACGAATCGAATTTTTGCCAGCCGCTTGCTTTCTCTCTTCAAACGCGACGCAACCCACGGTATATTTCTTTGATCTCGGATATAATTTTTGATTTGATTTTTGATTTGGATATAATTTTTGATTAACACTTCCTCTGGGTATCGTATCATCCGGGATAAGAAGCACGTGTTCTACGGCTTCTCGCATTTCTACCGAAAAAAACTGCAAAGCAATGCCAACTTGCAACAGAGCTCAATGGCAGCTCTGTTGCAAGCGAGACCGTGGCATAATCGTAATACGATTTTTGCCATTTTGAAAATTCAGCTAACGAAATTCGCACCTGGCCTGGCAAAGTGTGGCCTATCGATCTGCAAGCTCAAAATCCTTGGTCCAAAAATTTTGTAATTTTTAAAACGTGATATTTTGTCAATACTTTGTTGAATCAAAAAGCTATATGTATGTCTGAGTGACATAGAAAGTGAATTTTTAATACGGGGTTTCCAGGCAATTTTTTTTAAATCAAAAGCTACAATGAAAAAAATTAAATAATGTCTCAATGTTTTGTAATCCCCTAGTACTTAAACTTGCCATTCAGTTGTGTTCTGGAAACGTAACTTTCCTCTGCTTGGCGGTTTTACCACTCACCTAGCTTCATGTCTCTGCTGTTGTCCATCGAGTCAGGAGGATAAAAGGATTTTCTAACAAGTTGAGAAGATAAAAAGATTGTGTATCAAGTCAGGAGGACGAGTGGATTCCGTGTTGGGTTTTAGGAGTTTGCACGAGTTTGAGCAAACAGGTTCTTTGAATTTTAGCACTTTCAGGGAACCCGATCTTAACTTAACGTGATCTATGCATCTCTAAATATCTGTATAATGAGGGAACCTGCTGTTATTAAATTTTATACAAAAAAGAATTTGTTTTTAAAATTTTAAATCCAAACACTGAGTGGATAAAAAATAAATAAATAAATTCTAACTATAAATAAAATTAATAAAAGGTTTTCTACCACGCGTCATCATTCCATAGATAAAATTTTATCAGAAGTCAATATTTTGTTGGGTATTCAATCTCGTGAAACTAAAAGGTACGTTTGAAAACAAACAACTTTTGATTAATTTAATGAAGAGCAACTTCTTATTAATTTAGTGAAGAGTATACCATCTAAAAAATTTTGGGGGCAAAAACTTTTTGCCCAAATTTTGTGACAATTGCACGAATCTTGATTTTTTTAAACTTTAAAGATATGAAAAAAATTTGTATAAAATTTATGTTGAAGACCAAAAAAAATTTTTACCTTGAATCTTTAACTTTTTTTTGTGTTTAATATTTGTTCATTTTCGATGCACTAAAAATTTTTCTTGGCCTTGCAAATTTCTTATCGCTGCTCTCAAATCTTGATTCTACCAAAAATTTTTCCTATCGCTGCCCGAAACATTTTGATTTTGCCCAAATTTTTGAGAGAGAGCAATTGCTTCATACAGATACGGCTATGGCGAAGAAGTTTATTATCGGTAAAGACAACCCAAACTTTTCTTTTTTGTGGCGCTATCCGTAATTGTTTTCTCCCCGGCAAAATCAGGTTAATTCAATAATTTTTTGACCTAGATTTGCTTCTTTTATAAAGCCTAGAACCTATCCAGCACATGATAATGCGGAAAAGTAACACGTGTATGCGAGGTTCAATTGCAGGGGTTGATTTTCATTAAGTTAATAAATCTTAATATTCGGTTTTATTAAATGTATGCTTTTTTTATGTCGTTTAATTTTTTTAATTTGTATTTTCTTTATTATTTGTTTTTTGCACAATAGCTTGTAACGCCAATGCCCCACTACAGCTGTTTATAGTGTGCTAAATATTAAAGTTACTGGCAACATTTCTGCTAGCTTGTTTGTTATAAAAGTAAAACCAAAGCAACAGGAAAAACAGTTTGCGAGCCCCAGTGAAGGTTATGCAAATAGAACCAGCGCCTAAAACATAATAAACAAAGAAGCAAAGTAGGGTCTAAACGGCGCAGTGACGTTGGGCTTTGAACTCGCTGCAATATTGATTCCGCTTTATTTGAAGCGGCGGTGTGGAATTGATGGCGACCATATAAACGCAGTTTACATCATTACATCAAATATAAAAAATTCGAGAATTGAGTAATTTACTTTATTCACATAATTCGGTAAAATGGATTAAGAAAGTATACAAAGAACAAATCACAGGCAATGTAGTAAAAAAATATGCGGCCTTATTAATCAGTAAATTAAGATTCTATCAAAATATAAGATTTACAAATCTTTTTAATCGTAAATTACAATTTTGCAAGAATTAATTGAAGAGCAACATAAGAAAGCAAAGTAAAAAAAGTAACGAACGAGCAACGTTTGCGGGTAAATGCAAACGGCACAGCAATGAGTCAGCGAAACGTGATCAGGTAAGCCGGATATGCGCTGGCGTCTTGAACACGACAAACATGGAAGGGGAGTACATGTTATTCGTCACACTGTCATACAAGTTTCAATCAATGTGCTGTGGTGCAGTTCGAATTGAAGAAGATCCTCGACAGAAATTTCCAGTCAACACGGAAGCCAGGATCATGTGGCGATGTCCGTTGCTATCTGGATTTGTGTAACTGACGGAGTACGACGAATCACAAGCGAAGTAAGTTCCTTTGCCATATGCAGTGGCTACAAAAATAAGTTTTCAAGTTGGTATTTGTAAAATTCAGACCAACAACAAGTTTAATTCAAACATAATCTCATCCAATACTCACCATTTTTTCCAGCAAAGCTCCGATTGAAGCCGTACTTACAGATCTTTTCTGCGTCTTCCAGGCATGTTCCATGGAAAAGATATCTCTTGACTGGATTGGAACCAGTCACACGCCGAGTTACATTTTCTTTCTCAATCCTGTAGTGCTGGTAGAGGGATGGGTTTTGAACTCGCTAAATCTGAATGCGAAAGAATTAAAAATGTTCAAACAATAAAAAGTCAGTTCCAATATCAACAATTAAGAAAAAAACAATTGATTTTGTTTTGATGATCACACAAACACAAAAAATATTGTTAAAGTGATCAAATAACAACCCGCTGGATACAGAAGTATTTGTTCGAGATTGCATCAAAGGTTGAACAGGGTTGCGAGCTCACCTTGCAAAAACAAATTAGCTGAACATCAGAAAAGTAACTTTTCTGATGTTTTATATAATGTGTAAAAAAAAAGTAAAAATGGAAATATGGATTTGGTAAAATGAGGATAAAGATAAAAAGCAGCATAAACAAGTGACCAACAAAAATAGTTTTTAAGCTAGTAACTAAAGCATAAGTTTACTTATCTTATTTCTAAAGTTTTTTAACTTTTTTACAAAAAAAGGTAGAGCCAGAATAGCAGTAATGATTTTAACGTAATTTTAACGTTTCGAGTATAAAACTTTTATAATCTTACCAACTACCAGTATTAATGGTGAGCAAGTATCAATAGTCTTTCCCGCCTATACAATCACGAGGATGACGCCAGCTTTTACTTTGGCCGATGGAACACTGGCACTAATTCAGATAGAGCTTTCGTTAGAATAGATTCTAATAGTCGCTTACCGGATAGTTGTGTTCTTAAAAAGTTTTCCTGGTCACAAGATCGACCTTCGCTTATTGCACCACCAAGGTTTCCTTTGCAAGTGCCGAGCATACCTGTTAAGCAATGGAACTTCACTTAAGCCAAATGGAGTCACTACATTGCGTTGACGAATAAATTCAAAGACTTTGTTGCCGTCTGATTTACTTGATGTGGATGCGGCTTACCAGGACTTCTGTAACATCATCAAAAAAGCAGCCAAAAATGTCACCCAATTACCTTACTGAGAAACTGCCCAATTTGATCAAATAGCTGTTGGATCTTTAAAATTACTAGCAATATTGAATTATATTTTTTTGCGCCCTGTTTTAGACAAATTACAAACACTGGAGACTAAAATAGTACTGGTAACATGTTTTATGGAGTGCTGCAGCAAACCTGCAAAAGCGCTCTACCGACTCTATCAATTGTGACACCTTTTCTCAAACTGTGTTCCACCAGCGCACTTAAAGTGTGACGCAAAATAGTTACTTACTTAAGGTGTACCCCTGAATTGTAAAAATATTGGTTTGCTTAGGCTTAGCATACGTTCCGAGGGGAATACTTTTTATTTTAGAGATGACTACTTATTTTGGACAAAAATTGGATAATCAGAGACGAATTCAAAGGAAGACCTTTTTTAGAGGTCACTACATATTTGGCACGGAATTTGGAAATTCAGCGAAACTAAGACTAAGTAATCCGTAAACTAAAACGATAAGGTTCCGTAAACAAAAAAATTTGAGAAACTCTGAACTATGATAGTCAGTCAGGTATAACAAGCTAATGTTGACAACAATTTAGAAAAATGTTTAAAACTATGCAAAAGACCGCTCAGTGATTAGTGATATGACGAAAATACATAAAAGATATGCACAAAATACCATTTATAAAAGATTAATAAAAAAACCGATTGCATGAGAACTAAAGCATACAGGAAAGATACGATGGCAGATTTGAACTTAGCGATCAATAATTGTATAGAATCAGTTAAAAAAAGAGCTATGCAGCAGAAAATGAAAAAAAAACTGTTGGCCAGCGTTATAATACATATAATGTCAATGTTTAAGTAGAAATAATATTGCTAACAACTATTACTATGAGTTCAAGAAATCCTTTTGTTTGGGTTTTAATGTTGCTTTTAAGCACAATTTTTTGACATGGTAGTGTCCGGCGTCTAGTAAAATTTTATCTCTCACACAGTAGTATGACGTAGTAATTGAATTACTTGAATGAAGACTTACCGAAATAATAGTGGAGCGGTAGGGATTACTCTTAAGAAAATGTTGTTCTACTTTAGAGTATTTTTGCGAAAAAGGAAGAAGAACGAAAAGCTTAAAACTTTTGTTGTTTATAGGCTCCCAGGAAGAAGGCAACTCTAAACATCGTTACAAGCTAAAAAAAAACAACTGGACAATATGACTAAAAAAGATATTTTAAACCTCTGTTTTTTCATCCGAAATTATTATTTTTTGTCGAAAAACCTGTCACAAGTATTAAAACGACAATTAGGAAATAATAAATTAAATAATTAAATTAAGTGGGAGTATAAGCATCGATTCTATAATTATTACTTGGCCATGACAAGATTACGTCATAACAAAAATTAAAACTACTGTATAACGGAAAATTAACTTTAGATTTATGCGGAAAAGGTTTCATTGTAAATGAAAGGTGACAAAAGCAAAAATCGACATGACAGAACCACCTACTTTCAACTTTTTCTTTGCTATTTTTTAAGTAAATACTTCCACTTTCACTCAAATCCCCAAATTGAAAAGTTTTTGTTGAAAAATTTATCAAAACTTCTTTACCACAAACTTGAACAGAAAAAGAACCTTGTTTGGATTTCTACATGAAACAAAAATTAAAGTTTACTCAAAGATGAAGTGGGTTGGGTGTTAAATAACAATCTTGTAGCAACTCATCCTTCGACGAGAGACTCTTAAAGGGAGCGATGTATATTTTTCCTGCTGTCGTGTTTTCCACATCCACATTCCACTCATAGCCACCAAGGAAGCCTCTGCTACCTCATCCAGGGTCACCTGTACATGCTTCAACATCTTCTCCACTTGATGCTTGATGCCGCTGATCACTATGTTCGGGGTTCTGTAACAAACAAGTTGATTGAACTTTTTCAAATATCCCCAAAACCTATGTTCGGAGATTTCCCATTGTTGTGATATTGTGCAATAGATGACGTAGTGTTTTCTTAAACGCTTCTAATTTAAATCAGTGCCTTCTGCTCGAACAATTATTGGACACGCGCATCTCCAAGCATAATTGCTACAAGTTAAATATGCGCCTTTGTTTTGGTTCGGCAGTCAGTTCGAAGTTATCAAGCTACTACAGCAAACGAACAAAAGCATTCTATTTTCAATACGGTTGTTTTTTTGGCTAAGTACTTTTGTGAATTTTAACTATTGTTTTTTTATAAACCTGTGTATTCGTGCAAAGATACAACAGGCAAAAGTGGCGACGAGGATTCAAGGAACTCAACTGCGTCAAGAAAGAAAAAAAGAAAATTTGTTGAATTTGCATTAACAGCTTGAATTGTCAAAATGAGTGAAATTTCCGAACTAATTTTGTTGTTAAATAAGCAACACCAAGAGCAAATGGCAGTTTTCCGCGGCGAGCATCAAGAGCAAATGGCAGTTTTACGCGACGAGCATCGCGAGCAGAACAAGCAACACCAAGAGCAAATGACAATGCTTCAAGAGCAGCTGAAAACGTTACAAAGCAGCTTGAACAACCCGCGAGAAAATGTTCCAACACCGATGGCAAGTTTTCAACCATTCGATTCCACATCTGAGTTATGGACTGATTATTTGGCAAGGTTCCGAACATTCGTCACTGCTAACTCTATTCCCGACAACAAGCAAGCACAAATTTTTCTTACCAACCAATCTAACTCCGTTTACAAAATGCTTAGCAACTTAGCGGCTCAGCAACAACCTGTCAAAAGCATACATGAGCTAACGATGAATGATATTTAGACGTTTATGGCAGAGCAGTTTGACCCAAAACGATTTGTTGTCAGAGAACGTTTCAAGTTCTGGTCTGACATGAAACGCAAACCTGGCGAAACTATTCCTGAACTGGCAAGCAGAATACGACAAGATGCAGCTACATGTGATTTTCAATCCATTAAAGATCCATTAGATGAAGCCTTGCGAACTAAATTTATCTGTTCGGTCGATAACGAAGCAGTTTTGAAGACACTCTTCAAGCTCAAGGACGATGAACTGAAGTTTAGCAACGCCATCAGAGTGGCTCAAGAAGTGGAAGAAGCAGACAAGGTAGCAAAGGAAACCGTACACGGTCAACCTTCTACGTCGGTGCAGAAAGTTTATCACGCAAAGTCTAAAACTTCCAAAACGCAAGAAAAGAAAACCGCCTGCTTCAGGTGTGGAAATTCTGGACATTTTAGCAAAGCTTGTCCCCACATTAAAGCTATTTGCAGCTTCTGCAAGAAAACAGGTCATCTGCAATCTGTATGCATGTCTCGACTAAGAAATAATAAGCTTGTGAAATTGGTGCACAAAGTCCAATGTTCTGTTTCACCCATCTATCAAACTATTAGACTTAATGACCGCAGAATTAAGTTTGAAATTGATAGCGGAGCCAGTGACACATTTTGCTGTGAAGCGACGTGGCAAACGCTGGGTAAACCCATTCTACAACCTGTATCAGTTCAATATCAAGTTGCTGAAGGTAGCCCGCTACCCGTCGTGGGACAATTCCAATCAACTGCAAGTATTGATGGAAAATCACCTGACGTGACCTTTCCTGTAATTGTCACTAAGGTGCCCAATCTAAATTTACTAGGTCGTCTGGCGATGATGAAGTTGAAACTCACCAACTTAACTGATCACTTCAGAGAAAACCTAAGTTGTGCTGAATCTACTGCAACGATAGAGCACGTCACTACAACTGGTCCAGAAAACTCTTTAGATGCGGCATGTATTCAATTATGTGGAGAGTTTCCTACTTTATTTGAATCAATATTGGGTTGTCTAAAAGATTTTTCACTGGACATACGGTTTAAACCTGAAGCTAAACCTATTTTCAAGAAGCCAAGACCTGTTCCGTTCTCAATCCTACAAGATTTAAACGAAGCATACGAAGCAGGAATTAAGAGAGGTGTATGGGAGCTTACAGATTTTAACTCGTACGGCACCCCCGTGGTTCCTATTCGAAAGTCTCCTTTGCCAGGTCAAGCAAAAGCAAGCATCCGAGTTTGTGGAGATTATTCGGTGACTGTAAACTCGCAACTGGAAGACCATCGTCAACCAATCCCTCTCCCAGAAGATCTAATGCGCAAGCTAGGACGTGGTTACTGCTTTAGTAAGATTGATCTAGCTAATGCATATAATCAAATCTGTCTTTCTCCTGACAGCCAGAAGAAGCTGGCTCTCAGCACTCACAAAGGAGTTTTACTTCAGAAAAGACTTCCTTTCGGAATTAAATCCGCACCAGGGTATTTCCAAGAAATCATGGAACAGTTAACGCAAAATTTGCGAGGAGTTGCCGTGTATTTCGATGATATTTTGGTAAGTGGTGACAACGCAAAAGATCATTTGATGAACCTGCGAGCTTTGTTCAAAAGACTAGAAGAAAAAGGTCTTCGCTGCAACCGTGAGAAATGTGTTTTCGCCCAAGTATCAATTGATTACCTGGGTCACACTTTATCAAGTCGAGGAATTGCAAAAGGGTCCAAAGTTGATGCCATACTAGAAATGCCTACACCCAAGAACATTTCTACGTTAAAATCTTTTTTAGCATCTGTGCAGTTTTATTCTAAATTCTTACCTCCATATTTTTCGGAAATCACCGAGCCGTTGTACAAGCTTACACGCAAAGGACAACAGTGGAAGTGGGGTGAAGTAGAAGCGACATCTTTCAAAAAGATCAAACGGTTACTATGCACAGAGACTGTACTTGCGCACTATGACCCATCTCTTCCGTTGGGTTTATCTTGTGACGCCTCAGAATGCGGAATTGGAGCGGTATTATTTCATCGCTTTGCAGACGGAAGCGAGCGTCCGATTCTCAATATTTCTAAAATTCTATCGGCAACACAAAGACGCTACAGCCAAATACAGAAAGAAGCACTATCCTTAGTGTACGCTTTGAAGAAATTTCATCAGTTTCTCTACGGTCATAAGTTCATTGTGGTTATCGATCACAAACCTTTAGTGACCTTGTTTGCCCTTGATAAAGGTACTCCTGCAATGGCCGCGAATCGACTTGCACGATGGGCATTACTAGTCCATCAATATGACTACACGGTGGAATACCGTAGAAGCAAGGACCATGGCAATGCCGATGCTCTTAGTCGCTTGCCATTTTTAAATGACACAAGTTTTGATGGGGAGGAGATGGAAGATGATGTCGATAGCGTTTGTTTAGTTCGAACAATCAGTCGTCAAATCAATCCTGACAATCCATTGCTTGTGGTCAGAGAGACTGCCAAGGATCCAATTCTTGCCCAAGTAATGCGATTTGTGAAGGAGGGATGGCCGCATGCATTTTCGGAAGAGCTTAAAGACTTCAAAAAGTTGGAAAATTCGTTGTCAACAGAGAATGGTTGCGTTTTTTACGGCTTACGGGTAATAATTCCTTCAACCCTACGTAATCATATTCTTAACTTATTACACCTTGGACATTTCGGCATGCAACGGATGAAACAACTTGCCAGGTCAACTGTCTATTGGCCTAGAATTGACTTTGACATCGAGAATTTATGTCGCAAATGCACTTCCTGTGGCCAATTTCAAAATAAGCCGGATAAACCTTCAATCCATCCGTGGATGATGCCAGAAAAACCATGGTCAAGACTCCACTTGGACCATGCGATCAACTTTCTGGGAAGAAACTGGTTAGTCCTTGTAGACGCTTATTCAAAATATCCTTGCATTCATCCAACAACCTCAACGTCTTCGAAAAGTACTACTGCTATACTTGAACAAGAATTTGCTCATTTCGGATATCCCCACACGTTGGTAACCGATAATGCCACAACATTCATGTCTCAAGAGTTCCAAGCTTGGTGCAAACAACGAGGCATTGTACATCTCACCGGAGCACCTTATCATCCAGCAACAAACGGTGCTGCCGAGCGTTTGATACAATCGTTCAAACAGGCATTGAGAAAATCCTCGTTACCTCCAAAGGAAGCTTTGCAAGAATTTCTAATGCAATATAGAAGAATTCCTTTTGCATCGGGACTGTCACCAAGCGAATTGTTGAATGGAAGAAGAATTCGCACCAAAATTGACACTTTGGTTCCATCCATTCCGCATCTCCTGCAGGGAAGACAGTCAAGACAAGCGAGCAAGCATTCAAATGCTGAAGACTCGGAAGTGGTTTCGAAAGTCGAACATCATTACTCACTAGGAGACCCTTGTTACGCACTGTACTTCGGCCCTAGAAGAGATCGTGACCCACGATGGGTGCCTGCGATAGTTACGAAAGTCCATGATACACGAAGCGTCAATGTACGAGTCATTCCTCGAGGACCAACTTGGAGAAGACATCTTGATCAACTTCGACCTCGATACGGTTCGGATCAAGATGATGATCCCTGTAAAATCCCAACGAGCGTTTTGTCTACAGAAACACTTCCAGCCGGGACTGACCACGCATCTAGTTCTTCTTCGATGAACCAACGCAACAATCCGAGACTACCAACCGGAGACGAGTACGGGCGACACAATCTACGACGATCAGCGAGAACAAAGAGACCTCCAAAAAAATATTGTTGCTAATATGTATATATATTTTTTGTCGTAGTTTATTTGGGGAGGTGTTGTGATATTGTGCAATAGATGACGTAGTGTTTTCTTAAACGCTTCTAATTTAAATCAGCGCCTTCTGCTCGAACAATTATTGGACACGCGCATCTCCAAGCATAATTGCTACAAGTTAAATATGCGCCTTTGTTTTGGTTCGGCAGTCAGTTCGAAGTTATCAAGCTACTACAGCAAACGAACAAAAGCATTCTATTTTCAATACGGTTGTTTTTTTGGCTAAGTACTTTTGTGAATTTTAACTATTGTTTTTTTATAAACCTGTGTATTCGTGCAAAGATACAACACCCATCGAGTTGGAAATTTTGATGACAAAGTTCAACTTTGCGAACGTGTCAATTTGTCATTTATAGTTTACAAACAAATTAAACTGTAAAATATCAAAACAAATTTTTCAGACTTATCTCAAGGCAGGTACATTGGGATGTTTTTTATTTTTTCGTCGTGAAAAGTGAAAATGAGTTTCATCTGAATTTTGTTTATTATTTATTTCAAGCAGTAAAACATTTTTGTGATCAGTTATTGATTGGTTGGTTTCCAGTTTCTTTAACTTTGGAGCAATATGAGAGGCTAACATTACCAGTATCTGACAAACAAAAAGAGATGCAAAAGTGCGTTTTGCATCAAATAAAGCAGAACAATTGGTTTTCAATTGCTTTTTATGCAGTTGACTATTCACAATGCAAAATTATAAAAATTAATTGAAAAAAAGCATGTATTTGTTCGAATGCGTGTTACGTGTGAATAAATCTGGCACAAAGAATAACTATGTTGAAGGAAAAATAGCCAAAGCGGAATTACAAGACACGCTCATTACTGAAACAATTTTAAACAGTATTTTTGATAAATAGTTGTTACCTAAACGTGACCTGAGTTTCTGGATTACACTAATAACTATACTAGCTATAACTGCATTATTGCTCAAACACTCAAGTGCTATTACCAAAAACGCAGCAATAACAATTTTTTCTGACAAGCTTTTGTACACGAAAAACACATGATGCCAAGTTGTTGGAGAAGTCAAATTTGATTAAATTTTCAACATAAACAATCGGTTTGTTGCTCGATAGACCTGAGTTTTGGAAATATATTGACACTTACAATCGTTCCAAAAAAAAAATTATCAAAGTTAAAGAATTTTCTACTGGAGAAAAACTTCAGGTAATCAAGAATTAAAGCAAAGAACAGCTAATGTTAAACTGCGGTCGTATTTGTACAACAGTAAAAGCGATGATGCTAATAAATTCACTGAACGCATCTTTTTCAAAATAGTTTTTGTTGTATCATGGATAGACAAAGAATATGTATTTAAGTAATTGGAAACTGATTATTTTGCGTGCACCTTTTGAACTACTTTTCTTGTTTACATATACTTGAAAATGTCTCATGAGGCCATATATTATCTTGATGTTGTGCCGGTTCTTGGGTATTAATGTTTGTAGTTAGAAGAAGCAACGGTACTTTTGTTTTATTGCCAGCTTATTCATCTGACTGCATAATGATATAATCAACGATGGATTGACACCCGTGGTAGTGGGTGGGCCGTGAATTCTTAGAGGGATCACAATAACCAACAACTTTTCAGATTACTTTAAACCATTGATATTTTACCTCTGGATGTGTTTGGGTATGAGTTCAAGAACAGTTCAAGAATTGGATGATATGTTACAGTTCAAGAAATTGGATGATATGTTTGTGTCTGGCTATTCTTAGGTGTTACAGTAGCGTCTTCCTTAGTGTTCATGTATCAAGAATGATTCTGTTGCATTCTGTTGAGGAATGCAAGAGAATCCTATCTCTAGGTGTGAGCCGGGTAAACATAACAACAACATTATTTTGCGCTATATCCTAACTTTTTTTGTTTATAGCAAGATACATGGTGTAAAGATAAAAGATCCGGACGCCTATCAAACAATAACTGATTACAAAAATATTTTCATATTTAGAATCAGTTAATAAGTCTGATTTTAGCGCAAGTATTTGGGTTACCTAGTTCAACTGGTCATTTTGGATTACGAGTAAAGTTATTACAAAAAAATTATGTGATGTCAACGTCAGGTATAACACGTCATCTGATATCAACATCGTTTCAACACATTATTTAATATGAATATTTGTAATAACTATCAATATCAAGAATTACCTCCACTCGTCATTCCGTGGAACGGATAGCCTGACCAGTACTCGTATCAGTAGCGTTTAGTTTTTAAAGTATGTACATATACTTCTAACTTAGTTTTTCAAATTAAACTGTACTAAAAGATATACGGTAAATTAACTAATTTTTCTTTTGGATATTGATTAGGTTTTAGTTGAGGTTAAAGTTTGCTTCTGTTACATTTATGAATACAGCTCAGTTTCTGAACATAAAACAACGTATCGCATTACAATCACGCTGTTCTATGTGAAGGCTGAGGGAGTGTGTTATTCTGCTCTTTATAACTGTATTACCACACTTGTACCATTCCTGTTTAAAGAAAATTTAATTTTAATTTTTTGAAAATAATTTTTAAAAAGTTAAATAAAAAATCTAAAACTGAAAACAACTTTAAACTAATTATTTTTAAACTGAATTAATTTTTTGAAACTAAACAAATAGATTTTTTAATTTTTAATTTTTCTGTTTTGTAAGGTTAATACTAAAAATTAAAAAACAAAGTAAATCTTCAAATATTTTAATAAACTGGTGATCCTCTTAGAAATTAAACTCAAGGTTTGTTTGAAGAGTGTTTGAGCTTCTCAAATATTTCTTAATGCTACTCATGGATCATTAAAAGCTCTTCCAATCTTCCTCCCGACGGTTACCAACGGTTTGCTTCCCACTATTGCGGGCACAGAAAAACCAGTGTAATGCAGAACAGACCAAAGCGATGCCATATTGCATTACCAATTACTTCGTGGGTAAATCAATTCTAAATATTTAATTGATTTTTGGATCTGATAATGATCTTTGAACTAATTGTAATACAATTCTAAATATTTTTTCTCAATCAAACACCCTGAAGTTTTTCACTAAAAAACCATTTGTGTAACAAACGGTGTTTCTGCTTTAATTTCAGAGTTTTCTGCTTTTATTGTAGCTACACAGTAATCAGATAATGTATTAAACTGTTTCTTACGTGAGCTGAAGATTCATAAAAGGATGAAAGAATTTCCTTCACGCACTCACGCTTTAAGGGTAAAATCATTCAATACGTAATCACTTTATTAGCCATCACATTAAAATTGACTAAACGCTCTATACAAAATATACGTCAGAAATGATTAAAAAAGGAATTGCGTAATAATACTTTGCAGATTTAAAAATACACAAATCAGGAAGCGTAAATCAAACAATGACAATGGCAACATCTTAGCATCAATCTGCTATCGTATCTGAAATAAAATGTTTTGTTTGATATTTACAATTTATCATCCTAACTTGCTAACAACGACGCAAATGTTAACATAAAAAGTAACGCTTGTTTACCAGAGGTTAATGTCTCGAGACATGTCTGTATCTCGTTCTTGGTCTCGGACCTCTTCGTATCGACTCCAGATTGAGACATTGCAGCGATGAGGTCAAAGCCTACAGGCGTTGTAAATATGCCATGGTTCTTTGGTAAAAATAGGTTATTTGTACGTTGTTTTAGCCATTCGGCCGTCATGGCCCTCTTTAAATTTGCCATTTGTCACCGTAGAATTAAACCATGGCAATTTTTTTACAACCTTGGACACCGTGTAAGAAGTTCGTGAAATTATAGCCTATTTGTTATATGCCGAGTACTCAATTAGCGCTGCAGAGTATAGGTCTATTAGCGTGTTAGCAATGAGGAATATTAGGCAACAGCATGACGCGGTAAGAAATCTTTTGCGCTATTCTAAAGATAAACGATTTGTCCAGTTTTAGCCCCAATGTATGCAGGGATCGTTCATTGTGTTGTAAACTTTTAGCTCAGGTTTAGCCTCTGGCTTGTTAAAATAAAAAGTTGTCACTCTCTTTAAGTGCTGAGTTTCTTTCTTTAAGTATAGAGAAATAGTAAAATTGTGATTATGTTTTGATTTAAAGTCCCCTTTAAGCCCTTCCAGTTTCCAGAAAAGAACAACAATTCACATAGGCAAACTTTTTAAAGATAGTAAAGTCAAATTGTATGTATTGAGGGTAAAAAGGAAGTGAGCCGAGATCGATCCCAAAGGAACGTCGTTTCTCAGACATCGGATCTTGCTTTGCTTGTTACTAGTAGTGGGGTCATTCCATGCCAAATGAGCAAATTTTTTTAAAAATTACACCAAATGTTTCATATTTTTATAAAATTTGGCACACTTGTAGATCTCACTGAAATAATAAGAATGCAAAAAAAAAATTTTTTTAATTTTTATTATTTTTGAAGTTACGGTCATTCAAAAAACGCCATTTTTGCTTGTTACGCTTCAACGCACATGCTTAAAATTTTATTTAATTTCTATTTTCTTAGCCTGTGATCATAGGAGGTTGCTGAAAATTGCTAGGCAGGTATTTTAAGACGCAAGGAGTCCAAAAAAAGCTTAAAAAGTTGTAAAAAACCTACTTTGTATGATAAAAAAGCTTTGGATTTGTTTTTTACATTTTTCAGAGGTTGAACTTTAAAGGCATATAAAAAAATGGGTCTAAAATTTAAAAGCTAAAATTCACCCATTCTATTCTTATACCAATACACTTTCATGCCAAACAAAAAAGTTGAATTAATTTTGATGTTTACTACAAAAAAAATTTTTTTTAAGGGTAACACATTTTTTTCCCAAAAAATAGCATTAAATCAATTAAGACAGGCAAAATAACACAAACCCCATGGGAAAAAGGAAAGAGTCAAAGACATAAAAAAGCTGATGCATGCATATCAAACAAAGTTTCATTTAAAAAAAGTCAAGCTACACAAAAATTTGCTTTAATGAGTAGTTTTTTTAAGGCCAAGCACTTTAATCTCACGAACAATAAGTGTATTTACTATACCATTCATATACTTTAAATGTGACTTTAATTGCAAAAATTAAGATGTTACTATGGAACACTGATATTAATAACTACAGAGCACTTTTTAACAAAATATTTGATGTTTACAAATAATCATTACAACTTCCACTTAGTTATGCAACTTTAATTGCAAAAGAATAAGCTGTCACTGTAGAGCACTGACCAATAACCACAAAACAAAATATAGGACAGTCCAACAATGTCTACAAACAATCGTTGCAACTGCAACTTAAGTTAAGCCACTTCAACTGTAAAAAATAAGGTATCAATGTAGAGCTTGATACCAATAACTACAGAACACTATTGGACAAAATATAGAACAGTCCAGTGTCCAATGACTAAAAATAATCATTACAACTCTAACTTAAGTTAATCTTTAAAGTTGTCGCGATAATTTATGGAGACCCTGGATCATACTGAAAAGAAACAGTGTAAAACATGCAGATCAAATAAACTGTTATGTCACACTTCATTTATAATTTTAATCGTAACGATGTAATTTATCCCCGTTAAAAGCAATTTGTAGTTTTATTATAAGAGAGTAAATACGGCTCTTTGAGCGCTGTTTGCGATATACGTCCAATTTGTTCTATTGCTCGAAACATGTATCTTTTTTTTTCTTTCGCTCGACAGTATGACGTAGTATGTTTTGTTCAAGCTTTGCTATCTCGAACGTAGTAGAATATTCGCGTAACGATCTCTCCAGGGAATTCTGGTTAAATCTCGAATTTACGAGAAAGTTTACGTCGAGTGATTTTGGTTTCTACATAAAGCCGATGCGTAGCAAATTATTATGATTAGATGTGATTTTGAGACGACTCAAGTGGAAGTAACTGGTTAAGCACGAAAGGCCCGTTAGTTTTTGTATTGGTCGTCGAGTGTTGAATTTATTTTGTGCCAGTGGTTGGCAATTTTGTTCTACAGAGGTAGAATTATTTGTGTTGATTGAATCAAGTTATAGTGTTGATTCCGCTTTGCAGTTTGGAAAAGCGTGGAATAGAAATTTCGTCGGACGTGATTTTTGTAATACATTTGTTGTTATTAGAGACAATGGTCTCTATTTGTTGTGAAGAAGAGTCTTCAACGAAATTAATCCGAGCTTTCGTTAAGTCAACTGTATAAACCATCAGGCTCATAGCAAGACTACTTCTTGAGCCGGAATAAAATAAAATTTAGACACAGCTTTGTTTCAGCGCAGGTATTCGGGTTACCTAGCTCAACTGGTCCTGTGGGATTCCCAAACAAAGTTTGTGACATGTTAAAAATCTACTTAAAAGCTCATGTTAGAAAATATTGACTGCATCATTTAAAAATTTTTATCTGAAATTTTGCATTGTCGTTGGCTAGAAGTTAAACACATGCCAATGCTGAGCAGAATATGGTTGCATAACAAAGCACAGGTCTTATACGTATAAAGCAGAATATGCTTGTATGACAGAAACTGGTGGATTAGTATCAGGCTTGCAAACTTGAACTCCAATTCAAAGAACTTGGTCTTTTTTGCCAAACTTGAAAAATTAAAATTGCTAAGCTCGAACTTGAACTCAAACTCAAAAAATATATAATTAAATTTGAATTCATTAATTGAACAGTTTTGAAAAGAGAATAAATAACATTTAGAATTTTACTTTTGATACTGTTATTAAATTGTTTAATTTCAATTGCAGTTGAGTTGTATTTGACTCAGGAAATGTTTGGGCAAAGTCAGAATTTTTTGGCCAGAAACAGGAAAATGTTTGGGCAACAAATAATTTTTGGGCACAGAAAACCAAGTACATTTGCAGGATAAGGTTTTTAAATTCAAAAAAAAGATTATGGTTTGAGGTAAAAACTTTGTTTAAAGACTTTTTTGGAATAAAAATCAAGAAATATAAGACAGATTCCAATTGAAGATCTTTTTCTTTCATGTTCACTCTAAAGTTGAGGCAAAATTTTTTCTTATATCTGTAAAGTACTAAAGATAATGATTCCGGCAAACTCATAAAATTTAAGAAAAACTGTATTGCATCCTCCAAACATTTTTTTGGCTGGTAAGCCTATATAATGGCCTCGTAGTAGCCTTCCAATTTTTTTAAAAGTTATTTTGTAGATAAGCTTAATTGAGCTTTTGATTTTCACAGCATCGAAGAGAACTTGAAAAATTAAAAATTAAAAAACTCAAACTTGGACTTGCAATTTTTTATAAACTTGAACTCAAATAAAAATCAATTGAGTTCACAACCCTAATTAGTATGGTGATGACAGTGAATGATTAAGAACATGATGCAGAAGTACAATTTCTGCACCCACATGGGCCTGCAATATCTTTTTGTTTGGCCCTTTAGAGAAAACATGTGCTTTATACTATACAATCATATTCTGCTCAGCATTGGCATGTGTTTAACTTCTAGCCAACGACAATGCAAAATTTCAGATGAGAATTTTAAAATGATGCAGTCAATGTTTTCTGACATGAGCACTTAATTAGATTTTTAACAGTTTATTTGATCTGCATGTTTTACACTGTTTCTTTTCAGTGCGATCCAGGGTCTCCATAAATTATCGTGACAACTTTAAAGATTAACTTAAGTTAGAGTTGTAATGATTATTTTTTAGACATTGGACACTGGCTCTTCTACTTTGTTCAATAGTGTTCTGTAGTTATTGGTATCAAGCTCTACATTGATACCTTATTTTTTACAACTAAAGTGGCTTAATTAAGTTGCAGTTGTAATGATTATTTGTAGACATTGTTGGACTGTCCTATATTTTGTTATGTGGTTATTGGTATCAGTGATTCATGGTGATAACTTATTCTTTTGCAATTAAATTTGCATTACTAAATTGAAGTTGTAATGATTAATCATTAGGCATTGGACTGTCCCATATTTTGTTGTTGTTGTTGCTGTTGTTGTTGCCCCTCCTCTAAGGGTATCTTGGAGTAGCAATCTCTTAATTTCTCAAAAAAAGCCAATGTAGATTCCCATTCTTGGATGACCTCTGCTGCTGCTAAAGGCTTTCTCCACAGACTGGTGGTGCTGGCTATATTTTGTTCAATAGTGTTCTGTAGTTATTGGTATCAAGCTCTACAGTGATATCTTATTTTTTACAATTAAAGTGGCTTAACTTAAGTTGCAGATGTAATGATTATTTGTAGACATTGTTGGACTGTCCTATATTTTGTTAAATAGTTATTGGTATCAGTGCTCTACAGCAGTGCTCCGCAACCTTTTTTCACTCACGGCACACTTCACAACATTCATAAACTCGGCGGCACACCGGGGGCGAAAATGTTAACTAGAAAGAGAAAAATTAAATGCAAAGGAACAGCATCAATAAATTTAATGCGATATTTGCGCCTGCTTTGATGAACACAATCGTTGAATATTAGGTTCAAATTTCGAAAGAGCAACTCGAAGTTCTCTATCAATATCACTCAAGCAGGAACGTTTGTCGTTTTTGATCAATACGAGAGAAGAAAAGCTTTGTTCGCACAAATAGGTTGTGGAAAATTGGAGCAGAATTTCGATAGCTGCCTTTGAAATTAGTTTGTATTCTTCTCTAATAGAAACCCAAAATTCTCCAAGTGACATCTCGCTGAATTTCAATCGGAGAGTTCTGTCATTTCGTAACTCAAGAAATGACTCCCTGATCGGCAAAGAAAGCTCTTCTGTGGAAATTTCAGCGTTGGATGAAAAAGGATTTCGGATCCAATCATATTGTTGTGTGTTGATTGTAAAAAAGTAACAGTCATATTTCTGCTGCAACAAAGACAAGTGTTCTTGAGCCAAATCCACTACAAATTGTCTGTCAACATCGCTCAAATCATTATTGCTTCTTGGAAACATTTCCAGTGATCCTCGCCCCAACTCGGTTTTCCATAATGCTAATTTCTGTTTAAATCCAGTCAACTTGTCAGAACACGATAGTATATTTTCTTCCCTGCCTTGCATTTTGATGTTGAGTTCATTTAAGTGTTCACATATGTCCGCCATGTACGCAAGTTTTGCAACCCAATAATCGTCTTCAAGGTGCTTACGCAAATCGTGGTTGTTCTGACTTAATATAAACTGACTCACTTCATGCCGAAGTTCAAAGAGTCTTGCGAGAACTTTTCCCCGAGAAAGCCAACGTACATGCGTATAGTACAATAATGACTGATGCTCTGAACCCATTTCTTTGCATAATGACGAAAAAATACGTGAATTCAAAGCTCTCCCTTTAATGAAGTTTACAATGTCAATGCAGTGTTTCATCGTTTCGCACAGTTCCTCTGGCAGCACTTTGGTCATCAAGGCTTCTCTATGTATGCAGCAATGCGTAACTTGAATGGCAGGATTTTGCTGTTTCACCAACGTAGCAAAACCTTTACCTTTGCCCAACATTGCTGAAGCACCATCTGTGCAAAGGTTGACGCAATCATTCCAGTGGATACTGTGGGCAGTAAAAAACTCGTTTGTCACGCGAAAAATGTCCTGCCCAGTTGTTCGCTCTGGAAGTTTTTTGCAAAACAAATACTCTTCTGCAATAGCATTGCCGTCGACAAATCGTACAACAGCCAATAGCTGTGCTTGCTTTTTGATGTCCGTTGTTTCGTCGATTTGAAGGGAAAATTTTCCAGATGTTTTTAGTTTATTAAGTAGCGTTTCAAGTAGATCTTCAGACATATCGCCAATGCGCCTTTTAATAGTCTCGGCGGACAACGACACTTTCCTGACTTCTTCAGCTTCCTTCTGTCCAAGCATTAATCCAACAATTTCTAGGCAGGCTGGTTTTATGAGTTCTTCTCCGATAGTATGCGGCTTTTTCTGTCGAGCAATTAATTTGGCAACTTGATAGCTAGCTTCTACTGCCTTTTCCGTGACTGTGAAAGTTGACTTCATGAATTGCTTTTGCTTTTTATTTTGACTCCATATTCGTTGAAAGAAATCCTTATCCTTGCCAGAATAAGTAGAATGTTTTGTTTTTAAAAGCCTAATAAGTTTGCTTGGAACCATTGCTTGATTACCAAGTTGTTCTCCACAAACTACGCAATGTGGATTTGGAGCCTCTTCACTACCGCACCAAGTAAATCCATATTGCATGTAGTCTTCACTGTATTTTCTCTTCTTTTGTGCTTTTGCAGTATCACTTGCTGAAGTAGGTAAACTATCTGGTGGTTGAACTGCTCTCTTTAAAAATTTATCCATTGTGTCTAACAGTTCTAAATTTCAGTTATGCTGAACGCAGAAGATTAAGCTCACAAACAACTTAGAAAACCTAAACAAACACATAAACAACTTAGAAAACCTAAACAAACACATAAACAACTTAGAAAAGTTTCTAAAAATACCGCGGCACCCCTAGCACAGCTTCGGGGCACACCGGGGTGCCGCGCACCCCGGTTGCGGAGCACTGCTCTACAGTGACAGCTTATTCTTTTGCAATTAAAGTTGCATAACTAAGTGGAAGTTGTAATGATTATTTGTAAACATCAAATATTTTGTTAAAAAGTGCTCTGTAGTTATTAATATCAGTGTTCCATAGTAACATCTTAATTTTTGCAATTAAAGTCACATTTAAAGTATATGAATGGTATAGTAAATACACTTATTGTTCGTGAGATTAAAGTGCTTGGCCTTAAAAAAAACTACTCATTCCCTGCCAACAACGCTATGCAGGGCCCACGCGGGCCCTGCAAGGGCTGCCCGTACGGTAACCGTACTAATTTGGCCGCGGGCGCTGCAGTGGCCCCGCATGGGTTTACCGCACGAGTTTCATGTTATTTAAACTATTTATGCTAAATGTTTTTTTTTAAATAATTAAAAATATTAGCTTATTAACACGTTTTAATTTTTGATTACGGCTTAAAATTGAAAACCAGATTAAACTCGTGTGGTTAGCCCATGTGGGGCCACTACAGCGCCCGCGGCCAAATCGGTACGGTTACTGTACGAGCAGCTCTCGCAGGGCCCGCATGGGCCCTGCATAGCATTGTTGGCTGGTTAAAGCAAATTTTTGTGTAGCTTGACTTTTTTTAAATGAAACTTTGGTTGATATGCATGCATCAGCTTTTTTATGTCTTTGACTCTTTCCTTTTTCCCATGGGGTTTGTGTTATTTTGCCTGTCTTAATTGATTTAATGTTATTTTTTGGAAAAAAATGTGTTACCCTTAAAAAAAATTTTTTTTGTAGTAAACATCAAAATTAATTCAACTTTTTTGTTTGGCATGAAAGTGTATTGGTATAAGAATAGAATGGGTGAATTTTAGCTTTTAAATTTTAGACCCATTTTTTTATATGCCTTTAAAGTTCAACCTCTGAAAAATGTAAAAAACAAATCCAAAGCTTTTTTATCATACGAAGTAGGTTTTTTACAACTTTTTAAGCTTTTTTTTGGACTCCTTGCGTCTTAAAATACCTGCCTAGCAATTTTCAGCAACCTCCCATGATCACAGGCTAAGAAAATAGAAATTAAATAAAATTTAAGTATTAAGAGTAAAATTTGGTTTTGGGCAAGTTTTATAATCATTCGAACAATGCACTTATGTGGAAGATTTCTCAGCAGCTTGTGTAAGGCGGCAATGCTAGGCTGTTATGAGCAGCTATCAGAGCGACAATTAGACACCATCCTTCTTCTTAGATTTGAAAAGCATCTTTTTGAGGACATAGAGCAGAGATATCGGGTGATAGCTCTTGGAGTTATCAACAGGCTTTATCGGTTTCGAAATCATGATTACAAGCGTTTTTCTTCAGATTTTGAAAATTTTGAATGAGCGCAAGCAAAAAAAGGAAGTCACGTAACTAGGAATAAAAAGTAACCCCGAAATCAGTCATAGCAAATAAAATCAAGTCTTTAGCCTTAGGTCTATCTGGTTTTAAATATTGTATGAGAGTAGAAAATTCTCTATGTAAAAAAATAATTCTTCGAAATGGTTACGGATTCTGTTGTTGATACCTTTGAAAGTCTGACACCTTTTGGGAAAGACGTTGAGTTGACTTGCAGTCAGCAGCCTCATATCTCCTGTTTCATTTCGCTAAGATGCAATAGCATTAGTTGAAATGCGAGAGTGACGAGGAAAGTGTTGTGATCTACAAATAAGATTATTTTTAACATAACCTATTCGTGGTGCAATTTATAAAATTCCGTGTAAAGATTGTTCAAATATATATGTTGGTGAAACGGGCAGATGTTTTAATACTCGCTTATCGGAACATAAACGTGATTTGAAACCGATTAATTTGGCTAAACTAAAAGAAGACGATTTGAATAAAAAAACTGCATTGGTTAAGCATTGTTTTAATTGTGAACATAGGATTGATTTTGGTAATTTTGAAATATTGGATTATAACATTGACTATGATAAACGCAAATTTTTAGAATCATTATATATTAATAATACAAAAAATTCAATAAATGATAAAGATCGTAATGTTTTTCCAAAAATATATAGCAATATAAAAAATCTCAACTAATGTGGGTTTTCAACCTGTTAAATTTGTTTCTTTTGCACTAAGTAATTATGAAATCGTTCTGTATGTTCGCTTCTCACCTTGTGTTTGTTGGTTTGTGTTTTTAACTTCTTGGTTTTTTAAATACGGTGCGCGTTGTGTTCTGCTTTTACCTGAAGAAGTCCGCCCGATGCAATGGACGAAACGTCGTTGAGTTTTTCTTGAATAAATATTACGCCTTTTGTATTTGTTTAAGTTTTACTTGCCTCTGATTTTACTAGAAGAACAATGAATTTTAAAATAACCTATTCTTTTCTACAAGAACGTAAAACTCGATGGCCTGATCGAAACCATCAATCTCTCCGTTTCCTGTCAAATTTGGTCAATAAGGCCGTAGCAGCCTAAATCGAGTCGTGTTTTATTTAGAGCCACTGCAGTTAAATTGTATAGAGAGTTTCACACTGTACATACCAACACTGTATACGGCTGTTTTGGTGACCGCGTAAAATAGTCCTTTTGAATACTTTTTGATGGCGTTGAAAAAGTCTTGGAAGGTTACTTTTAAATTTGGTAAATTCAGCCGCAAAAAAGCTATTTCGAATTTTTTTGTTAAAGCAATGTAATCACTCCGCGTCACAGTGCAAAAAGTCCACCGTTTAACTGGCATGCCTAGCACTGGCAAAGCAAAATTTGGTAATAGAAACTTAATAAGCGAGGGTCAATATTTTAACTTGGGAAACTTTTTGTTAATAATGTTGAAAGTCTGTGATGTGAAAAAACTTTTTGAAGGTCATGTATTTTCAGTACTTGTTGGTTAAACCACGGTTGTGGTGTCGTTAAAATATTTTTTGACTCCCACTCCATGCGATCTAATAATAAAGGACCCAACTCCACATTACTGCTGCAGCTCCGGCAACTCCGACTCAACCACATAGTTATAAACAGGATTATCCGAGTCAACGGAGTTTCATGTTTTAGAGCGGAGTCGGAGTCGGAGTCGGAGTCGGAGTCGGAGTCGGAGTCGGAGTCGGAGTAGTTTTTTAGATTTGATGAAATTGGAATTGCGCGTAGGAATCGTTTCTTAGAATCGGTGGAGTTTGGAGTCAGAGTCCTTATTGCTTTTGGAGACTCCGATTTACGCTGAATTAGGTCTCCAAAATTGTAAAATTGGAGTCGCACGTTATTGGCTAGAGTCGGAGTTGTTTTTGAAACGCTCTAGCTTGAGTCAAAGTCGGAATCGTAGAATCTTAAAAAGCTGGAGTTGGAGTTGAAAAAAATTTCTCTGACTTTATAACCCTATTATAAACCACATTTAGCAACCAGGAAGGATCTAGCAGATAAGGAGCAACACTTCCTTGGAATTTTCAAAAATATGACATTAAAAATAACTTTTTGCGATCTTAATTTCTATTGCAGGGTTAACATTTTTTAGCGTTTTTTTTCTGCAATTAAAGTAGATAAAAATTAATTTTTTTTTTATTTTTACTCTGATTAGACTCCACCTCTGACCAAAGCATTTTTTCTGTTATTAGAATATTATTAGAACGTGGTCTGTGATTTTTGATCTGTTGAGTAGCCAAAAATAAGACAGCTGTGCTTACAAATACCAAGGTAGCTGTAAGGACATGACAAATTATATAAAGAGATGACTTGGTAAATACCCTGTGGACACGCACCAGTGCGGGCTCGATTACGCGACATTTACCCCTGCTTGAAAAAAAGAAGATTACTTTACAGTGGAAGCAAACACAAAAATTACAGTGCTTAGAAAATGAAAGCAAAAAAGTCACAAAGCAAAAAGTCAAACAATTGTTTTTTTTAATCGTACTGTAATTTATCGGGGATTATCTTTGGCGACTGGAGCGCCAATTAATGGTGCTTGCAGATCAGGTTAATTATCCAAATCATTCGTTCTAGGAAGATCATGCGAACTGCTATCCGTTCTTTCTTACGTGGAAAATAAAATTTTATTGCTTTGCGAAAAACTCCGAGACTCATTTGCTTCTCCTGGACCGGCTGGAGTAGTGCAATATCTCTAGTAGAAACAGTTACCTCGCGTCCTTCGGGTGATCGTACGACGGCGTAATTCGGATTAGCGTTAAGCAAATCCATTTTTTCTACAACAGGATCATACTTATCTCGTACATGTTTGCACACATACACAGGTCCAGGTTCACTTATTCTGACTGGAGTATTTGTACTAAACATAAATCAAAAGGGTAATTTAAAAAACGATTATGTGGAACTTCATTGTAGTTGTGCAAAGTAATGATTGCAATGAGTGAAAAGCTTCTTTCAATTAGCAATTTCTCAGCCGTTTGTGCGAAGCACCAGTTGTACAGTGTTCCAAATTATGCCATTAGAACCTTTGCACTGAGAATTACCACGTGGGTTGTACACGGAAGAAAACGTACTCGCAATTTCCCGTTCATTAAAATTGCCTAATCTCTCTCGATTCAAAAACTTTGCATTGTTCCTGTGCACAATCGAAGGAAATCAAACAAACTAAACAGTGATCTTAAACATGATATAACTGTGTGAGAACTGGTGTTTTTTCACGCAAACACAAAGGAAAATTGTAAAAACTCATCGACAACAGTAAAAACGTAAAGATTTTTGGTTTTCAAAGGTGAAAAACCTTTTTGTGGATTGTCAGGAGCAGAAGCTTGTTTTAGGCACGTATTCACCAACCTCGCTTAAATTGATCGGCAATCAGTAATCAAACCTCGCTTCGGTTGATCCAACTTGGTAAAAACAAAAAATTATTTGATCCAAGTTTGAGCGAGGTTGATGAATACGGGCCTGAGAATTGAAGGTAAAGGTACCTTAATAGGTTAAAAGTCAAACATAGCTGAATGGTATAAAAGTAAACTATTATGTTTATCAGTAGCGGGTAACGATTTAACAACATAGAATCCAGATATTAAAAAAGTGCTAATCAGGCTAGACTAGTTGTTCATATGAAAAAAACTAAGAATCCAGCTTAGCGTAGAAAAGTTTGAAGTAGTAAAAGCGAGTAAAGTTGTGATTGTAGTCCTGCGATCAAAATGTTGGAAATTAATTTACTCTAATACAGGGGTCACTAACCGGTGCCCGCGGGCATCAAGTCAGCCGCGAGGACGACATGAGTGTGCCCGCAGGTTGTTATAAAAATAGCATAACACGTAAGTGAGCTGCGTCTAAAATGTACTTTTTCTGCCGATATTTTTTTGATTACACTTGTATTTATATAGATTTACAAATAACAATGTCTTAAAAATTTAATAATTAAAAATATGTGTTTTTCAGGTTTTTTTAATGAAAAGTAAAAGTGATCATCTGAAAAATTGCTGCTATTTATTAAAATAAAGTGTTAAATATTGATATTATCTGTTACCCACTCTAAACTATTTATCATTAGCTATTTATCTTATACGTATATGTGTGTGTGTGTGTGTGTGTGTGTGTGTGTGTGTGTGTGTGTGTATACACAATTTATTATTTTGGAGGAGTGTGAGAAGCTGGTGCCCTTTACATGACTCGGTACCCAAAAAGTATCCCTTGGTTCAAAAAGGTTGGTGATACCTGCTCTAATAATATAAATATTAACCCTTTATGACCCAATTTATTTTATCGTTGCAACCGAATAAGGCACTTTCTTGTTGTCATCTAAATTAAATAACACGTGACAGGTGATTGAGCGAAATATCATCCAAATCTATGATCATACAGCATTAAATAGGATCTTTACTGTATACTTTTACTCAAAAATTAAGCAAATCTTTTTGGATATAATAATTTGAATCCATTTATTTCTAATGTCCTTCATGAAGGACAATGGGTCATATAGGGTTAAGTAAACTACTTTTAAATACTTTTGAGTGAGCTAAACTTTCGTCACGATTCACGACACTAACACAATTTTATATTGTCTATATAGGCTACTAGAATAGTTTAATTGTCATTTTAAAAGAATGAAACAAGCATTTATTTAATCATCTTGTACAATGTTTAAATAATGATATGGTTAATAATTGTGTAATATATAAATGTACTTCAGAATATAAAACAAATAGAAAAAAGTTTTAAATTTAGAATTTTCCAATTAAACCACCACAGTTAATGAAAAGGTGGATAGCATTTATAAATTGACTAAAAAACCTGTTCAGTTTTGAAAAAGGAAAATTGGTTGGCTGTGATGAAGAAAGGTATTGTCGATTTTATGATGAAAGAATTGCAAAAATCTCCGCCCTTATACTGCCATTGAAGCAAGTGGTTAATCCAAGAAATAGCCAGCTGCATATTTGCTTTAGCTAGCATAAGCTTTGAAGTGCAATGTATAGTTACAGACGATCCTCCTGCTAACGCTTCAGAAAAATGATAAAAAAACAGAGTTTTTTTACTCGCTTTTGCAGATTGGCTGTCTTTGCTGTGCGAGTCGAAAGCACATTCTGTTTATGAAAACAAGCGTTTGATGAGATGATATGTTAAAAGTGATTAGACAGAAATATTATTGTTAATTAATCTAAATATTAAAATTAAAGTGTGAATTATACATTTTGTAATTTAGAAACACGTAAGAAAAAAATGAATTAAAGTTGAAAGAGCTTTTTTTATTTACAGAAGCTTTCGTAAACTACTGCTTAATTTGTCATATGTAATGGAATAAGATGCTTTAATCTATTCTTTACTTATATTAATAAATAAAGATGATCTTTTTTCCCTTAACCTGACAAAAGAGAGCATTAGTTTGTAAAAGCCAGTGTGATAATCAAATTTAGTGAAAGAAACTCAATCAATTTTAGTGTATTTTTTCTATTCTTTTTTACGTAATTGGTTTCAATATTTGTCACGGCTTTTCTCTCTCTATTCTTTTGATGCTTTTATATTGATTGATTTTCATAAATTCTTCTGAATCAGAAGCTTGTTTATTACGTCATGGCAGTAAACGATATAAGCAGGGTTGCCATCCTAACTCATAAAAAATAAGCACAACTATCGAAATGAAATGACTATCAAAGGAAGCTTAAAAATGTCAATTGTTTTTTTTTTTTTTTGAACAGTTAAGGCCTCTTTTTAACCTTTGCTTGCTTTTGAAGATTTAGGCATACAATTAAACCAGTGCTTTTTAACCTTTTTGTGGCAATCCGAATGCTAAGCAGAAATAGATAACAAAGATTTGGCGATCCATCTGAAACTTGTAATCTGAATTCCGGTTATCCCAGAAAATTCAGAAATTAATATTCTGACTTAAATGTGTCTCAGATTTCTCAATTTTTGTCCCTAAAATGTAATAATCTGTAGAAAAAGGAAAAAACGTCTTCACTTTGAATCTGTCTCAAACTTTTTTATTTTTGTTTTTAAAAAGTAGTGATCTGTAAAAAAAAGATCTTCCTTTGATCTTTAACCAAAAATCGACATCTTTTCTTCAAACAGAAAATAAAAGCCTCTTGATAAGTGCGTTTTCTAAAAATTTTGTGGGAAACTAAAGCAAAATTAATTGAAATAAAGTAAATAATTAGACAAATAAGCACTTAATTTTAAAATAAGCACAAATCTTAGAAATAAGCACGCAATGATAACAATGGATATAAGAATGGCACAACGATTTAAACAAGATTGTGGCGTATTGACCAGTAAGTTTTATAAGTTTACATTCAACTATATTTAAATTTACAATGCGAGTTTCTTACGGACTTAAACTTAACTTTTCTTCGGCATTCTTCTTCCTTCTCTTTTACAGTTCTTGGTATTGTAGCAAAACTTCTAAATTAAGTGTTTGACGGCGGTACGTTAATAATCATTTTAAAAATTCTATAATAAAAAGGACACATTAAATTTTTATGATGCAGACCTTGTAAAAACAAAATAAAATTTTAAGATAATGTTTATAACAGCTCTTCCCAAGTAGTGAGCCGAAAAGTTCTTTCAGGTGAACCATGCACTTTTTACTAAGTATTTCAATTCGGTTGGTGCAAATAGCAACCATTTTATTTTGATTGATTTTTATCATTGGTTATAAATGACGCTAGCAGTGGAAGACTAGCGGCTGGTTTTTTGAAAAGCGAATTCTTCTTCACCTTTTGGCCTTTTTCTTCAGTCAGTGTGGCCACAGCGTATCATCATCCTCCAAATCTTTCTGTCTTCAACACCTGTCTCCTTTGCACCAACTTCCCCCATATCTTCTTTCACAACATCTAAAAATCTTCTCTTTGGTCTCCCTCTTCTCCTCTTTCCCGATAACTCCATTTCCATCATCTTTCTTCGTACATACTCTTGGTCTCTCCTCATGACATGTTCATACCACCTCAGCCTGCCCTCCCTCATCTTCATTCCTAACCGTTCTACCTTAACAGTACTCCTGATGTACCCGTTTCTAATCTTGTCTTTTCTTGTCACTCCCATAACAAACCTCAACATTTTCATCTCTGCGACTTCCATCTCTTCCACTTGTTTCTTTGTGACCGCCACCGTCTCAAGCCATCATTGCTGGTCTCACCACTGAACTGTACACTTTTCCTTTCACTCTAGCTGGTAACCTCCTGTTGCAGATTACTCCCGATACTCTTCTCCATCCGTTCCATCCTGCCTGTACTCTCTTCTTTACATCCCTCTCACAACCACCACCTTCTTGCACCGTTGATCCCAAATACTTAAACTTCTTTACTCTTGGCACTTTTGCATCCTCCATCTTCACTGTTTCGTTGTCATTTCCTCTATTTATGCAAAGATATTTGGTCTTTGACCTACTTACTTTCATCCCTCTTCTTTCCAATGCATACTTCAGGATTCTAATCTCCGCTCGACTTTTTCCCTGGTCTCTTCGTAAATCACAATATCATCAGCAAATAGCATCGTCCATGGTGGTTCTCTTCTTACTTCATCCGTTAGCCTATCCATTATCACTGCAAACAGAAATGGACTTAACGCTGATCCCTGGTGCAGTCCAACCTTAACCTTGAAACTTTCTGTAGTTCCTGCTACACACCTCACCACTGTTTCGCTTCTCTCATACATATCCTGTACTAGTTGCACATACTTTTCCACTATTCCGGATTTTCTCATTCAGTACCATAGCTCTTCCCGAGAAACCCTTTCGTAAGTTTTCTCTAGGTCTACGAATATACAATGTAGGTCTCTTTGACCTTCCCTGTAGTTTTCCATTAACATTCTTAAAGCAAAAGCGAATAATTACCCGAAGCAGAAAAGAAAAAGCGAAATGAAAAGCGAATAATTACCCGATTCATATTTTCATTATTACATCATTATTGTAGTTAGCAAAAAAATTATTTTCTAGCAAATTCCATCAAATTAGTTGACGGTAAAAAAAATGCAATAATTTCAGTCGACGCTTTTAGTGTCTGCCGAATTTTACAAAAATTTTTTAATGGAAAGGCGGCGAACCATTTTTTTGTAAATGTGCATGTCGTCGTCGTCTTCGTCGTCGTTTAAAGGTATCCACTCCAGGTCAAACACAAACAGGACTGGGGCCGAGAGTTTATCTTTTTACTACCCAGGCTGCTGCACTGCTTGAATCAAATGCTGGCAGTGGTGTTATTAAGCTAGCATCGAGTTTCGTCATTCAAAATCGTCAGACCTCGTGCTCCATGTGGTGCCCGATGTATAGGGCACGCTGTAAGTACATGGTCTGCGGTTTGTTCAGAGGCGCCACACTCGCTATTCGGTGAAGGAGCGAGACCCCATTTGTGCATGGACGAATGGAATCGCCCAACACCAGTCCGCAGGTGGTTGAGCTTAACCCAAGCTGCTCGGGGTAAGCCCATCCCAACAGGCCTGGCACCGGTCCCGGGCACAAAAGCACGGAGCCTGGAAGCATTTTCACAATACTCCGTTACTGTAAATGTGCTAATATGTTTCAAATAATGTTTGGCAAATTAATACCGCTCCAGCGCCGAAGTTTTTAAGCTGCAGACTATTATTTAAAAAAAGCATTGGTTTGATTGAAGACAAAAAAAATGTTTATCAGACTACGATTCTAAAATTTATGAAGCTTTATCAGTAAAAAAACCATCATCCAAAATTAAATGAAAAACTGTATCAAAATGGTTTGTCTTTTTTACTACAATTTTAATACACCCAAGTAATTATCATACCATTTTTTTCCAAAATATGACGTTTCAAACAAGATTGTTGGCGTAACAATATTAAACTTTACCATTTAGATAGGATCAGTAATGGCTTTAATAGGGTGCGAACGGTGCGGTTGCACCAAGGCCCCGCTAAAATACACCAAAATGTGCCCCCCCTTACACAAGGTATTGCTCTATTTCTTCATAGTAGCACCAGGACGTCGATGGCATTTTAAAAAGAAAATAAAAAGTGTTGAATCGGTGGTTGCAGCTTGCTCGGCTTCTGTTCATTAGTGTGTGTCACTTGTGCTTGTTAAAATAAAGACGTTTTTTTTTACTGTAGATATCACAATGTTTTGAAATTTTAAAAAGTAGCTTTCCATGTTTTGGATCACGCAATAGTGGCCCCCTAAATTGTAGACTTTTTTTAGTGATCACTTTGTTTTTACACACTAAAAATGGCTTCGGGTACCTTTTTGTAGTGCACCAAATAGTGGCTCCCCCCTTACGTTTCTTGCACCAGGCTTCCCTTTTTGTAAGGCCATCACTAGATAAGATTTAATTATTTTAAAAGCATTACCTCTTACTATAATGCTCAAATTTTTTTAGTAACATTGAGGGATTCACTGTACGCAAAGCTTTTGCTAAATCAATAAATATCTTACATGTTGTTTCATCATTACCAAGAATATTTTGAAATTGATCACATATTCGCATATTGGCTAATGGTTTGTGCAACATTTGTAGGCGCTACTTCTTGAAAACCAAATTAATAATCAAAATCATGTTGTACTTTTTAAGAAATTATTAAATTTCTTATTGAGTACTTTTTAAATATTTTTGATTGGCTGAACAGAATCGAGATAAGTCAATAGTGATTAACTTGATCAGTTTTGCTTCGTTTATAAAATTGAATTATTTTATCTATTTTTAATTTGTCAGGAAATAGACCAAGTTGCAATAAATTATTAATAATATTTTATAACACTATAATAATAATATATTTTAATAAATGCAATACTTTTGAAAATATGCCATAGTTACTCCTTGCTTTTTTAATGTTCAAAGAGCATATGATCTTAAAAATTTCTTCTGCATCAGTATGATCCAAAAAAATTGTGTTATTAATTCATTGCAAAGATAGTTAGAAAATGAAATTGCATGACTTGGGTTCGAATTTACTAAAGTTTAACTGACATTAACAAAATAAAAGTTGAAAATATCATAGATTTTTTTTATATAAAATAAATTAATTGAAATATCTAATATTGTTAGAAAATTTAGAGTTAGTGTTTTTGTAGTTGATGATTTCGTTTATCGATTACAAGTAGAAGTTGAAGGACTTCCAGTAAACAAGTAATAAGGTTTTTGTATATTTTAAATTTTAAATAAAGCAACTTATTAGCAAAGTTTTTGCATAATGCAATAAACATTTTATTGCTAGTTTTAATTGATTTTAACAATCCCTTAGTTCAGTGTTTCCCAAATTTTTTAGGCCACGGACCCATATTCGCAAATCTTTTTTTCATGGACCCTAGTCTTATGTGACATTAATTTTTTTCCCAACCAACAAGGAAAGATAGTACAAACCCAAAAATAAATAACACAAAATTTGTTAAAAATAAGCATACTATTACTATATTTCTGAAGGGCAAACCGGGACGCCCGTTAATAAAAAAATCGTCCCTAGAAAGAAGTGTTCTTAAAAAAAGTATTAACTTCGAATCTGTCTCGGATTTTATGGTATGGATTACTTTATCAAGTATATAAGTATGCTTTACAAATTTTGTCATATCTTCGCGGACCTTTTTGTGCGGTTATCACGGACCCCAGTTTGGGAACCTTGCCTTAGTTCACCATAATTTTTGCGCAACTTTGTTTCTCTCTTAAATAATTTACACAGCGGCATATGTCTATCACTCGAGGGATACAAAACATGGAATATCATATTTACTTACTCATTTATAGATTTAGAGAATTCTCTATTTTGTCGATAAGATTTTTCTACATCACTGCAAAAGTCAACTTCATTAAAATTTTTGTAACTGCGTAAGTACGAGTACATTACAGATTTTGTTAAGCATTTGTTGATAGTTTTTGATACATTTTCACTGTTAATAGAAAATTATTTTCTGTGAAGTCAGATTTGTTAATATAGGAATTCGAAAAATTTTTGGTGTTCTTTGTGTAAAAATAATTAATTAAAAAAGCAGTATTGGAAGTTAAGCGAGTCGTTTTTGTAATAATATTATATGCGTTATAACTTAAAATAATATCATGATATTGTGACACATAATTTTGGATTAAATTTTTAAAAAATATTCATGTAACCAGTTACATTAAAAGATGTGTTAAGATATTGTAAACATTGCAAAGTCCATTTAAAGTTAATGCGTTTTTTGTAAAAAAGCGAGACCACAGCAGGGAGGACCACATATCTGCAAAATTAGTTCCCAACAATAAATCAAATTTTAAAAAAAATTAAGATTGAAATAATTTGATTTTTTTCTATATTTATGCTCATGACTTGCAGGAAAGAATCGGAAGAGGACATAGGGCAAGCAATTACACCGACCTGCTTCCGGAGATGTTAAGATAGTGCTGTCTATTTGAAGGTTGTCTTTTGAATTCTTGTTGTTTTTTATGTAGAGATATGACCAAAATTTATAACTGCCTATTAAGACCACAAGCAGGCAAAAGTAACAAAAAGTGTCTTTCCAAAATAAACAACAGAATGGCGCAAGTAGGTTTTGAACCGCGACGGTATAGATCACGTTCGCAATCAATCACTGTGCTCTTAATTACTTGATTTGGATAATTCGGTAAAATGGATTAAGAAAGTATACCAAGAGCAAATCACAGGCAATATAATACAAAAACATGCTATTGTATTGATATATAAATGAAAAAGATTTTATCAAAGTATAAGCTTTACAATTTCCTCAATCGTAAATTGCAGTGTTGCAAGAACTACTGTTGTTGAAGATCAACATAAAAAAGCAAATCATAAAAAGCAGCAAATACACGACATCTGACAGTAAGTACAAGTGGTGCCGAAATGAGTTAGCGAAACGTGATCAGGTAAGCAGGGTATGCGCTGGCGTCCTTGAACACGACAAACATGGAAGGAGAGTGCATGTTATTCGTCACACTGTCATACAAGTTTCCATCAGTGTGCTGCGGCGCAGTTAGAATTGAAGAAGATCCTTGGCAGAAATTTCCAGTCAACACGGAAGCCAGGATCATGTGGCGATGTCCGTTGCTATCTTGATTTGTGTAATCGACGGAGTACGACGAATTACAAGCAAAGTAAGTTCCCTTGCCATATGCAGTGGCTACGAAAATAGGTTTTGAAGTTGGTATTTATAAAATCCAGACCAGCAACAAGTTCGATTCTAACATGATGTCATTTAATACTCACCGTTTTTTCCAGCAAAGCTCCGATTGAAGCCGTACTTACAGATCTTTTCTGCATCTTCCAGGCATGTTCCATGGAAAAGATATCTCTTAACTGGATTGGAACCAGTCCCACGCCGAGCTACATTTTCTTTCTCAATCCTGTAGTGGTGGTAGAGGGATGGGTTTTGAACTCGCTTAATCTGAACACGAAAGAATTAAAAATGTTCAAACAATAAAAATTCAGTTTGAATCTTAAGGATTAAGATACAAAACAAATAATTTTATTCTGATGACCACATAGACACAAACAAAATTTAGTTAAAGTGATTAAAGCACAAGCCTGGTTGGACACAGAGTACATTAGATTATTTGAAACAAGTACATAGGAGACTGCAAAAGATTGCAAGCTCACCTTGCAGAAATGAATAAGCTGAATAAAAGAAAAGTGAGTTTTTAGATGTTTAATATAAAGTGTAAAAAAAAGGTAAAAATAAAATTTTAACGTTGGAACATCAGATGTTTAACATTAAAATAAAAGTAAAAAACTTTAGTTTTAACGTTTCGAATATAATAAATACTTTTACTGGTTGTTTAAAAAAAAATCGTTCAAAGGTTCCAGCCATCATTCTCCAAAGTTTATTTGTCGGCAGCGTGGTCCAATGGTTAAAGCGCCGTGCTTATGATCAACAGGGTCTCGGTTCAAAACTGACTTGCGCCATTCTGTGGTGTCCTTGGGAAAGACACTTTACGGCACTTTCCCCTGCTTGGTGGTCTTGGCAAGCAGCTCTAAATTAAAGTCATATCTCTATTAAATTTACAAGCGGACGGCAATATCTTGGCATCTCCTAAAGCAGGTTGGGGTAATTGCTTACCCTCTGTATTAACGCCTCCGTCGCTTTCCTGCAAGTCAGGAGGATAAATATATAGATAAAATAAAAATAAATAAACAAAATTTAACTTATTTTTAACATTTTTTACATAGCCACGCTTAATTAAGAAAGCAAACGTTTTGATTCGACCGTAAAATTTTTGAAAGAGCTCAGAATGGGGAGTTGAGAGAAAATTTACAAGAACTTGAAAAATTATTGTAATCTTCATAAAGACTCAAATTCATGGTTTTTACTATGTAAAAATGTGCCAAAACAGGCAATGAAAAAACAGAAGATGATGTTCTAAGAATACTCGTCGTCGTCGTCGTCGTTTGAAGGGTATCCACTCCAGGCCAGACACAAACAGGACTGGGACCGAGGGTTTATCCTTTTACTACCCCAGACTGCTGTACTGCCTGGATCAGATGCTGGCAGTTATGTCATTAAGCCAGCATCGAGTTTCGTCATCCAAAACCGTCAGACCTCGTGCTCCATGTGATGCCCGATGTATAGGGCACGCTGTTAGTACATGGTCTGCGGTTTGCTCTGAGGCGCCACACTCGCAATTCGGTGAAGGAGCGAGACCCCATTTGTGCATATACGAATGGAATCGCCCAACACCAGTCCGCAGGTGGTTGAGCTTAACCCAAGCTGCTCGGGGTAAGCCCATCCCAACAGGCCTGGCACCGGTCTCGGGCACAAAAGCACGGAGCCTGGAAGCATTTTCACAGTACTCCGTTTTCCATTTGTGATTTGTCCATTCAGAGGCGCGGATGCCAAGTCTGGCAAGGTTGTCCAAAAGATTCCGCGCACCTGGCACAAACGGGCGTCTGGATCTTAGTCTCACTTGGCCAGTATCTGAGGACCCACTTAATAGACCATGCAAGATATGATCGGGGTTCAGAGATCCACGGTAATCCAAGGAGAGTGTCGCTCCCATTCGGCGAAGCTCAGCTGGCTGGATGCCTGAAAGTACAGGTAGGTGGTCCGTTGGAGTGGGACGCAGGCATCCAGTGACTATGCGCAAGGCGTCATTCAAGACACTGTCAATGAGGCGAGTGTGAGCACTACGACACCAGACTGGCGCACAGTACTCAGCTGTTGAGTAGACTAGAGACAAGGTGGCTATGAGTAGTGTTTTAGCACCAGCACCCCATCCCGAGCCCACGAGTCGCCTCAGCAGTGTGACGCGCGATGATATTTTTTTGCGCAATGCCACTAAATGGTGACGAAACGTGAGCGATCTGTCCAGTTTTACCCCAAGGTATGTAGGGTTTGGACAGAACGGTAATAGTCTACCGTTGTTGTAGACCTTTAGCTCACGTTTGGCCTCTCGGTTATTTAAGTGAAAGGCTGCCGTCACCGTGTTAGTGTGACTGAGCTTCAACCTCCAAGTCTGGAGATATGATGACAGTGTAGACATGTCTTGACTTAAAGTCCCCTCCAAGTCCTTCCAGTTTCCAGAAGAGTGCAACAATGCTAAATCATCAGCATAAGCAAACTTTATGGAAATTTTGGAAAAAAGATCGTACGTATAGATGTTAAATAGGAGGGGAGCCAAGACCGATCCCTGAGGAACGCCGTTTTTAAGACGGCGTAGCCTGCTTTGCTTGCTGTCACCGGTGGTAAGGGTGAAACTTCGATTTCGGACAAGGTCCATGTGCTTATCCGGAAGTAGTCTCAGCAGCTTGCAGGTAAGACCACGGTGCCAGACAGTGTCATAAGCATCTGTCAGATTGATAAATACGGCACCGGCCTACTTTTTAGCCTCGAAAGAATCCTCGATGTTCTGGGTTAGCAGAACAACTTGATCTACGGTTGACTTCCCGTGTCGGAACCCAGCCTGCTCTTTAGGGAGCAGTGGATCGATTAATGATTCAACGCGGGCGTAGATAAGCCTCTCGAGGATCTTGTACGGGACACATTGCAGAGATATCGGTCGATAACTCTTTGGGTTCCCCACGGGTTTTGTTGGTTTTGGGATCGCGACCACAAGCGCTCTTTTCCAGATCTTGAAAATTTTGAGTCGGCGCAAACAGAAAGAAAAGGAAGTCACGTAACCAGGACTTCAAAGCAGCTCCAGCATGGAGTATAAGCTCGGGGCAGATGGAATCAGGACCCGGAGCTTTACCTGGTTTTAAATGTTGAAGGGCAGCAGTAAATTCTATCTGTAAAAAACTGTCAGAGATATTCACTGCGTCTGGTGTTGTGGCCCTCCAAAGGTCAGACACTTCTTGAAAAACAAGTCGAGATGACTTGCGGTCAACAGCCTCGTATTTCCCATTTCTAACCAGCTGAGATGCAATAGCATCGGCTGAAACGGGACAGTGACGAGGAGAGTGTCGTGACCTACCAGTAAGGTTGTTCAAAATACTCCACGCTTTTCGGCTAGAGTGTGAGAAGTCAATGTTCCGAACTGCCTCGGACCATCGATCCCTCCGCTTTCTGTCAAGCTTGGCAAGCAGAGCTGTAGCCGCCAAACTTGAGTCGTCTCTCTGAGGAGACTGCAGAAAGGTTTTATAGAGGGATTCACACTCTGCATCCCAACACGGAATATAGTTATTTCGATACCCGCGTGGGATAGTCTTTTTTTGCTGCTTTCGTAATGGTGTTACAGAAATCCTGGTAAGCCGCATCGACATCAAGTGAATCAGGCGGCAACAAAGTCTTTGCGAATTTATTCGTCAAAGCAATGTAGTGACTCCATTTGCCCTTGCGGAAGTTCCATCGCTTAACAGGCATGCTTGGCACAGCCATAGCAAACCTTGGTGGTGTAGTAAGCGAAGGTCGATGTTGTGACCTGGGGAATTTGTCAAGGACACGTCTATCCGGTAAGCGATTGTTTGGACCTACGCTAGCGAAAGCTAGATCTGGATTGGTGCCAGTGTTCCAGCGGCCGGAATAAAAACTGGCAGTGTCCTTGGCATTATATAGGAGGGCAAGACAATTAATACTTGCCCAGCCAGCCAAGCACTCACCGTCCGGACTGTTGTCATCGTAACCCCAGTCAGCATGGCGACAGTTAAAATCGCCAGCGTACAGACAGGGGTGAGGAAACACTGGGAGATCCAGGGTTCGCAATCGCGTTGGTGGTGGTTTGTAGACGTTGACTATTTTATAGCCATCAACGTCCACACACAACCACTCGATCTCCGATGTCGGTGGAGATTGGTCCAAAAGCGTGTATCTCAGTCGCTCGTGGACAAACCTGGCAAGGCCATGCTTCCTGCTTAAAGAAGACCCAGCTAGTTGGTAATTTGGAAGTACCAACTTCTCTGCATCAGTGCAGTGAGTCTCCTGCAGTAGGATGACGAGTGCCTCAGACTGCATAGCGAGATGATGAAGAACGTTCATCTTACTTGCAGTGAGGCCTTTGATGTTCAGCTGAAGAATAGTGGGTCTTCGGAACTTGTTGGCAATGTGCCCTGAAAAGGGCAGTTTTATCCTAGCATTGCCCCGTCCTGAAAAGGACGTTTCTAAGAATACTGATTTTTGCCGACGATATAGTTTTATTTAATGGTTTCAAAAAGAAATTAGAAATGGAAAAGAAAAATCAAGAGCGCTGACAAAACAATAAATGAAGAAGTGTCGTACAATCTTGCAGATGGAATTGCTGATACCATAGCAAAAAAGTAGATAGTGTAATATCAAGGGCTAAAAAATTTTTAATGTCCAAAAAGAGAGGAAATTTGTCAACCATACAAGAAAGTATAAAAATGTTGTGTAATATGTTGCTACATGAGAAATTTAGTGACTAGTAAAGAAAAAAACAGCTGTCTGTACAAGAGTTACAATTGCTGGAAGAAAGTGCCTTCGACGAAAACAAATCTGATCAACTTTGAAAAATCGAGTAATTTCAAATTGCATGCTTTATTTGATAAGAAGTATTTATTCATTATCATAAATATAATGTTAATGTATAAGTGGAAATTATATCACGTACAACTATCACTATTAGTTGAAGTAAGCACTTTTCAACCACATTGATTGGGGTTAAATGTTGATTTTAAAGCAAATTTTTTTACATGGTAGTGTCCAGCGTTAGTTAAATTTTATCTCTCACACAGTAGTGTGACATTTCGATTGAATTACTTCAATGAAGACTCACCGAAATAATAGCGGAGTGGTGGGGGTTGCTCTTAAGAAATTGTTGTTTCACTTCTGAGTATTTCCGCGAAGAGGTAGAAAGAACACAAAGCTTAAAACTTTTATTGTTCATAGGTTCCCATGAGGAAGGCAACTCTAAACATCGTTACAAGTTAAAAAAACAACTAGGGCACTGTTGGCTATAAAGAGATCTTTTAATCCTTTATTTTATGCACACAAAAGCAATAGCTTTTCGTTTGAAAACGTAAAGATTAACATCACAGAATCACCTACTTTCGACCTTTTCTTCTTTGTTTTTCAAACAAATACTTCCACTTTCACTCAAATCCTCAAATTGAAAAGTTTTTTTTGAGAAATTTATCAAAACGTCTTTACCACACACTTGAATAGAAAACGAACTTTGTTTGGATTTCTAAATGAAACAAAAAGTAAAATTTACTCAAAGATGGGGGCGAGAAATGTCAATTAATAACCTTGTAGCAACTCATCATTCGACGAGAGACTCTTAAAGGAAGAGGTGTATATTCCTCCAAGTGATATGCCTTCCACATCCACCTCCCACTTGTAGCCACCACGGAAGCCTCCGCTATTTCATCCAGGATCACCTGCACGTACTCCAACATCTTCTCCACTTGATGCCTGACGCCACTAATCACTATGTTCGGGGTTCTGCAATAAGCAAGTTGATTGAACTTTCTCATATGTTCCTAAGCCTTGTAGTCGGGGGCTTTCCGATCGTATTTTGATAACAAACCTCAACTTTGCAAACGTGTCAAGTTATCATTCTAGTTTACAGACAAATTAACCTCTAAAATATACAAATTTTCCAGACTTATATCAAAGCAGGTACATAAAGATGTTCTTTATTTTTTTGTTGAGAAAAGTGAAAATGAGTTTCATCTGATCGAATTTTGCTTAATGATTTCAAACAAAAAAATTTTTGCAATCGGTCATTGCTTGGTTGGTTTCCAACTTCTTTAGCTGTGAAACACTATAAGATACAAACGTTACCAGTATCTCACAAATGAAAAGGGATAACAAAGTGTATTTCGTATGAAATAAAGCAGAACAATTTTTTTTTGAATTGCTTTCAAAGCAGTTGATTACTTACAACGCAAAGTTACAAAATATATTTCGAAAAAACATATATTTTGTTCAAATGCGTGTTACGTATAAATAAATCTGGCACAAGAAATTACAATATTGAAGGTAAAATAGCCCAAGCGGAATTGCAGGAAGACACGCTTATCAATGAAGCTAATTTTAACAGTATTTTTGATAAACTATTGATAAACTATCCTGAATGTGATTTAAGTTTTCCTATTGCACGAATAACTATATTAATTATAAGTGCATTATTGCTCAAACACCAAAGTACTGGTTATAACCGAAAACGCAGCAATGACAATTTTTTTCTGACAATCTTCCGTACACCAAAAATATATTGCATCAAGTTGTTGATAAGTTAAATTTAATTAAATTTTCAAAATAAACATTCAATGTGTTGCTCGATCGACCTGAGTTTTGAAAATATATTGACACTTACAATCGTTCCAACAAAAATTATTAAAGGTAAAGGATCTTCTACTCCGGAAACCTTGAAAAACTAAACAACTAACTCTGAAAACACCAGCTGACAAGAAACATGGCAAGTGCGTGCGTATTCATCCAGCTCCATGATGTCATGCTCCTCCAGATCAAAGATCCTCTCATCTTCTTCTTTTATTTTATGAATAAAGTTTTCATGAACTCGCAAAGTTGTTGCCTTTGCCTGAAAAAAATTCAAAAATTATTAAAAGTTTTAAATATTCCGGAATCATCTTTGTTTTTAAAATTTCAGCTTGATCTTAAATTTTTTCATTTATTTTTTATATATTTTCAGGAATCTGGCGGTATTCAAATCTTTTTCAAGTAAAAAAATTATAACTGCACGTAGGCCCAGATGGTAGGTGCTTTCACGCAGCCTGGGCCGTGAGTAAGTCTGTTTATTGATTTTAAAAATGACAGACCGAAACCGAACTTACCAAAACGGAAGGATATCCACCCATTCCGATGTTCAGTGTGGGTCTGCTAATCAGCAAACGTCCTTTTCAGGATGGGGCAATGCTAGGATAAAACTGCCCTTTTTAGGGCACATTGCCAACAAGTTCCGAAGACCCACTATTCTTCAGCTGAACATCGAAGGCCTCACTGCAAGCAAGATGAACGTTCTTCATCATCTCGCTATGCAGTCTGAGGCACTCGTCATCCTACTGCAAGAGACCCACTGCACTGATGCAGAGAAGTTGGTACTTCCAAATTACCAACTAGCTGGGTCTTCTTTAAGCAGGAAGCATGGCCTTGCCACGTTTGTCCACAAGCGACTGAGATACCAGCTTTTGGACCAATCTCCACCGACATCGGAGATCGAGTGGTTGTGTGTGGACGTTGATGGCTATAAAATAGTCAACGTCTACAAACCACCACCAACGCGATTGCGAACCCTGGATCTCCCAGTGTTTCCTCACCCCTGTCTGTACGCTGGCGATTTTAACTGTTGTCATGCTGACTGGGCTTACGACGACAACAGTCCGGACGGTGAGTGCTTGGCTGGCTGGGCAAGTATTAATTGTCTTGCCCTCCTATATAATGCCAAGGACACTGCCAGTTTTTATTCCGGCCGCTGGAACACTGGCACCAATCCAGATCTAGCTTTCGCTAGTGTAGGTCCAAACAATCGCTTACCGGATAGACGTGTCCTTGACAAGTTCCCCAGGTCACAACATCGACCTTCGCTTACTACACCACCAAGGTTTGCTATGACAGTGCCAAGCATGCCTGTTTAGCGATGGAACTTCCGCAAGGGCAAATGGAGTCACTACATTGCTTTGACGAATAAATTCGCAAAGACTTTGTTGCCGCCTGATTCACTTGATATGGATGCGGCTTACTAGGACTTCTGTAACACCATTACGAAAGCAGCCAAAAAGACTATCCCACGCGGGTATCGAAATAACTATATTCCGTGTTGGGATGCAGAGTGTGAATCCCTCTATAAAACCTTTCTGCAGTCTCCTTAGGGAGACGACTCAAGTTTGGCGGCTACAGCTCTGCTTGCCAAGCTTGACAGAAAGCGAAGGGATCGATGGTCCGAAGCAGTTCGGAACATTGACTTCTCACACTCTAGCCGAAAAGCGTGGAGTATTTTGAACAACCTTACTGGTAGGTCACGACACTCTCCTCGTCACTGTCCCGTTTCAGCCGATGCTATTGCATCTCAGCTGGTTAGAAATGGGAAATACGAGGCTGTTGACCGCAAGTCATCTTGACTTGTCTCTCAAGAAGTGTCTGACCTTTGGAGGGCCACAACACCAGACGCAGTGAATATCTCTGACAGTTTTTTACAGATAGAATTTGCTTCTGCCCTTCAACATTTAAAACCAGGTAAAGCTCCGGGACCTGATTCCATCTGCCCCGAGCTTATACTCCATGCTGAAGCTGCTTTGAAGTCCTGGTTACGTGACTTCCTTTTCTTTCTGTTTGCGCCGACTCAAAATTTCCAAGATCTGGAAAAGAGCGCTTGTGGTCGCGATCCCAAAACCAACAAAGCCCGTGGGGAACCCAAAGAGTTATCGACCGATATCTCTGCAATGTGTCCCCTACAAGATCCTCGAGAGGCTTATCTACGCCCGCGTTGAATCATTAATCGATCCACTGCTCCCTAAAGAGCAGGCTGGGTTCCGACACGGGAAGTCAATCGTAGATCAAGTTGTTCTGCTAACCCAGAACATCGAGGATTCTTTCGAGGCTAAAAAGTAGGCCGGTGCCGTATTTATCAATCTGACAGATGCTTATGACACTGTCTGGCACCGTGGTCTTACCTGCAAGCTGCTGAGACTACTTCCGGATAAGCACATGGTCAAAATGATCATGGAGCTTGTCCGAAATCGAAGTTTCACCCTTACCACCGGTGACAGCAAGCAAAGCAGGCTACGCCGTCTTAAAAACGGCGTTCCTCAGGGATCGGTCTTGGCTCCCCTCCTATTTAACATCTATACGTACGATCTTTTTTCCAAAATTTCCATAAAGTTTGCTTATGCTGATGATTTAGCATTGTTGCATTCTTCTGGAAACTGGAAGGACTTGGAGGGGACCCTAAGCCAAGACATGTCTACACTGTCATCATATCTCCAGACTTGGAGGTTGAAGCTCAGTCACACTAACACGGTGACGGCAGCCTTTCACTTAAATAACCGAGAGGCCAAACGTGAGCTAAAGGTCTACAACAACGGTAGACTTTTACCGTTCTGTCCAACCGCTACTTATCTTGGGGTAAAACTGGACAGATCGCTCACGTTTCGTCACCATTTAGTGGCATTGCGCAAAAAAATATCATCGCGCGTCACACTGCTGAGGCGACTCGTGGGCTCGGGATGGGGTGCTGGTGCTAAAATACTACGCATAGCCACCTTGTCTCTAGTCTACTCAACAGCTGAGTACTGTGCGCCAGTCTGGTGTCGTAGTGCTCACACTCGCCTCATTGACAGTGTCTTGAATGACGCCTTGCGCATAGTCACTGGATACCTGCGTCCCACTCCAACGGACCACCTACCTGTACTTTCAGGCATCCAGCCAGCTGAGCTTCGCCGAATGGGAGCGACACTCTCCTTGGATTACCGTGGATCTCTGAACCCCGATCATATCTTGCATGGTCTATTAAGTGGGTTCTCAGATACTGGCCAAGTGAGACTAAGATCCAGACGCCCGTTTGTGCCAGGTGCGCGGAATCTCTTGGAAAACCTTGCCGGACTCGGCATCCGCGCCTCTGAATGGACAAATCACAAATGGAAAACGGAGTACTGTGAAAATGCTTCCAGGCTCCGTGCTTTTGTGCCCGAGACCGGTGCCAGGCCTGTTGGGATGGGCTTACCCCGAGCAGCTTGGGTTAAGCTCAACCACCTGCGGACTGGTGTTGGGCGATTCCATTCGTATATGTACAAATGGGGTCTCGCTCCTTCACCGAATTGCGAGTGTGGCGCCTCTGATCAAACCGCAGACCATGTACTAACAGCGTGCCCTATACATCGGGCACCACATGGAGCACGAGGTCTGACGGTTTTGGATGACGAAACTCGATGCTGGCTTAATGACATCACTGCCAGCATCTGATCCAGGCAGTGCAGCAGTCTGGGGTAGTAAAAGGATAAACCCTCGGTCCCAGTCCTGTTTGTGTCTGGCCTGGAGTGGATACCCTTCAAACGACCACGACGACGACGACTGCACATAGGTTTTTTGAGATTGTACACATATAAAAATTACAAATGGGAATCACAATTCTTAATCCCAAAGACAATATATGGCAAATTAACAACACAAATCATCTACTATCAAATTTAAACACAATACATAAATATAACACTAGAATCTCAAAAAACTCCCAATTATTATATTCACTCGATTTGAACAAATTTAGAAAAATCTTCAATCATGTTTGCAGGGCCGCAAGTGTGGCAAGATATTCCAAATGAAATTAAGAACTATTCAAAACATACATTTAAAAAAGCTTAAACAAAATTTTTACTTCAATCATATAAATAAAAAAAATGAATTATAAAAAAGAAGAAATACAAGCATGTTTGGATTCAGTTGATACTTGACTATTGCTTTGTAACAAGAAAAATAAAAATAAGAAAAATTTAACAGTCAGTTGTTAACTATGTATTGTTGACTGTATATATTTGTTGTCTCTGTTATTATTTTTCTTTGTGTATTTTCTCAGAACTAAATTCCGCTCACTGTGGCAAGAAGCTAGACAGTTTCTGTCTTTCTTCGACCTGGTGTGATTCTGTCGCTATCTGTCGATAATAGATGAACAAAAAGAAGCCGTCAACCAAAAGAAGAACAGCAGCAACTTACGTCTTCTTTTCCAACATCGTTTCGGCAATCAGACAAGTTTCAAGCAGAACAACATTGTAAATTTCTCTGACTACAAACTATCAGACACTGAAAAATTTGTATTGTCCCACGGACTTTCGTTTTTTGTCTACCGCCCACTAGTATCAAATATGAAGAAGTACTAGCTGAATTTGAAGTACTCTACGCTCAACTAGTCCATCACAAACCTCGGTCTAAAGAGCAGCTTGCTGCTTTAAAGGCCAGGTTGAGTGACTTAGCTCACACTTATTGTGGAAGCCCCATAGACTTGGGTGACTTCCTCATCACAAAAGAGCGTTTTCAGGTCATCTAGTCCATTCTGACAAATGAAGAGATTCTTATAACAAAGCCTGACAAAGGTGCTGGCGTTGTCATCCTCAACAAAAATGATTACAACGACAAGATGAAGATAATTCTTAATGACATTACCAAATTTCTTGATCTTGGACCAGTCACCAACAAAGACAACACCGCTAAAATTGAATCACGGATACAAAGACGGTTATTACAGCTGAGGAAAGAGTACCTAATTTTTAAACAAGTGTACGAAGCAATTCGACCCACTGGCTCTCAGCGACCGTGCATGTATGGTCTTCTCAAAATACACAAAAAGGACGTACCCTTACGTCTGATTTTGTCTATGACCAGATCGGCCCAACATCAGTTAGCTAAATTTATTACTTCTCTTCTTCAACATGTTCTCCAAAATCTTTCTTCCAACTGTGTGTCTGATTCTTCCTTTCTCTGTCTTCCTTTGTTCTTTTGAAATTTCCAGTCTCTTCATCAATGTTCCGCTTGCTGAAACCATAGAAATCTGCGCTGACGCTCTACAATAATGACTCAATGGCGCCATCTTTTCCACGCAACATCTTTGTCGAATTACAGCATCTAGCCACTTCCTCTGTGGAATTCAGCTTCAATAACAACATGCATCGACAAATTGACGGCATCGCTATGGGCTCACCGCTGGGTCCAGCATTAGCAAACATTTTTGTTGGCTACCAAGAAGCAAAACTTTTCAACATCGCCAAAAGGCCGTTAGTGTACTTTCGGTACGTTGATGACACTTTCGCCGTATTCAACAATGAAGAAGACTGCAACACTTTTCTCACCCACCTCAACTCTCTTCATCCCTCATTACGCTTCACCTATGAAAAGGAATCAAATCACTCTCTCCCCTTCCTTGACGTGTTGGTAGCATGATTCGGAATTTCTAACTTCAGTATACAGGAAACCCACCTTCACCAGTCAGTATCTACGTAAGAACTCCTTTAGCCCCCAGAAACAAAAAATCAATCTAATTGGTACTCTCGTTCACAGAGCTTTTATGATCTGTTCTAAAAACAAATCTGGACCCAAAGCTTGGCAAAATTCGTTCAATTCTATTAGAAAATGGCTACCCAGAACATGCAATCAATTCGTCTTTCAAACAAAAACTTCAGGAACTAAATTCTAACCCGGTTCACACAGTGGGAAAGTGCCCTGTCTACCTACACATTCCATGGATTGGAAATGTCTCGATGAAGTTTGAAAAGCAGATTATGTCTGCTGTGAAACGCCGCTTTTTCTCCGTCGAACCACGTGTTGTTTTTAACATCCAACAGCTCTTACCAGCAACTAAGAAAGACGTGTTACCTTCCCATCATCACAGCAATGTTATTTACCAGTTTTTGTGTCTCTGCGATAGTCAGTACGTTGGTCGCACGTCTGTACGCCTGGAAGAGCGAATTAAGCAACACGTCCTAGATCTATTGCCAATCCTCCTGCCTCGCACAACCGCCAAAGCCTTTCCCGCTCTTGCAAAACCAACATACGCCCAAAACAATTTCACAAATCCGCCATTGGTCAACATTTTCTTAACAACGCCCAATGCGCTCTTTACTACAGCAACGAAAAATTTTCTATTCTCGCTCGAGGTCACTCTTCTTTTCATTTTTCTGCTCTTGAAGCGACTTTCATTAAATCTCTTAATCCTCTTCTGTGCAAACAAAAAGAATTCGTGTACTCTCTGAAAATTTCTTAATTTTTTCTCTCATTGGCTAACTTCTTTCAGCCAATGAGAACTCTGCTTTCTTTTTTATAATCAAGTTTGGCTTCATTTCTGCTTTATTCTGAAAATTTTCCCTGAAGAGTGTCAGATCAAAAGCTTTGGGAAGAAAAGTTTTTTTACTTCACGCCATCTTTGTGTATTTCTTTCTTTGCTATTATTTTTGTTTCTGTTTTTTGTATTCATTGTTAATTTACAGTGTATTTTTGTCTGCAAATTCTTGTTCATCTGTAATTTTTCAGTGAAATATTTTAGTTAAATTTAATTCATTGCTAGGAATGTTTGTTTTCTTTTCTTTAAAATTTTTTTATGGGGAGGCAGCTGACTGAGAAGACCTGATAGTCTTTCCTGTCTCCTCGTCAAGTTACTGGTTGCTCAATTACTAAGTTATTTCTTAAAATAATGCTCTGCAAACTATCTTGTCATTCATATGGATTTATTTGTATTTCACTTTTAATTTTGAATAATATACTAGTATTATTTGACTAATAATAAACTGAACTGAACTGTACTGAGCTCCTTTTCCGAGAAATAAAAAACAGGAAAATGAATTTGAGTAAAAATAACTATTTTACGTTTACATAATCAGTTTTAAATAAAAATCATTTCTAACTATTCACCCTAGTTAAGTTGACGTGGTCGCTTGTGATCTTTACTACCCACTTTTCCTGCTTGCTTCCTAAATCACGGTTGGGTTTCAAATCTGAAATGAAGATTTGTTCAAATAAATCGGAAAAATAAAACTTTTAGCATTTTTTTCATGCAGGTTGTTATTACTTTATATAAATATTTTTGGTTTTTTTGCTCGCCATGTTTTTATGAACTTTTGCATCAACTTTTCACCAGTTTGATTATTGTAACGGATACATCGTGCATAAATTGTTATAACTGATCCATTGATTATTGTAACTGATCCATGGTGTAATTGATGTTAACATGATGTTAAATAGTTGCTGCTCGAAAGATACCACGTTAAAGTACCTTTCGGTTTTTCTGGTTTATTTTTTCTTGATGAATTATTATTTATAAAAAAAAATTGTTGATTAAAATTAAACAAACAACTCGAGGATTTGATAACAAAGTTTTTGATTTTAGTAATTAATCAGCTGTTATAAGATTCAAAGCTAAATGAACTGAAAATCAAACAGCAATTCTATGTTATATGGTTTAGCAATAAAAGCCATGCAATTAGATCCAGTGTTTACTTACTATTCAACGACGTTAAGATGAGCTTGAATACATCTGTGATGGAAGAATCAAAGACCACAACTCGAACAAGTTCGAGAGAAGTCTTTGTCTGACGATCGGCAATAAAATCAAGGAACGCTTCCTTCAAAGCTTCGGCAACATCGCAGGCATCAAGTCCGATTCCGCCTGAATGAATCAATCAATCAATCATTTAACCCCAATCATATCATCAAGCAACTGAAAATCGAGTAAAACTCATAAAACAATGGCGCAATTAATTTACTGTGTTGTTGAAATAACTATATTTATTTTGGTGCTGGGTCAACTGCAATAATAGCTATTCGCAGATCTGATGGGTTTTTAACAACAATATAACTTTAAGAAGGTGCACAGAAACTTTGCTTAAACTTCCAACCAACAAAGCAAATTCAAGGCAAGAAGTTTTCTAAAAATGTCTGAGATTTTTTTGCTCTGCGCAAAGAGACAGCAAATAATCCTGTACTGTTGTTAAGTCTTCAAATGTATTCTGGATTAAATATATACTCGTACAAAAGAAAGCAATTGTGCATTGCCTTTTTATATGCCAATTACAAGCATCTTGAACCTACAAAAAAGTCATCACTTAAACACAAGAAATCAAGATATGTCACCACTTAATAAATGTAGCATTACCAAAAAATGGCAACACTAATGTACCACTAAAATTAAAAACTTACTTTATCGCTACAAATCTTTAGCTTTGCCCTAAAAACTAGGTTTATCAGTTAATAAGCAGTAACCTGTTGCTCTTTTTCATTATCGAGCAATTTCCCCCAATTAGTTTCAATTAAGCAATAACGACGTGGTTAGTAACCACTATTTGACTACATATATTCGTGAACATTAGAATGACCCTATTTTGTTTAGGGAAAACAAGATATTAAATTGAAATTTAATCAAAAAGAAAATGATTTAAAAATTGGAAAGTATTTTTTTACTACGCTTGCCATGTAAAAGTCAAATGAAGAATAAAAACTTATTTGCATCAAGGCCCTTAACGAACATTACATTTCATGAATGGCTCTTGTGTCAATACACATAACGGCCCACTCTTGGTCCAAATAGGACAATACGTTTTCACGCTACCAACCTGCTCCAAGCGTAGGTAAAGATATTGACGTCATCCCCATCTTTTCTGCTTCCTTCAGAACAAGTTTTATCCTCTCGGTTAATTCCTTACAAGAAGAAGGAGTGATGATGTGGAAGATGTATTTACATTGGAGATTGCCGGCAGGGGTAACTCTTATGTATTCAGTAGAAACAAGTGGGTTGTTTAAACAAGCAGCATCAATATCATTTCCTGCTTTAGACAAAATTGCGGGAGATATTTTTCCTAAGCAAAATATTAAATATTTAACAGAATTTGATAAAAAAAATAAATTTCTAATTAATCAATTAAAATTTCACATAAACATTTGAACTAAAATAAGGTAGATACAGGTTGAAAAGCCCGGATGACGTATCTCACGGAAGAAAAGTCGAAATGTCTAATGAAGAAGTATTTGAGAACTTCCTGCAATTAACTTCGATATTGGTTGCATTGTGAGAATTAAATTAATTTCACAAATTCTATTAAATTAAAGTTTTTTCTTTAGTAGGGCGAATGAGATAACGATAATAACGATGTTTTGTAAATATTTTTTAAAATTTTTTGTAAATGTCTTGTTTTAGTTTTGGATATTTGGTAATTAGCAATTATCCAGAATAAATAAAAAATTTTCAAAAAATTTGCATTACGTTTTGATGTATTTTACGATTTCTTAACTAGGCGTAGTAACTTTGATGTAGTTAAGTTTTTGAAGTGAATACACGTACACAGAATTAAGTTGATTTTACGAATTCTTTATTGAATTAAAGTTTTTTCTTTAGCTGGACGTATGAGATAACAATGATTATAATGATATGTTGTAAACATTTTTTAAATTTTGGTAAATATCTTGTTTTTGTTTTGGATATTTTGTAATCAAGAACACTTGTGCTCTAGCAGTTAAACAGAATAGATATGACTTCTTTTAAAAATATGAACTTTATTTTGATGTATTTTACAATTTCTTCAAGTAGGCCTAGTATGTCTGTATTGATGTAGTTAAGTTTTTGAAGTGTACACACAAGACATCAGCCTCATCAATCTCGATGCACGTGCTTATTAATTCTACCCCAATGAAGGTTAAATCCATTGCCGACACCGTTGATAATAGCATCAGTTCTTTGGTCAGCAATGTCTCCTTGACAGACCTCAAACATAAGTGACGAACCACCAAGGTCTGCTTGATCATCCTGTCAAATCAAATTCTTATTAATTCTCTTAAAATGATTTTTTAATCGTGAAACTATAAAATGAAACGAGGGTGAATGCCTAAGACGAAGTGTTCTGGATAACATGATCAGGAAAGAAGAGTTAAAAATGATAAGAAAGATTGTAACAAATGGGAAAGAGCAAGAGATTGCGATATTAAAAATTTGCTGGGAAGGAAGGTTTGATAGCAAAGAGAATAAGAAGACTTAAAATTATTAAGAAATAAAAAGAAAAAAAAGTTAAAACTTAATTCGAAAGAATTAAAAACTGATGTTATTGTTCCAATCTATTACATTATTTTCAGGTAAAAAAAACTTTTTGTAATTATTTATACAAAAGATAAATATTGGGAAAACAAATTAATCAACATATATTTTTGATAAGCACAGACCTACCTTTTTCTCCGCTTTTGTGAAGGAAAGTGAACAAAAAGAATTTGCTTCAACTTCATCTAATTTTTTCCTCCACTCAGACGTAAAATGGTCCAGTGCTGGAGCAACAAACTCGACGTCACTTGAAGTAACTTTCATTTTTTCCAACCCGACTTTTGCTAAAATACAGAGACACAAAAATGTGTAGACGATGACCAAAGCAATTCTAATCAGTTGTTATTGTCGTCGGCAAAACGACCGAGTTTCATCCTATGGCCACCGTGATAATCACAACCACAATTGATAAAGTCTCGGTTTAAACCTTACCTACAACACGTTGTCGTTGACTAATTTTAAAATAAACTTTATGCTACTTTTTCTCTTAAACATTTTAGCCAACAGTTCTAAATTATATTCATATTGCTTTATTCATCAAAAAAAACAAATAAAAACTTTAAAAGACATGAACGCTTCAATGTATCTATAAGTAATTAGGAATAATAGCTTGTAAAGCTTTCATCCAGGAGAATAAATAGTTGTTACAATAATGATGTTGAATGGCACCAAGTATGTGTGATTTAAATAAATCAAAGGAATTTAAAAACAGGATACAACATTTCCGTATTAAGATGACAATCATGTGAAGAAAAATTAGTACAAAGATAAATATTTCACCTGTTACGACTTTGACTGCTGGCCCTTTAATCTTGACCCCATCATCGACTTTCTCCCAGAAAAGTTCGCACATAGTTTTTGAATAAACTTTCAAGATGTAAGACGCAACCTCGGTTCCGCATCGAAACAACTCGGTCGTCAAGAATGTTTCTGCTAGGTCTTTAATCAAGTCACGCGACTTAGTGACGTCATCTTTACAAAAGCTAGAGACCACAACATCTCCACTCTATAAATCAAAAATGTACGGCTCAATTAATCTGGTATGAAAGGCTAGTTAATATTTTAAACCCAAATGGTTATGAAATAAATTTTTAGCATATTATAAAAAAGCGACATTAAGTTCTTTTGAGTTTCTGGGTCTTTTTAACTTTATGCCTATAAAGAAATTAGCGCTTCAAAATTCGGTTTTCACTCTGCGTTCCATGGAATTGAGAAAATAAATTTTGCATTGAATATTTTAAATTGGAGTTGTTTAGATAACTTCGGCTGCAAATTTCTTAAGTTCTCACACATCTCTCAACAACTACACAAAAACAACATGTGATATCAACATCAGATAACACACATCATCTCATAACTTACTTCCAAATAGAACCCAAGCCATTTCATGTTTAGTTCAAGTAGCTTTGATTTAAGCAGCACTTTATTGGGGCCGCTTTGGTGGTCACTGGTGGGTGCTTTTTCTCGTGCACAATGAATCTCTTTCTCAAGCAGGTGGCAAGCTTGCTTGAACGTGTCTGTTGAGTTTGTAACCACTGTGACGTCATTGTTAATAACAGCGAATCGAGCTGAAACAAGAATGAAGTCATTAGCTAACCCAACGAATGATTTAAAATAACTCAACAATCAGTCACTCGACATTTTAAAACATTTCATTGAGAATTGATTGAGCAAATTTTGTTGGATAGATTAGATCGTACGAGCAAAATCAATGTGTGTGTGCGGCTCGCAATGAAATAGATCAAATCATTCGAGTAACAATCTGCGATAATTATAATAGAGAAATGTTTATTTTGCTTGAATAAACTTAAAAGAAAACTCAATACCTAAACAAAGATAAATCACAGTTATGCACAAAATGCAACAGAAGCACTGCCTCCATGGAAAACTAAATTACTTCTGTGGGACAAAAACAACAAGAACAACAAACACAAAAGCATCACGCCCGAAGCAAAAATCAAAAAACGTAAAACACTGCGAAGTTAATAATTACTTTAGTTCACGATCTACCTCTTAGTTTGTTTTGATCGAGCAACTTGTTCAACTTCCTGACACCGCGATCTTTCAAATCCGCGCATAGCAGCGATTCAATATATTTCAACTTCATCACATCAATGTTTGGTTTTTGCATCACGACGTTGCAAAACTAAAGCAAAAGGAAACGTTAAGAGAAGAGCAATGCCTTTTTATCTTCGTCAACCAAATCACCACAAGACTAGCAAATAGCAAGAGGAAAACTTGAGCTATCTCAGTGAGCAAACTATTTCAGTCAAGAGAAACCTGTGATGATTGGTGCATGATGATCTTTACCATAACTTGGTCAATACGACGTCGAAAACAAGTTAAATACTAGACACAACAAAAAACAACCTTGAGTTGCTGCAATTCATAAGTAGCTGATCGTTGGGAAAACCTAAAAACAAAATGTGTTTAGCACAAAAAAATTGTTGGGATTTAAATAAATATATGCTACTTGGTTACATCTTCACGGACTATTCTTCCAACCTTTCCATTGATTCTTTCAAACGTCATATTGGCAGTGTTCATCATCACTTTCTCCCCACAAACCCTTACTCTAAAGCTCTGGAAAGACCTTGGAGATTTCTATCAATAAACATAAACGGGTGTAAATACTCGTGCTGTGCGCATGTCTAGAAGATGCGCAGTTGATGCAATTGTGATAAAATTCAATGAGACAAGGGTGGGAAGCGATCTCTTGTTGACTTAATCTTCAATTACTTCGGAGGTAAAAAAATTTACAACCTGATTATTGCTTAAGTTTTTTCTAAAAACCAAAAATTGGGCGCATAGTATGATAATTTTCATTTTTATATTATCTCTGTATTTATCCTCCTGACTCGCAGGAAAGTGACGGAAGCGCTAATACATAGGGCAGGCAATTACCCCGACCTGATAATGGAGATGCCAAAATATTGCTGTCCGCTTTAAATTTAATAGAGATATGACTGAAATTTAGAATTTCTTGCCAAGAACACGAAGCAGGGGAAAGTGCCGTACAGTGTCTTTCCCAAGGACACAACAGAATGGCGCGAGTAGTTTTTGAACCGAGGTCATGTCAATCACAATCCCTGCGCCCTAACCACTCGACCATGCTGCCGACAAACCTATTTAAATCAACGTATAAAAGCACAAATGCATAAACTTAAAGAAAACAATATTAATTTGCAGGAAAATTATAGGCAAGGATAAAAAACGTCTAAATATTTGTTGGGGCATAATCAAATAATAAGTAGTAGCATGTGAGCTTATGTGGATATCAACCCAGTAAATCATTTCTGAAAATCTTTTAGTCTATACAGGAAGATGTAATTAACCACCACTCATCTAATCCATGAGTAAAACTCAATGAAACCGTTGCAGTCTTTAATAACAAGACTAGCTCTACATTGGGCTATGTTATAGTAAAGTGCAAACACGCTAACTTTTTTTAATTTAATTTTTTATATTTGAAAATCCTAATGTTTATTGTCTTTAAAAAACAAACAAACAAGTGGTTATGAACAGAATTTCCTTAAACAATTTACGCAAATTTTAAATGGTTTCAAATTTCAATTTTGCTTGATTTAAATTACGTATAAATTCCCAATTCGATCATTGATTTTTAGTAATAAACAAGCAATAGGCTATTTTATGAAAAAATGTTACAATAAACATTCTTACACTGTAAAAAAATATTAGTAAACGCCAAAATCACAAACAGGAAAGTAAACTTCATTCACCTCTAGTTCGCTCGCAACTCGCATAGGCAAAATATCAAAATGCTCCGGGTTCACTTCCCACTTCCAACAACACGTCTTGGCAACGAGTTTGGCAAGTTTAAAGCTTTCGTTCATTTTTTTTATCTTGGAACTCACTAATTTAACGTTTTTCTTCAAACCATAGAGACACAAAGATTTGCTGAAACAACAACTGGTTTGTAACAATAAAATAGACTGTTTGGATAATTGCAAACAAATTGTAAAAATAAAAAAAACTTTTATCAAATATTTTGTTCTAAAATGAGTTAGAAAAGTTTTTTATGTAATTTTGTGCCATTAGATATTTTTTAAGATCAAACTCAATTGAGATAATTAGTGATAACGTTGCTTAAATAAAAATAAAACACACAGAATACCTTCATCTTATAGTAAAACTGCTTTATTTCTATGACTGAAATCAATAAAGTTTTTGCAAGAAAAAAATATTCATAAATCGAAAAAAAAGAACGTAAAAAATAAAAAGACTAAAAAATAGCAAAGAAAAAACAAATAAAGCCAAAATCAAGTATTCTAAGAGCAAAATAGTTTTCTAATTTGACAAAATAAAAGTATAAACATTGAGGCAGATTATGAATGCTTTTTATGCTTGTTAAGAAAAGAAAAGTTAAAAATTGTTCAGGTTGCTGCAGGATGCGGTTTTGACCACCGAGCTTAAATGCTGTTTACAAATTATAGTCAAGCTAAAAAGCAGCGATTGCTTAATGTTATAAACTAACTTTTTCTGGAGCAAGCAACAAACTGAATTGGAGGATGCGAGCTTGTTAATCTCCTCGATTTCATTATTTTCAAACTCACATAACTGGTCATCGACGCAAACACTTGTGTGAAAATGTTTTTCCTTGTACTGCTGGACTTCTTGAATGACCTGGAAGTGAATAAAATAATTGAAAATAGTTTTAAATAGCAAAATGATTGATGGAAATAAAATTTATGTACAATGGGGCTTAAATCAATTTGATATCGTTAAGTCAGATTATTCCTTCCCTTGAATCAAAAAATCACCAAGCAAGAATCACAGAAATTGTAATGAATATTAAAGATGTACAAATCAAAATAAGTGCACCTCAGTAACGTAAAAAAATATTAACTTAGCTTGCAATATTTATACATTTCTCTCTTAAAAAGTTTAATAAACGAAATCAATTAATATTAAAGGTATCCAAAAGTTATCCAACAATTAGAGAAACTGTAAATGTTGAGCAATAATTGTTTTTTAGTAAAAAATGTAATAAATTTAAATTACTCTTTCCATTGATGTTGGATTGCTGGACACCACTGTAACTACTCCTCTCTCGGGGTTCTTCCCCAGTCTCCGGAGAGAAGCTATTAAAATCAAAATTTTACGAATAGCAAAAAATAAAGCTTGAACAAATTCTTGTCTAATTCTTGTCTAATACAAATTCTTAGGCCCAGATGGTAGGTGCTTTCACGCAGCCTGGGCCGTGAGTAAGTCTGCTCATTGATTTTAAAATGACAGACCGAAACCGAACCTACCAAAACGGAAGGGTATCCACCCATTCCGATGTTCAGTGTGGGTCTGCTAATCAGCAAACGTCCTTTTCAGGATGGGGCAATGCTAGGATAAAACTGCCCTTTTCAGGGCACATTGCCAACAAGTTCCGAAGACCCACTATTCTTCAACTGAACATCGAAGGCCTCACTGCAAGCAAGATGAATGTTTTTCATCACCTCGCTATGCAGTCTGAGGCACTCGTCATCCTACTGCAAGAGACCCACTGCACTGATGCAGAAAAGTTGGTACTTCCACATTACCAACTAGCTGGGTCTTCTTTAAGCAGGAAGCATGGCCTTGCCAGGTTTGTCCACGTCGTCGTCATCGTTTGAAGGGCATCCACTCCAGGCCAGACACAAACAGAACTGGGGCCGAGGGTTTATCCTTTTACTACTCCAGACTGCTGCACTGCCTGGATCAGATGCTGGCAGTGATGTTATTAAGCCAGCATCGAGTTTCGTCATCCAAAACCGTCAGACCGCGTGCTCCATGTGGTGCCCGATGTATGGGGCACATTGTTAGTACATGGTCTGCGGTTTGCTCTGAGGCGCCACACTCGCAATTCGGTGAAGGAGCGAGACCCCATTTGTGCATGGACGAATGGAATTGCCCAACACCAGTCCGCAGGCGGTTGAGCTTAACCCAAGCTGCTCGGGGTAAGCCCATCCCAACAGGCCTGACACTGGTCCCGGGCACAAAAGCACGGAGCCTGGAAGCACTTTCACAGTACTCCGCGTTCCATTTATGATTTGTCCATTCAGAGGCGCGGATGCCAAGTCTGGCAAGATTGTCCAAGAGATTCCGCGCACCTGGCACAAACGGGCGTCTGGATCTTAGTCTCACTTGGCCAGTATCTGAGGACCCACTTAATAGACCATGCAAAATATGATCGGGGTCCAGAGATCCACGGTAAGCCAAGGAGAGTGTCGCTCCCAGTCGGCGAAGCTCAGCTGTCTGGATGCCTGAAAGTACAGGTAGGTGGTCCGTTGGAGTGGGACGCAGGCATCCAGTAACTATGCGCAAGGCGTCATTCAAGACACTGTCAATGAGGCGAGTGTGAGCACTGCGACACCAGACTGGCGCACAGTACTCAGCTGTTGAGTAGACTAGAGACAAGGTGGCTATGCGTAGTGTTTTAGCACCAGCACCCCATCCCGAGCCCACGAGTCGCCTCAACAGTGTGACGCGCGATGATAGTTTTTTGCGCAATGCCACTAAATGGTGACGAAACGTGAGCGATCTGTCCAGTTTTACCCCAAGGTATGTAGGGGTTGGACAGAACGGTAAAAGTCTACTATTGTTGTAGATCTTTAGCTCACGTTTGGCCTCTCGGTTGTTTAAGTGAAAGGCTGTCGTCACCGTCTTAGTGTGACTGAGCTTCAACCTCCAAGTCTGGAGATACGCTGACAGTGTGGACATGTCTTGGCTTAATGTCCCCTCCAAGTCCTTCCAGTTTCCAGAAGAATGCAACAATGCTAAATCATCAGCATAAGCAAACTTTCTGGAAATCATGGAAGGAAGATCGTACGTATAGATGTTAAATAGGAGGGGAGCCAAGACCGATCCCTGAGGAACGCCGTTTTTAAGACGGCGTAGCCTGCTTTGCTTGCTGTCACCGGTGGTAAGGGTGAAACTTCGATTTCGGACAAGCTCCATGATCATTTTGACCATGTGCTTATCCGGAAGTAGTCTCAGCAGCTTGCAGGTAAGGCCACGGTGCCAGACAGTGTCATAAGCAGCTGTCAGATCGATAAATACGGCACCGGCCTTCTTTTTAGCCTCGAAAGAATCCTCGATGTTCTGGGTTAGCAGAACAACTTGATCTACGGTTGACTTCCCGCGTCGGAACCCAGCCTGCTCTTTAGGGAGCAGTGGATCGATTAATGGTTCAACGCGGCAGTAGATAAGCCTCTCGAGGATCTTGTAGGGGACACAGAGCAGAGATATCGGTCGATAACTCTTTGGGTCCCCCACGGGCTTTGCTGGTTTTGGGATCGCGACCACAAGCGCTCTTCTCCAGATCTTGGGAATGTCCACGAGCGACTGAGATACACGCTTTTGGACCAATCTCCACCGACATCGGAGATCGAGTGGTTGTGTGTGGACGTTGATGGCTATAAAATAGTCAACGTCTACAAACCACCGCCAACGCGATTGCGAACCCTGGATCTCCCAGTGTATCCTCACCCCTGTCTGTACGCTGGCGATTTTAACTGTCGTCATGCTGACTGGGGTTATGATGACAACAGTCCGGACGGTGAGTGCTTGGCTGGCTGGGCAAGTATTAATTGTCTTGCCCTCCTATATAATGCCAAGGACACTGCCAGTTTTTATTCCGGCCGCTGGAACACTGGCACCAATCCAGATCTAGCTTTCGCTAGTGTAGGTCCAAACAATCGCTTACCGGATAGACGTGTCCTTGACAAGTTCCCCAGGTCACAACATCGACCTTCGCTTATTACACCACCAAGGTTTGCTATGGCAGTCCAAGCATGCCTGTTAAGCGATGGAACTTCCGCAAGGCCAATTGGAGTCACTACATTGCTTTGACGAATAAATTCGCAAAGACTTTGTTGCCGCCTGATTCACTTGATGTGGATGCGGCTTACTAGGACTTCTGTAACACCATTACGAAAGCAGCCAAAAAGACTATCCCACGCGAGTATCGAAATAACTATATTCCGTGTTGGGATGCAGAGTGTGAATCCCTCTATAAAACCTTTCTGCAGTCTCCTCAGAGAGACGACTCAAGTTTGGCGGCTACAGCTCTGCTTGCCAAGCTTGACAGAAAGCGAAGGGATCGATGGTCCGAAGCAGTTCGGAACATTGACTTCTCACACTCTAGCCGAAAAGCGTGGAGTATTTTAAACAACCTTACTGGTAGGTCACGACACTCTCCTCGTCACTGTCCCGTTTCAGCCGATGCTATTGCATCTCAGCTGGTTAGAAATGGGAAATACGAGGCTGTTGACCGCAAGTCATCTCGACTTGTTTTTCAAGAAGTGTCTGGTCTTTGGAGGGCCACAACACCAGACGCAGTGAATATCTCTGACAATTTTTCACAGATAGAATTTGCTGCTGCCCTTCAACACTTAAAACCAGGTAAAGCTCCGGGTCCTGATTCCATCTGCCCCGAGCTTATACTCCATGCTGGAGCTGCTTTGAAGTCCTGGTTACGTGACTTCCTTTCTTTCTGTTTGCGCCGACTCAAAATTTCCAAGATCTGGAGAAGAGCGCTTGTGGTCGCGATCCCAAAACCAACAAAGCCCGTGGGGGACCCAAAGAGTTATCGACCGATATCTCTGCAATGTGTCCCCTACAAGATCCTCGAGAGGCTTATCTACGCCCGCGTTGAACCATTAATCGATCCACTGCTCCCTAAAGAGCAGGCTGGGTTCCGACACGGGAAGTCAATCGTAGATCAAGTTGTTCTGCTAACCCAGAACATCGAGGATTCTTTCGAGGCTAAAAAGTAGGCCGGTGCCGTATTTATCAATCTGACAGATGCTTATGACACTGTCTGGCACCGTGGTCTTACCTGCAAGCTGCTGAGACTACTTCCGGATAAGCACATGGTCAAAATGATCATGGAGCTTGTCCGAAATCGAAGTTTCACCCTTACCACCGGTGACAGCAAGCAAAGCAGGCTACGCCGTCTTAAAAAACGGCGTTCCTCAGGGATCGGTCTTGGCTCCCCTCCTATTTAACATCTATACGTACGATCTTTCTTCCATGATTTGCATAAAGTTTGCTTATGCTGATGATTTAGCATTGCTGCATTCTTCTGGAAACTGGAAGGACTTGGAGGGGACTTTAAGCCAAGACATGTCTACACTGTCAGCGTATCTCCAGACTTGGAGGTTGAAGCTCAGTCACACTAACACGGTGACGGCAGCCTTTCACTTAAATAACCGAGAGGCCAAACGTGAGCTAAAGGTCTACAACAATAGTAGACTTTTACCGTTCTGTCCAAACCCTACATACCTTGGGGTAAAACTGGACAGATCGCTCACGTTTCGTCACCATTTAGTGGCATTGCGCAAAAAACTATCCTCGCGCGTCACACTGCTGAGGCGACTCGTGGGCTCGGGATGGGGTACTGGTGCTGAAACACTACGCATAGCCACCTTGTCTCTAGTCTACTCAACAGCTGAGTACTGTGCGCCAGTCTGGTGTCGTAGTGCTCACACTCGCCTCATCGACAATGTCTTGAATGACGCCTTGCGCATAGTCACTGGATGCCTGCGTCCCACTCCAACGGACCACCTACCTGTACTTTCAGGCATCCAGCCAACTGAGCTTCGCCGAATGGGAGCGACACTCTCCTTGGATTACCGTGGATCTCTGAACCCCGATCATATCTTGCATGGTCTATTAAGTGGGTCCTCAGATACTGGCCAAGTGAGACTAAGATCCAGACGCCCGTTTGTGCCAGGTGCGCGGAATCTCTTGGACAATCTTGCCAGACTTGGCATCCGCGCCTCTGAATGGACAAATCACAAATGGAACGCGGAGTACTGTGAAAGTGCTTCCAGGCTCCGTGCTTTTGTGCCCGGGACCAGTGCCAGGCCTGTTGGGATGGGCTTACCCCGAGCAGCTTGGGTTAAGCTCAACCACCTGCGGACTGGTGTTGGGCGATTCCATTCGTCCATGCACAAATGGGGTCTCGCTCCTTCACCGAATTGCGAGTGTGGCGCCTCAGAGCAAACCGCAGACCATGTACTAACAATGTGCCCTATACATCGGGCACCACATGGAGCACGCGGTCTGACGGTTTTGGATGACGAAACTCGATGCTGGCTTAATAACATCACTGCCAGCATCTGATTCAGGCAGTGCAGCAGTCTGGGGTAGTAAAAGGATAAACCCTCGGCCCCAGTCCTGTTTGTGTCTGGCCTGGAGTGGATACCCTTCAAACGAAAATGAAAACAACAAAATTCTTGTCAACTTCCAAACTTTGTACCTTTTTCTGGAATTGCAAATTTCTTAAAAATAGGAACAAGCTCAGGCTTCCGAATTACAATCTGGATAAATTGAATCTTGGATTGCGAGTGAAGTCCGAACGGATTAAGTTGACTGTCTTGAAACCAAGCTAGAGCTTTTTTCAATGAGTTCGCCACCGTGCGGATAGAAATTCCATTTCGTTCTAAATAAAAAAATGCTGTTAACCACACGGGGGTCTATGTACAGTACAGGGAAAACAATAACAAACAAAAAATTAGTGTTAATGAAACATTCAAAGTCAAATTAATTCTTTTGCATAATTTAAAAATTTTACTAATATCGAAGGAGTCCAAAGCCACAGAGGAAACTTCAGATGCTTTCAATTGATCCAGTTCAGCTGAAATTTGTTGAACGAGCTGCTCAGATGATGCAAATGAGATGATTTTATGATTCATCTGATCTGGTCTCCTTCCACTTTGTTGTGTTTTATCCTGAGTGGTTGCAATAAGAGAGGAATCAAGTATTTTATGTAAGTTATCTGAAAAAAACAGACTTTTATTATTTTTTGCCAATGCTAGTTACGAATCAACTCAAATCGCAATAAAGTTATTAAAAATTACTCTTGTTGTATTTACAGCTTACAATTGAGTTTCAAAATATTTGAGTCGATACCTTCAATTGAGTCAGCAGATGTTATCCCACATTCTATTAAAATTTGAGAATGCTCTATTTGCTTGTTAACATTTGAAATTTGTGGGTTTTGATCCATCAAATATGAGTTTAAAATTTGTGTCTTTTGATGCATTGCATCTATGAATAAAGTTTGTGCGTTTTGATCCATTGAATATTTGATTGACGTCTGTGGGTTTTGATCCATTGAATCTGTGATTGACGGTTGTGCGTTTTGATCCATTGAATGTGTGGTCGAAATTTGTGTGTTTTGATCAATTAAATCTGTGATTGACGTTTGTGCATTTTGATCCATTAAATCTGTGATTGACGTCTGTAGGTTTTGTTCCATTGAATCTGTGGTTGACGCTTGTGTGTTTTGATTCATTGAATATGTGATTGATGTTTGTGAGTTTTGATCCATTAAATTTGTGGTTGACGTTTTTGGGTTTTGATCCTTTGAATATGTGATTGACGTTTGTGCGTTTTGATCCATTGAACTTGTGGTTGACGCTTGTGCGTTTTGATCCATTGAACATGTGGTTGACGCTTGTGCGTTTTGATGCATTGAATTTGTGACTGACGCTTGTGCGTTTTGATGCATTGAATTTGTGATTGACGTTTTTAGGTTTTGATTTATTAAATATGTGATTGACGTTCGTGAGCTTTGATCCATTGAATCTGTGACTGAAGTTGGTGGGTTTTGATCCATTGAATCTGTGATTGAAGTTTGTGGGTTTTGATTTATTGAATATGTGGATGAAATTTGTAGGTTTTGATGCATTGAATCTGTGACTGACGTTTGTGGGTTTTGATCCATCGAATCTGTGCTTGACATTAAATATGTGGTTGAAGTTGGTGGGTTTTGATCCATTGAATCTGTGGTTAACGTTGATGGGTTTTGATTGATTGAATCTGTGGTTGATATTTGTGCGTTTTGATCCATTGAATCTGTGACTGACGTTTGTGGGTTTTGATCTATTAAATCTGTGATTGAAGTTTGTGAGTTTTGATCCATTGAATATGTGATTGAAATTTGTGGGTTTTGATCCATTGAATCTGTGGTTGACGTTTGCGGGTTTTGATCCATTGAATATGTGATTGACGTTTGGGAGTTTTGATCGATTGAATATATGATTGACGTTTTTTGGTTTTGATCCAATGAATTTTGTGCGTTTTGTGGGTTTTGATCCATTGAATCTGTGTGGCTGTTCACTGCAGAGATTGTTTCATCTTGAATCACATTGAAATTGCAGTGCGTGGGTTTGAAAGCATTATGTGGCGCAAAATTAGTCAAAACCAACGAGTCAACGTCTTGATTTGGTTTGATAATAAAGTCAGAATCAATTAAGTTTTCAATCACTTCAATTTGAATTGGAATTGGAATCAGAGGCTTGCATTCCTGCATTAAAATATATCAATTTTATATATATCAATTGAATTCCTGCATAAAATCAATTTATAAATTTAAGATTAATTATTTATTCTACCTAAACCAGAGGTATTTTGCATTCTTAAAATGATTAAAAGTGGGTTTTGCAATTTACGCATAAAAAAATATTTAAAATGTGTAAAAAACATTTACATCATAAAATCACGAGCGCACATTTTAATGCACTGTGCACGTCTGCTCAAGTTACTCCCAAATATTTACGTCAAGCTTAAATAAACTCACGAAACCATTGTATGCACAAAACTTATATTCATGATATTAGATAACAATATTTTGCTTTACAACAATGCATCAATAATTTTTCTGTTTGTAATCAATTTAACATTAATTTTATTAGCATTTATCACATTGGGTTCAAACGTCACCTAAACAATGCCACAAAAGTCCAAATACAGTAGCAATAGAATACATCACAATCACTCAATTAAAAAAAACTGTAATAACAAACACTTTATTTAATGTCATTTAAGCATTTTTAAAAAAACTAATTAGCAGCTCACCACATTCATGGATCATCTGCAGAAAATTGACTCAAATACATCAACTTTAAAACGTGTTTAGTGCTCACCACATGTATAAAACACTAACTCTCTTTTTTTGATAAACCGAAGTATATACGCACGAAATATCAAATATCCATTGTGCAATCACGTAAGTACACCGCAAATCAAAACACAAACTAACTTCCACTTAACCCTATTACGACTGGGCTTTTTGGAAACTTTGTACGACTGGGGGTGGCGCGGAAAATGCCCGTGCTCTTTGCTTGCTTATATCTCAACAATCACTAGCGCTAGAATTGTCATTTAAGTTTTCATAGAAAGGAAATTTTATATTGTTTTAATATAGATACTTAAATGTTACATTTAAACATCATTTGAGATTGAAAAAGCAAGTTTTTAAAGGGTAGTCAATTTTTGTAAATTGGCTGAAAACGAGAGAGCGATTTGAGACAATTAACAACTTCGGCTGTTTGTCGAACATCATTAATCCGTAAAATTGGAAGTAAGAATGCTGACAGCTGAAATCCACTTGGCAAAATTATTACTGTTAATAGAGAAAGAAATTCTACACCAGCAAATCTGCTAAAAGCTGGTTTTATTAGCGTTTACAATGCTTCGATCTTTGCTATTGATCAAATAATTTTTTAAATTCACTCCCTTTTGTGAACAATTTAGGCAAGAAATTTTATAACATAAAAAGAAAGGCAAATAATTACCCAAAAAAATTATGTTTGTAGTTCCACATCGCAGGAACTCACCTTAATTTTTCTTCACTATAAAAGAATATTTCGACTTGACTAATTTATTTAGAGTTGATTGCTTTTGATCACATTGATTTTTTTAATTTTCCAGAAATCTTTTTTTTTTAATGTTTTCTTCTTTTGGTTAAGTGCGCTAATTAATTAATAAAATATTTGCTTATTAAAATTTTGTTAACGTTTTCTGACGTAATTGTTTAACTTTTAATTGTTGTACGACTTGTTTAATTAGATAGATCTAGTTTTCGTAAGAGTTACAAAAAATAAAATTTTTCAAACAAGTAATTTAATTACCATCAACTTAAATTTCAACTGTGACGAGTAATGTAACTTTGTTCAAAACTTATGAAACTGACATTTTTTTGCAATAGAAATTATTCAATTGATAATTTCGAATTTCAACATTATTATTTGAAGAACAAAAACACCAGTACAATCATAGAATAATATTGCAATCAGGCACAGCTCAATGTATTTTGTTTGCGTATTTTTTTAGTTTGTTTATGTGAATTTTTAAAAACTGTTACCAGGCTGAACAAAAGATTGAAAGCGCCATTTTAATGCCATTTTTTTTTCATTCCGGACCTGATATTTCTGATATATATATTTCACAACGACGTTTTTTTGCTGATTGAGGAGGAAATATCGATAAGAAAGCGGTACAAATACTTGGTTCCACGACATTTCCGTAAATATCAACTTTATTTTTTTCTAGAATTTTAATTGTTAGACTAATGGTTCTCAAACAGGTTGCCGCGGCACCCTAGAGTGCCATTTGCATTTTGCTAGGGTGCCGCAAGCTATTGCAGATTATTCATTAGTCCAGGAAAAAGGTTGAGTGTTGTAATGTTATTCTGAATTATAAGCTTTAATGTTACTACATATATCTGTGTTTCTCAACCTATGTGCCGCGAAAGATTTCGGAAAAAAATAATCTAGGGAGGTCGAATATTGCGCTTTTTACACGTGAATATGTAATACTTGGAGCAAAGACCGTTTTTATTTAGAAAGAACTGATTTAGGGAAGGAAATTAACAAGAGAGACCGTGAATTCAGGTGAAGAGCTTTTTTTAGAGATCACATAATTTTGGAGGCGGAAATCAAGGATCCAAGATGAAGTGCGCCGCGAATTTCGAAATGGTAGGTGCTTTCACGCAGCCTGGGTCGTGAGTAAGTCTGTTCATTGGTGTTTAAGATGACAGACCGAAACGGCACCTACCAAAATGGAAGGGTACCCATTACGATGTTCAGTGTGGGTCTGCTAATCAGCAAACATCCTTTTTAGGACAGGGCAATGCCTGGATAAAACTGCCCTTTTCAGGGCACATTGCCAACAAGTTCCGAAGACCCACTATTCTTCATCTAAACATCGAAAGCCTCACTGCAAGCAAGATGAATGTTCTTCATTACTTCGCTATGCAGTCTGAGGCACTCGTCATCCTACTGCACGAGACCTACTGCACTGATGCAGAGAAGTTGGTACTTCCAAACTGTTCTAACAGCATGCCCTATACATCGGGCTTCACATGGAGCACGAGGTCTGACGGTTTTGGATGACGAAACTCGATGCTGGACTAATAACACCACTGCCAGCATCTGATTCAGGCAGTGCAGCAGTCTGGGGTAGTAAAAGGATAAACCCTCGGCCCCAGTCCTGTTTGTGCCTGACCTGAAGTGGATACCCTTCAAACGACAAAAAAATCTTCGAAAGATACCAATTATGTGCCGCGGCCGGAACAACGGTATTTTTAAAGTAGAACTGATTTTAGGGACAAAAGCTAGAAATCTGAGCCCAATTCTGGGTGAAAACTTTTTTTTTTTTTTTTTTAGTTATCACCTGATTTTGGAAACAAAATTTAATTAAAATGATCTGAAGGTGCCACGATTTTTGAAAAATTTCAAAAATGTGCCGCAATCGGAAAAAGGTTGAGAAACACTGGGTAAGATCTTGCCTTGGATGAAAGGTTTTACTTATTTCAAAACAAGACTAAAGCCAACTTCAACAAATTCTGTTTGCGCGGCTCCGTGTGTTTATTCATTGCTAATACACTTGCTGCATTTATGCGACAAATATTAAGCAAATACGAAAATGCAATTGTGGTCCATTTTCGAGACTTGGTTTTACTCGAATAGAAAGTAATTTTTTGGTCTATAATGTCTGTACCTCCTTTCGTATAATCACATAACTTGTATAAAGCTGGTTTCTTCTTTTAATTTCTTGAAATTTAAAAAATTGAGTGCATTGTTGATAAGAATGAAATATTTCGCTTTCCTGTGGTTTTTGGGGTTTACAATAAAAGAATTGAGATTGATATTTTTTTTAGGTTCGTTCCAAACAACTTTTTAGAAACCAATATCTCTATTAAACACTTGCATTATTTCATTTGATATTTCTTTGCGCTTAGCTTGAATAGTTCCGATGGTAGTAATTTTTCGTTCCAAAACCCAATATACCAAAGGTATTGGAGTTTATAATCGATCGTAAGATCAACTTTTATAATAAAGCCAAATCAAGAGCTCGGGATTTTATTCAAATTTGTTATAAAATTTTACACGAAAAGAAATCTAAATCTACAGTTACATCTTTTTCAACATAAGCAACTTCCCTTCGAAAGTGAGATTGAAAGCGTTTTATTGCCTTGTAAAGTGTTTGAGTAAACATAGTTAATGAACCGTTTAGTCTCAATTGTTTTGATAAACATTTTACAATTTGCCTTTTTCTCGCTTTTGGCTGCTTTTTTCTCACGTTTTATGAAATAGTCCAAAAACTAGTGACTAGGTGTCAAAAAACTATCATTAATTCCAAAATTACTTGAGGGATTTTTTCAAAAATTGCACTCACTTTAGATGAATAAAAATCAGAAAAAATCGTAAAATTTAAAAAAATTCGTTTAAGTAGTTTTTGAGCAGCACACATCATTTTAACAACGCGGGCACTTCCCCCCCAGTCGTAATAAGGTTAAAATAAAATGTTTTTTTTAGGAATTTCAGAGAAAGCGTTTAACAAATATAAAACAACACTAAAACGATACTAAACAGTAGTTAACTGGACCAAGGCCAAAATGGAAATGAGAGGTAGACCTTTGAAGGATAAATTGAAAAATAAATTTTATGAACTCAGATAAAGACCACCCCGCCAATATACGCTTTAGATTATAAGCTTTATCAAAACTTATTCAAATAAAAGTCTACAGTCAATAATATACTTGAACAAAATCAAACAGTCTATATAAAAAATACTTGACCGAGTTTACTAAACTAAAGTTTCTAATGATAAGTATTCTTTTAAAAGTTTTAACTTGAAATAAAATAACACAATGAAATTATTAATTATTTACCGTTGAGGAGAAATAAATGAAGCAGCTGAAACGTTTTTCTAAACGTTTAACAAACTCGCAGAATTCTGTGCCTTGGAGATGCTTGGAGAGGTTAGGTAAAACGAATTCCACTTCTTTACATTCAATGGTTTTCGAGCGCAACAAGCTCATAACTATAAAACAAACAAACAAAAGACTTGTTCAGAAGTAGAATGAAATTTTAAATATTTTTACTTTAGTGATATCTTAGTTGTTGGTTCGCAAATAGTATGACATATTTACTTGCACCCACAAAAAAATTTCTTTAGTAGGCAATACTAAAATAAACAAGAGGGTTTTGGATTGGAAAACTTCTTAACAGTGATAGTTTACGTTGGGCTTTAACCAAGAATCGATAAATACATGCAATAATCTTTTCTTTGTAACTCGGGTCGGAATCGAACCTTGAATCTGATGCTTGATAGACTTACTTTTTGAGCAACATTTCTCTGAAATGGTCGGAAATAATTCTCTTCTATTTTATTTTGATTGCAGCTTAGCTTCATGTACTTGTAACTTCTAATGTCATTATTAACAATTTGCTTTTGTATTGGTCCACCAAAAAGTTATCTCCACTTATTTGCATATTTTTCAGTAGCCTTAATACTCTTTACATACCTTCTTACACGAAATGTCTAAATTACTATAATTTTTGTTGGCTTGATATCTCGTGCATATTCGGTACACCAAATTTTTCTATCAATCTTCGATAAATATTGTTCGGTACACCTTTTTCGATAAATATTGTTGCTGGTTTGCTCCAGCTGACATAAATTTTAGGCCTTTTTCGTTCCTGCTTTTCATTGCCATTTTAAGAACTCAGGATGCCCAACCTAAAACAAAATGGCGCTTATCTTGCTTTTGTAGTCCCTCCTTCCAAGTCCTGGAAAGTCACAATATTTGGAATATCATTTTGGAGCCATATTATGACGCCATAACATTGAAAAATTTATAACTGTTTAATGCAGTACAAGCAAACCGAGATACTCATTTTTTCGATGATCTCTAATGCTTAGAAATTGTGCGTTCACGTTTAGGTCAACTATGGCGGGCAATATGGTGTACAAATGCTTATGGTGTAGGTAATTTTGCAAGAATGGTAATTAGTTGGTTTTGTGCTGTGCCGGTTATGTAACGTGGTAATATTTGTTCTTATTCATCCATGCCACATAAGTTATGGTGGGGAGGATCAGTGTTAGTTTTTTTTCTAAACATGAGGTATTGCAAGTTTTTTGTCATATGGCCAGATTGGCAGCAAGCTGCTTTCTAGTTGAACCGCAGTTGACCCCAATAAAAAATTTGTTGTGGAGTGCCTTTCCTAAAGGCAATATAGAAGTTATTCAGGAATCAAACTCTCGTTCTTTGGTTCACGAGTTTTACGTGATATTCGACACATCATATATGTCATATGTGATGCTTGGGTTTGACCGAGGTATAAATGCCGCATTGATGCGAACGCAGGCGACACAGTCACGGTTCAAAACCTACTCGCATCATTCAGTTGCGTCCTCGAGGAAAACCATTTCACGGCTTTTTACGCTGCCAGGTGGCCTTAAAAATTTTTGGAAATAATATTTCATGAAGATTTAAGTTGGAAATTGCATATGGACTTTGTTCTACAAAAAATCTGCGTAAGTTATGGTACTAAAAAAAAAATTTCAAAACACTTTGACAAAAAATCTTTATTTCTACATGCACTATGATTAATTTCAAGTTGATTGTGAGTAAAAATAAAAAAAAAAAAAAAAAAAAGCAGGCCTAAATTTCAGTAGTATCTCAAAATATAAAAACTCAACCAGACAGCAATATTTCGTTTCATTTTTTTTTTTATTTTATCTCTATATTTGTCTTCCTGGCTGGCAGGAAAGCGTCGAAGGCGCTATACGTAGGACAAACAATTATTCCGACCTGCTTTCGGAAATGTCAAGATATTGCTGTCCGTTGGTAATTTTTTTCTGGTGTTTTAGTTTTATAGAGATATGACTAAAATTTGGAACCGTTTGCCAAGAATGTCAAGCAGGGGAAAATGCCGTAAGTGTCTTTCCAAAGGACACAACAGAATAACTCGAGTAAGTTTTGAACCGAGACCATGTCGATCACAACCACGGCGTTTCAACCACTCGACCACGCTGCCGATTAATATCTTGGCATCTCTGGAAGCAGGTCAGGGTTATCGCTTATAGGGTTCCGTCCCAAACTCAAAGTATAACGCTTCCGGTAATTTTTCTTCGAGTAAAAAAGATATATAGAGATTATAAATGGATGAATGAGATGATGTTAGTTTGATCGGCTTTGTGAAAGATGTGGTCTTGGTATGGGTACTTACCAGAAATACAATCATATCACATACCATAAACTTAATAATGTGTAAAAAATTGCATCGGTCAGAAGATTGAAGCGAAGCTTCTGTTCTGTTGTGTGTTTTGTGTTGGATAACTATGTTATAATGCGCCAAAAGGAGTAAAGATTGTGTTTGCAAGTAAATTCTTCAAAATTTATTTTGTTTGCCTACGTGTTTGTTTTGTTTTCGTGTATTTTTGGTTATCTGGTTGTTAAACAATATTGATTTGGGTAATGCTAGGTTTTGTCTTCTAATTTGATACCCGTTTGGGAAGAAACTGCAAATCGGGGCGTGATTAAGTGCCTATGATTTGTCTTGTCATTATTTTAAGGGTCAATATTTCTCTAAAAATGTTATTGGCACAGTTTTAAAATATTATACTCCAACCCTTTATTGTAAGCAAATGATAATTCTATCATGTACTTCTTAATATATATATCATTATATTATATTGCATCGACTGTTTACCCTCCTAAATCACAGGAGAACATGAAACAGTTAATGGCAGAAGACCTGCAAGTGATTATCCCTATCTACTTTCAGAAATGTTGAGATACTGTTTTCCAGTTAAAAGTTTTATTTCTTTTTATTTTATTTTTAAGACTTCTTAAAGAGAAATTGACATATTGTACAAAGCGGTTTTTCAAGAACGCGAAAACGCGATTTAGGTCGGAATTGAATTAAACTACGTCATCAAAATTTTTCTACTCAGCCGTATCGCTGAGTCTAGAAGCAATTACTTTATAGGAAGCACATCCGTGATAAAAGTAGCAGCGCCGAACGACGTTTTGTTATCTTATCACTCTGGATCTGTATGACATAGTATGTCTGCAAGGAGATACTCGTAAATTCACCATCAATTTAGCTCCTCACTTAATTGTAGTAAATACTGGAGCTTCAGTACCTCGATACTATAGTCAGATTTTACAAAAGGTTTCTGCATCTTTTTAGGGGTATAACATTTTATAAAAATTACATTTAAAGCATGGTTCTTATGTTTTGAGACAGGAAAAAATCAAACTTCATATTCACGAGTTACGACAATCAAATAATAGTAGAAATATCATGATGAATGAAATTACGTATATAAATTAAACAGAGAACACTGGGTGGGAACCAACCTTCAGTCACCTCCTTCTCGTCTCCTTTCACTTTGATGCCGTCAGCGCAGAAGTGGAACCGAACCGGGTACCGATCGGAGTATTTATGTTTTATAAATGTAGCGATATTCTTTGAACACGGAAACAAATCTTCGACATCGTCATAAACCTAAGCAACTAACTATATTTACTATAAGTTCAATAACTTAATTTAATAAAAATTAAGTTATTGTACCAGTTGTAGTGTGCTATATACGTTTGCAACTAACCGCAAAACGAATTAAATAAGCAAAATGCTTTTCCAAAAATCTGGTATGAGAAACTTTCGCATGGAATAAAGAAAAATTATTTTCTTGTTTAGTAAACTTCATAAGTTTTTGCTTTAAAAAAAGTACTTTAAATTAAGTAATTTAAAACTGCTTAAATTACTTTAAAACTTAACCAAAACCTTAAAATAAAATACGATAGTGGGAAAATTTAAATCAGATTGAGTTAATTTCTAAATGGTTGCCAACAGTAAGCAGAATTCTCCATGGTATAATCTAATATGTCAAAAGAACAAGCACAGATCATACAAAACCATCTATAAAAGCGCAGCACAGCCTTGCTGCATTCTACTTACACGCTTTATTATTCGACTGTTTCGTGTCGGTTCAATGCGAGGTCTAAATGAAATTCTGCCAAAAACATGAGTAGTCAGCAATTATATTAAAGAAAGTTGAAACGTATTGAAGGAGGTGGTTTTAAAAAACCTTAACTAAGTTTAAGAAATAATTTGATTTTAGCCTATGTGAAAACAACCGAGTAAAACAAGCAATACACCATAATGAAGTATATCAAAAAACTATCATTTTCACTTACAAACTACCGCGCCAAATTGTGATGTGGATGAATATTAAAATGTATTAGGTGGCCCAAAAAGTTTTTGCCGATTTTTGTTGACTTATTTTAGGCCCTCTTTTTCATTACTAGCAAGCATAGTTATACAGGAACCAACTTGTATTGATTAGTAAATTGTTGAATGATTTCAGTTTTTATAATTTTTCATGACTAATGTTATTTTATTTCTTATTTCAGAGCCTTAGAAATGACTGATAGAAAATTGATAATTCATGCTTATCTGTTGTACAATTTTAAACTTGGCATAAGTGCTTCATCTACTTCTCGTAAGCTATATACAGCATTTGGTGAAGGTGCAGTAAGTGAAAGAACTGCATGAAACTGGTTTCAAAAGTTTCGTTCTGGCAATGAAATCTTTGAAGATGAACCTTGAGCTGGACGACCAAATCTCTAAACAATTGCAATTTAAAGGCAGCCATAGAGTCAGATTCATTTCTAACCAGTAACAAACTAGCTTCAAGGTTTAATGTAAGTGATGAAACCATAAGGCTTCATTTACACCAGCTAGGAAAGAGATGGAAAAAAGAAGATCTTTAATTTCCTTGATAAAAATTGGCAAAGGCTTTTTTGGGCACCTGACATATTAGAAATACGAGGTATCTTCTTAAAAGTTTCTCATGCATATCTAAATTGCACGAATAAACACTTTAAAATGAACAAATAAACAACACTTTAAAATCAAAATAGCGACTAAGTGAGACGTAAAGTCATCTTGTTGCATATTCGAACCAAAACGAATGCTACCACTAAGTCGCCAGCATCACGTTGTAAAGTTTTGTAACAACATACCATCATACGAGGTTATGAATTTCTATCTTAAAAGCAAGATGATTTATTGATAACTGCAACGTTTTAATGTTTTTCATGCTTTTTTGAGTAAAAAACTTACTAAAACCGTACAATAGTTAAAGTAAACAATTACTTTTTGACTTGTTGCGACTTTTCACTCTTTCGGAACCGTTCACGCTTGGATAAAAACTTTTTGACCTTAATATTTCTCCCAAACCACACAACGTCGTTGGTCTGCAAATGATTAATCACGTGTTTTTAATTACACATAAAGATTTTACCAAAGCAGAAATGGAACATACAAAGAAGAAATCAATATCAATGGCCAAATATTTATTTCTTCTGTTAAGGACAACTATGCCAAAGAGGTTTGCATATAAAGACCTGACAAAATTTTTAGGACAGAAAATTCTAACCTGGAATGACTGCTAAAATTAGCCTGTAGCAAGCAAACAGTTTTAGAGAAAGAAATACCAAAAATAAAACCTCTTTCAGTAGATATTCAGTGCAAAAATTATGACGTGCTATAGTACATTTTTGATGCTGTCTTGGGCGTCGCGCAAATTAAAAAGGTCCATCTTCAGGTACTTGGCAGTGACATCTGTTTGAAAAGTATCCTCATAAACGAGTCGGCCTCGTCAAGGTTAGGACACTGATGGTTGATTTTCAACCACTACAAATTAGTTCATTTCTGCTTCCTTTCTGGTTTTTTATTTATTTTTTTTATTTTTATCTCTATATTTATCCTCCTGACTCGCAGGAAAGCGACGGAGGCGCTATACATGGGGTAAGCAATTACCCCGACCTGCTTCCATAGATGCCAAGATATTGCTGTCCGCTAGTAATTTAGTAGAGATATTATTGTAATTTAGAACTGTTTGTCAAAACCACCAAGCAGGGGAAAGTGCCGTAAAATGTCTTTCCCAAGAACACAACAGAATGGAACAAGTGGCTTTTGAACCGAGACCATGTTGATCATCAGTCCGGTGCTTTAACCACTCAACCACGCTGCCGACTGAGTGATCTCTATCGACTGATCTCTACTGAGTGGATGCCTTGCTTAATTTGTAAATAAAGACGCAACTTTGGCTTCTAAAAAAATTTATTTTTCGATTCGCACCATGGATGATCAGATTTCTGCTTTTTGGAGGCAGTATATACCGAAACCCAGGATCCCAAACACACAAGTAAATTTATGACATATTTCTTAAATCTATCACTAAACATCAAACTTCCATTTTAGCCATTAAAATTCTCCCAAATCATAGCAAAAGATTATAAAAACTCACACTTCAGAGCACTTTTAACCATAAAACACAATTAACTGCAGAAACAACCACAACATCACCAAAGAACTTGTTCAAAGTTCTTCAACTCAATGCAAATGGCATTCACAACAAAACAGATGAAATACAGCTATTTATTGAAAATACACAAGCAGATGTCATACGTACAATACAAGAGTAAAACCGGATTAATCTTACAAAACGCCCAACATTATTTACTCCACACCTATCAAAACAGATTGCAATAACACACAAGAAAAAGGTCTTCGGACTTACATTAAAAACAAGATCAGTTTTTGACAACTGAAACCCTAAACACTTTTACTATTGAAATGCAAATCATCAAAATTCACCTTCCTACATCAGAGTAATTACATATCGCAAACATGTACATTCCACCCCAACATTCTTCCCAACTATCACAAACACAAGAGGATTCGATTATATCGGGCACATTTACAACCATAACAAATCTTCAAAACACAATCATCAATCAATCAATCAATCTATTTATTTGTTTTGTGCTTCAAAACGAAAAATACACCAATATATGTGAAAAAAAGTTTTCGAAAGCACAGGAAGGCAGCGAAATGACCATACGGTCTTCTAGTCAACTGCCTCCCTCTAAATAGTGGGACAAAAAAAAAAATTTTTTTTTTTTTTTATCAGAAAAACACAGCAGTATACTTAGAAAAACACAGTACATTTAGAAAAACAATGAAGATTAAATAGCAATATTAGTTGTTATTAAATAAATTTCCATGTGCCAGCTGACTTCATCAAACTGTTGTGGCATCTTATTTAATATTGACAAGTTAAAAAAAGTTTAAATTTCTTCTTAAATTGATTATAAGAAAGCGACTTTAATTCAAAAGGTACTTCTTGCCATATTTTAGGTCCAATGTAAGAAAATATCTTTTTACCTAATTCTGTTCTCTTTCTAGGTTGAAAGTAATTTTGTTGCGCTGCCAGTCTTGTTTTATAATGATGTTTTTGGGTTATACTTACAATAATTTGGGACTCATTTTTTGCTGAATTTTTATTAAAGCAAAACATTGTTTTTGCCATTTCAAGTTTAACAATATCTTTTATTTTTAAGAAATTCAATTTTTGAAAAAGAAGATTTGTATGTGACAAAAAAGGACTATTTGTAATAATTCTTATTATGCGTTTGTGTATTCGTTTGTGTATTGTTCATCGCACGAAATGTCAATGCTCACTCGCCATTATAGTACTTGCTTATGGAAGGCTATAGAGGATAGCTGACTAAAGACATCCTGCTTAATTTAAATCACATCACCTTCAACACAATACTCTAGCACATCTACCACCTCATCAACACATAAACAATGTGAATATACAAATAAAAAGTAAAGGTATGCAAGGTAGAGTGGGAGTAAAAAGTTAGGTTAAACAATACAAAGCAACGGTCATGCAAGAATTATGATCACTAATGATCGACCAGTAGGAAGCTGGAGAAAAATGTTGAGACATTGAAATTCAGAAAAGATAAACTTAGAAAACGTTAATTGACTCGCATTATTTAAAACTATTGTTTCAATTATGACGTTATTTACCCAAATTAGAGGTATAGCTCACCAACATTAACACATTGGGAATTGCTGAAGATAATTTATGGAAACAAATTACCAATTCCACCGCAACACAAAACAAGTACTTATAGCCCAACATGAACTAAAATAGCAAATTAAACCTTCAATGTTTTACAATAGACACACACAGCAAGTAGCCTAACTTTTGAGCTTAAAAAAGCAAATTGAAAGCCCTAGACAACCATTGTAAAAAATTATTATCAGCAATAAAAAAATTTCAATTTAAAAAAGAAGATTATCAAACTAAATTTTTTTTATTAGAAATCATTAGTACATCTTTTTTCCTCATTAAACTAAAATTTAAATTAAATCAAATTTATATTACTTTGGATTACTATATTAGTTGAAAAACATATGAAAATGATTATTCTTACAGACGCGTTGTTTTATTTCACTACTTGAAATATTTTATTGGCTAGAAAGCAAAGGGTAGTCTCAATATTATATTCCAAATGTCAAAGAAGACTATCCTACTTACCGCTGCAACCGCTGCTTCCATGCTTTTTACCAACTTGTATTTCACGTAACCGAAACCGATGGATTGACCTTGCTCATTTGTGGCGACCTACACACAGTTAATTGAGAGTGAACACATTTTTGGGTAATTACACACAGTTCATTGAAGGTCAAAACATCAGTAGCTACTTACACGTGTTTTTTGTTGAGGGCTAACACATTTTAGAATTTTTTTGTTGTTGCTGTTATTAACAAATATTAATAGTCAGATTGTTACTTAGCCGAATTACAAACGGAGCCTTGCAATACCTTGTGCGAAACGATTTCTCCAAATGGTGAGAAAAAGCGGAACAGTCGACCGTCATCAACAATCTCGTTCAAGTTTCTGACGATTAGCCTTGCAGCATTTATATCTTCAACCACGTCAGCATCAAGTTGAATATCTTCTTTCGGACTAACTTCAAATTCTCTTTCTTGGCCAAAAAGAATTAATAAACACCCCATAATTGCACAGCACATTAAAGCTTATCGAAACTTCACGTTAGAAATTCCCCTCAGTGAACCAGTTTTTTTCAACTAAGTCTAACAACTCACCCAAGACAAACTCTTGACACCTTTTTGTGTGTTTCCGACGCAAACTTGCCGGAGGAGATTGTTTTCTTTTCTTCGGTCTTGATCGATCCTGTAATGAGCAGAACACAGCTGAATTAGTAAGGCACGAGTTTGTTGTTTGAACGGTAATTAATTTTAAATAAAGGACACATACCACGTCATCCGTTCCATGCGTCAAAGGTAGGCCAGAAAAAACATTATTGGGTGGTTTCTTTTTATCAACGGACACACCACTGAAAAGTGACGAAGATTGAACATCTGCAGGAACGCTGCGGCATCGCTCGTGCTTGTTCCATTCCGACCGAAGTGACGTTTGATTAATTGAAGATTGACTTTGAGGTTTATTTTCAATCCTCAATGATTCGCTGCTGGAAATGAGTTTTCGTTTTCTGTGGTTGATGAAGGTTTTACTACGGTTCGAACCGGTGCTGAATCGTCGTCGTCGCTTGATCACATGGGACACACCAAACAAGCTGGAACTTTCACGCCTTCTTGTAAATGTAAACAGTCCGTGTTTATGTGACAAAGATGAGACGTTGTCGCTTAGTACAAAGGTGGATGGCCACGATTGCATGGCGCCCGCCAACGTCGCAATCGTGTTGACTTTTGGTCTCTCATCAGTGCTGCCAATTTTATTGAAATTAAATTTTAAAGTTGCAATATCCGTTGTAGCTTTCGATTTTAGCAACAAATTTTTTCCTTGAGCAAACACCCCCAACAAATCTCTTGATAATGACTTATTAGGCGTTGAAATTGCAGACAAACTCTTGGACCGTAGATTTTTATTAGCACTGCCACTTGCACTTATCGTCGTTGAAGAGTTAATAATTTCTGGAGGTGCACTTCTATGTCTCAGCCTAGTTTTTTTCGGTTTTGTGCCCTCGTTACTTGCAAGGAAGGAGGAGAGATGAACACTGATATCAGTGGGAGAAGTTTGAAGAATCTCAGTCTCGACTTGTTTCTTGGCGGGCTTGATCTCGCCAGTCACGGACTGTGAGCGACCACCCCTGCTAGGGCTGCGTGGAAACAATTCACCGCTATAAGATCGACGCCTCATTGACGACCGTGAAGAAAGCAAGGATGGCTCAGCATTTGCATGGTTTGATGAGTCACCAACGGTAAAAAGTTTCTTCAAGTCATTCAGAGTACAGGGTGCGAGACTGTTCGAGTAACTTCGGACTCTGCGTTGACTTGATTTGGAGAGAATATCAATCTTTACATCATCATCGGCCACGTATCCTTCGCATGTTTTGTATGAAACTGGTAAAGATTTAGTGGCAACACTCTTATGAGATTTAAACCTTGAAGATTTTATTTTTTGACGAGTAGTTGAGGTTTCGGGTCTCTCTATTGAGCGAACGTCTTTGTATTGTAAACATTTCAAATTTTTTATTTTCATCATTCTACTTTTATAAACGGCGATTGAGCTGGCACTGTCGTGTTGAGAAGCTACTTTTGAAGACAGCAACTCATGCGATGAAGAAGTCAAGTAGTCGTGTATGCGGCGGGTGGACCGCGGTCGTCTTTCGGGAGTTCCCCCGCTGCTTTGTTTCGATTTGTGGTCTGATCGTGTTTTGTATTTATCGCGGTGATTGTGGAGGCCTCCATGATGCATGACGAATTCAGACGAAGGTTCTAGACGAGATGAACGAAATCTTTCCTTCTTTAAGACGCCAGTTTGAACCGGTCGGAATTTCTCCTTCTTCCGGATGGAAGATCGAGGTGAACGAAATCTGTCGTCATCTGAGACACCAGTTCGAACCGGTCGGAATCTTTCCTTTTCCCGGGTAGAATTCCGAAATGAACGAAATCTGTCGTCTTCTGCGACGCCACTTCGAACCGGTCGAAATCTTTCCTCCTCCCGAATGGAAGGTCGAGATGCACGAAATCTGTCGTCATCTGAGACGCCAGTTCCAAACGATCGGTATCTTTTCTCCTCCTGAATAAAAGGTCGAGATGAACAAAATCTATCCTTCTCTGAAACTCCAGTTCCAAGCGATCGAAATCTTTCCTTCTCCCGGATGTAAGGTCGAAATGATCGGCTGTGTGGCCTACTGAAGACAGTTTTTATGAAAAAATTCATTGAAAAAATATCTTGTTAAATTTGATGTTAAGTTTAAAGACATCTTAATGACCAACACACAATCTATACAAGCACCTATCGTAGCTCGACTCCTCCACAAATCTTGTATTGTGATGTCCACATTGATGTGTGGCAGAAGGGTGGCTCCTGTAAGAGTCAACATTCTCTCGTATATTTCTCTGTCTGCCATGATTGTATCTCATGATCACACTGGAGTTTTCCTTGCGACTGCACTGACCAGCAAAGACTTCCTCTTCCAGTTTAGAATCAAGTCTAAAAGTTGAAGTTTAAACTGAGCAAGCTTCTCAACGAACACACCACCGCTGTCGAAACAAGCTTGATTTTATAAGATTTCAACAAATCATTTGTTTAATGAAAATCGCAGTAAAAAATGACCGAGTAAAAGTCGTGTTTTGAAGACAAACAATGGACCTAATCAATTTAATCAAGTTAAGCCTTGATTATTCAGGTGACACAATTGCTCAACATCTCCTGTAGTAAATATTTGATCAATACTTCACAGGCCTTTTTGGTACTATTTTATGTATGATCAGAATTGTTATTTGTATGGCATATATGTTACTGTTTTTGAGTTGTTGTGTTTACTAGGCACACACTTACGGTAGCGGAAAAAAAATTTAAACCACCACTTTCATAAATATAAAATTGTTTATAATTTTTCAGTGGTTTATTAATATTTAAAACAACTTACCTGTAGTTACTTTTTTAACACTTCAAGAAATTTTCCATCAATTGATATAAGCTGTTTTGAATTTTAATAAACTATTTATATTTTTGAAAGTGGTGGTCTAAAACTTTTTCCCACCCCTGTAGGTTCGGAGCCTCTCCCACTGTTAAACAGAATGCGAGAGAATGATTTCTACATTGCCACTAAACAGAACCCAGCTATACACCCAAGAAAAGCTAGACACAAACATTTCCTCAATTTCTTAAGCCTTTGACTGCCGCCTCCTACAATTTTAAAGTTTATTAACATGTGTATTACATACTTAAAAATTAATTTTAAATACTTTTTAAAATCACAATTACGGAAGGTATTAATAATAAATTATAAATTCTTTTAGACTATTTGATTAATTAAGCCAGGCTTTTCATCTTTGATTCCACGTATTCGGGAAAATTATTGATAATTTCTTTGCCAGTTCACAAAAAATAATCTTATTTGGTAGTGACTATTAAAACCTGTTAGCTAAATTAAATTTAAAGGTTACATTTAATGATAAGTCCAAGCAATCTTTTATTAACAAATTGATTAAATTTTACGGATTTATTCGTTTTAGAAAATATTTTATGCTTGTAGGATGTTCACTGTACACATTCATTGTTTATCCGCTTCAACTAAGTACGATTCATTACTCTTTGTTTATGAGATTGTATTGAACAAGACTGCGCATGAAAGACTTTTAATAGGCTGATCAAACAAGAAACCCAGTGTTCTATTCACACAATTTTCGAGCACTGAAATCAGCCGACTGAATGACTACCTTACAACAAAAGAATTATGAACTTGTCTGTCTGTTGTCAAAGCTTTTCTTACAAATAATGTGTGCTAAGAAAATAAAGCACGAAAGTATCCAAAACCATTGTTAAAGTACTTACCGTATTTTAAACCAGTAAATTTTCTACCGGTAGGGCCTATACTGGCATTTACCCTTTATGCGACTCAAAACATTTGTAAAATATGCTAAAAAACTATACCAAATAGTTTTCTATCAAGCATTAGTAAAAAATTTATTTTAATAATCATCCAAAGCAAGGCCGCAGGCTACACGCCCTGCTTTAAGATGATATGCAAGTTGCAAGTTGTAAGTTGTAAGTTGTAATGTACATTTGCACATCGTCTTAAAGGATTATAGGAAACCTGCTGCCCGAAAGATTTTTTAAATGCGACCGGGGTGTGGTTGAAAAGAAGCAAAACCATCTCTAGTTTTTTGTAAGGGAAGCGGGAAAATTTTAGACAGTTACTTTTTTTAAAGATCGCTCTGCTTTTACTACGAAAATTGAAAAATCAGAGACAGATTCTAAGTCATGATCATTTATTTTTTGGCCTTTACCATAAATTTAAAATAAAGTTTTTTCTTAAATCCGTGAAGTGCGAGATGTGTGTTTTGGGCAATTCTTACATCCGTGAAGGTAATAATTTGGGCAAACGTCCACAAAATTTTGGTAATACTATATTGACTCCCAAAATTTTATGCGGCCCGCACCAATGTTTAATTTTGGGATACCGCCCCTGAGGGCAATAAAGTTCCTTAGCCCAGTCTTAAACGGAAAATGATATAATGCAGTTTTACTTTGGAATTAAACCTGTATTTTAGATTAAAATCTCAAACATTTCAATTATTTTTTCAAGTTTTTTGGTAGTCAGCTAAGAAAACTTTTTACGCGTGTTTAGGAACACTCCCCTGACCTGACTGTAATTTTCATGATTAAACATTTTAACGAGTGTTTAGGTCATAAAGATTACAGTTTAGGTCAGAGGGAGGTTCCGCATCGCCAAAGAACACTTTTCGAAACATGCTTTGGGGAAAAACTTTTTCATTCTCTTTTTCAAAGACCGAAAATTGCATTTGGATTTTTAATTGTAGACCCAGCAATGCTAACCAGTAACTAAGCGTCAGTCAGTACACAAGGATGGGTCGCCCCGCTTAGTTCTTTGATACTGTTTTATGAGTCAAATGTTTTAACAAACAATCTTATTCGATAATTATTATGAGTGATCTCCTGCTAATAATGGAAATCATATCATCAAGTTATTTCTATTCAAACTGACATTTCGTCGGTCAGAATTCAACTGAGATCTTCAGAGATATTAAATCGTTCGCAGTAACCACTGCTTAAATCTCCGACAATTCTGAAAGGTTGAAGTAATGTATAAACTTGTCGCGCGACTTCATGAGTATTATTTCATTCTTTGAGTATGTTAAAACAACTTTGAGTTAAAAATATCAATGTCAGCTAATTTGGGCCCCGGCCAATTGGGGGCTGCATCTTCCGATCTTGTCAAACAACTTTGTTGGTTTAACATGCAAACAATTCGAGTCACATTTGCATTTAAGCGAATATCGAAGCTTCAATACAAACCTCTGCTCGGACATTTCATCTTTAACTTGTCGCTTTTCAATGGTCGAATTAAGAATTTCTTTTTCTGTTCAAACATTGTCGGTCATTACTGAAACTCGCAACCGGAAGCAGTAGAAACACAAACCGGAACTTACCCCCGAATCTGATCCATCCAGAGGGAGGGTCTAGTGTGGACGATTGTTGGTCATTGTCCACCTAAAATAGATGAGATTTTTAATCCTAGTCAAATTACAAAGGCTGCACGAAAATAAAAGTTTAAATACAATTTAAAATTATGTGGAAATATTTGAATGGTAGATGATAGTGGTTAGATACGTAATAAAGTCCGTGGCAAATTCATTTAAAATAAATTTGCTTTCAATAATAAAAATATTCAGAAATAAAATTAATCAAACGTGGTCGAGTGGTTAAGACGCTGGGATGGTTTTCGACATCGTCCCGGTTCAAAACTTACTCGCGCCATTTTCTTGTGTCCTTGGGAAAGACCCTTAACGGCACTTTTCCCTCCTGGCGGTCCTAGCAGGCAGTTCGAAATTTCAGTCTTATCTCTGTAAAAAACAAAAAAACGAATAAACAATTTCAAGCGAACTGCAATATCTTGTGATCTCTCAAAGCAGGTCGGGGTAATTGCTTTCCCTGTATATTATAGCCTCCGTCACTTTCTTGGAAGTCAGAATTAATATAAAGATAAAATGAAAAAACTAATTCAATTCTTATGTGTTACTTCATACAGAAAACATTTCGGAATTGTCTTACAGAACATGCGAAAAAGTATCAATGTCGAGAATTAACTGAACAGGTAATTTGGTTTTTTGTGACCCATAATTTTGTGCAAAAATCGAATAAAAGTGGGCCGCGAATATAATAGCTTCGTTATAAAGTGGGACTAACAACAAATATAACCGACAAACCACGTTCATGCTCAGTATTAGGAAACTTTTGTCTCGTATTCATGTTGACAAACAAGATGTTCGTTTAACAAAGTTTAACCAATTTAAATTTATTACAATTAAAAATCCTTATTCAAATAGAATTGGAAAGAAAAATAACGAATTAGAATAAAACACATTTAAAACTGCAATTTTTTAAGTTAGGCAATTAGTACGTCCGGAATTATACTATCGATTATTAAGTTTACTTCAAGCTTCTACATCTGCCCAAAAGCATTCAAAGACATTAACTTATAAGAAGCTTTTTCTAAAAAAGGAAACGGATTGTTTACGAAACGAATAATTGCAAGTAAGCGGAAAAAACTGATAAGCTTTAAAGCGATTAAGGAGTAAAATAATAAGGTCTTTTGACTGCCTTACAAAAACAACTCGCAAACAATTCATCAGCATTACGAAGCACGTTACGAAGTTGGGCATCTCTGCTAGAAAGATTTAAACAAAACAAATAAACAAAATATGGTTATTTCTTCAAACCAAACCCCCTCCTTTGATAGAATCTGGTTCTATCAATAAAAATTAATTCAAAGAAATAATATGTATCAAACTATTGTCATGGGAATGCGCAAACAAACTTATACGAGCTTACGAAAGGATTAAGGAGGCTAATATGAAACAAATTTTACAGTAAAGGCAACAAAAAAATTAAAATTTTCACAATTCCAGAGGGCAAATCTGTGTTATGGGTCGAGTCAATACGCCGTTGCCGGTTTGAACAATCACGACTCTCACACGTCCGTCTCGACCAGGATGCACTCGGAGCACTCTACCTAAAGGCCAATGAGCTTTCGGGATGTTAGCTGATAAAACAAGAACAACATCATTAGTTTTTAAATTATTACGTTCAGTACGCCATTTACTCGAGCATTGAGCGCCGGAACCCACTCTTTTAACCATCGTGCCCAATAATGGCGAATTAATTCTTGCACGCGTCGCCAACGTTTTGTATGATCATTATGTGTTTTATCAATTACGTCAGGGGCATAAGCACCACCTAATTGTCCAATTAGAAAGTGATTTGACGTCAAAGGTACATCGTCAGTGGGATCAGCACTTTGGTAAGTTAAAGGTCTTGAATTAATTAAGGCTTCGGCTCCGATGAAAGCCGACAGAAGCTCTTCGTCAGTTATGTCAGCAGATTGAAGAATAGCTCTCAGTGCGTTTTTGGCAGATTTAATTATCGCTTCATGCACTCCACCAAAATGTGGCGCTAATGGGAAAATGAAAGACCAAGTGATTCTATGATTAGCAAAGCAACTGAATTTTTTTATGATTAATTTTAGACCACAATTCTTTTAACTCCTTTTCTGCCGCCGAGAAATTGCCAGCATTGTCTGATACAACTTCGATTGGGTAGCCGCGTCTGTTAGTCATACGAAAAAATGCTTTTAAAAATGAATCAGTGTCAAGACCATAAGCCATTTCAAGATGCACTGCTCTACATGTCAAACAAGTAAACAAACACAAATATCTTTTTTGTCGCTTTTTTCCGCGACCTTGAATCGTTATAAAAGTTCCAGCAAAATCAACAGCAATTCAAGCAAATGTTCTTAAAGGTATTTGCACTCGACTGTCAGGCAGTGATGCCATTAATTGTACTCCAGGTGAAACTCGTGTTTTCTTGCATCTAGCACATTGATTTTGCCATTCTTTAATTGCTTCTCGAGCGCACAAAACCCAGTACTTTGATGAAATAGCAGCTAAGGTGTGGTTGACGCCATGATGCCCCATCTTTTCGTGATAGTGCTTGACTATAAGCATAGTTACCCAGGATTTTCTTGGTAAAATTATGGGACACCTTGCTGAAAATGGCAAATGCTCAGCAAAATTTAATCTACCATTGCACCGTATTCAGCCATCAGTCCATAATTTGGGTCTCAACTTCAACAAGACACTGTTGTTTGCAATCCTCTTTTCCTTGGCTAAGAGCTTTATATTCCATTGCAAAGGCGTCTTTTTGTGACAGCGTTAAAACGCGCGTTTCCACATCATCGATTTCGTCTGATGACAGCTCTCCATATTTTCTATCGGCGCATGATAACTTGCAGTTTTCAACAAATCGAACAACGAGCGCAAACAAGCGAACATATTTTAACCAATCCGAGAAACGTTCGAACGCAAGCCTCCCGAGGGTCATTTCATTGTTTACTTTAGTGCTTATAATTTTACGATGATTGGTAATAAGAGATATTTGCCTTTTCTTTTCTGTTTCAAATTTTAGTTTGTTTATTGCTGTCGAAGGCCATTCGGCTTTATTCAACCGGATAAATTTTGGGCCTTGCCATCATAATCTGTTTGAACTTAAAAAAGACACTCCACACTAGGGATATAACTTTTTAAACATTTTTTTTAAATCAAAAAGCCTGTTACTTTACTTGATGAAACTTTTTGTTTTGAGCCTAAAAAGGCTTTTTTTTTTGCTTTTTGCGCAAAAAAGTCCGCGCGCATTGCTTAATGAAATATGCCTGAAAATGCTACTTTTGCCCAAAATTTTTATTTTTTTTTGCTCCGGGTACAAGTAAGCTTCTTTGATATGCTTATTTTAAAAATTAGTTTTTTCTTTTTATACAATATTTGACAGAATTGACCTTGTTTCTTTTTATATTACATTTGAAATTCGCAAAACTATGATGCCAATTTACAAATACTTTTCATCTTTGTTTCAGAGCCATAAATTTTATTGTTTTTTTTTACATGAGTCAAAAAATGAATAGTAAAAACTTACCCAAAACATACTCTGTGAAAAGAAGACCAGACCTTCCGTTGGTAACAGTAAGTTTATCTGACTTATGCAAAATGCCGACAAAAAAACATATTGTGGGTCGCTATCTTGAATTATTTGATTCAGAAAAAAGTAGAATTATCAGAATAAAGATGATTGCTAAAGAATTGACAAATTTATGGAAATCTTTAAACTTTCCCATTGTATCACACCAGCAAGTCCAGTCTAAAACAAGAAGTGTTGTTGATCTTTATAAAAAATATAGAAAAAGAAAATCGGAGCAAGTAGAAAAGGAATTGAAAGGTCTTTTTGACATAACTAAAGTAGATGGTAATTGGCTATGTTTAGAAGATAAGAAACTTTACACCACGCAGATTCAAACGTCAGGTCGAGTTGGGTACAGCACCAGAAAAGAAGCAGATTTGAATTCAATTCATCCTTCAAAACGAAAGTTTATTCAAAGTCAACCAAGTACCTCTGGCTCTCATTCAACTCCTTTAAGTTGTGAAATAAACGAAGAAAATGATGTGATCTCTGATAGTAATGACAATGAAAGCGATAATGATTTCAAACCAGTGGAGGAAAAATCCAACAAATATAGTTCAGCGGCGTCTACGGCTAGGCTCGTAAGCAAGCACTCTTTATCAACGAAAAAGACAGCAATCGTATGTAAGTCGCTTAAAGAAGATGGTGTTGATATAGCTTCACCGACTCAGGTTGGTGTTTGGAAACATGTTATCAAAGATGCAGAGCGTAAAAAAGTAAATATCAAGGCAATTTTACAAAGTGAAACATTTTGCCTTCATTTTGATGGAAAAGTTATATTGAAAATGGAATATCAAGTTGTGTGTCTTCAAAATGAAAATAGGATAATAAATTTGGGAATTCTTACCTGCAAAAATGGTTCTTCTAGAGCTATTTTCGAAGAAATCAAAACTTTAATGGACGAATATGATGCCTGGAAGAGCATTAAAATGATAATATGCGACACCACGGCAGTCAATACTGGAAAAGAAAATGGAGTTGTAGTGAAGTTTCAGAAAGCCATGAGTGAAAAAGGATATGAAAAACCTCAGTTCATTGCATGTCAGCACCATATTCTCAATCTTGTTTTGAGGCGTATAATGGATTTTCAATTAGGCGGTTCAACCAGAAGCCCTCAATTGCCATACGATTTTATAAATGAAATCACCAACAATTATAAAGTTTTGAAAGCTAACTACGAGCATGATTCTGAACTGTCATTGAATAAAAACCCTGGTTGGAGAGATGATTTCAGGTTTTTATATCAGCTGTGTGAAGCATTTAAATTAAATAAAGAGACTTGTAAATGGCCAAAAATTCAATGGAAAAACCTTCCAGCTCTTCACAACGCCAGGTGGAACTCTCGTGGTTCATATGCTCTAATGGCTTACTTTCTCATACCGAATTCCAGAAATCGAATGGAAAACATTTGCCAATTCATTTCGAAAGACTGGTCTAGGTTTTGGTTCCACAATCAGATCTATGATACAAGTATGTATGAGTGTCTTCATGATGCAATTAAGTCACAAAATTGCCCAAAAGCATTGTCAACATTTTTGAAATTTTATAATCAGGAGTCTTCAAAAATTAATATCCCGAGAACAAACACAATTGCGGAAAAAGCAGTTAAAAAAATGCAAGAAATTATTGAAAATAGCCGATCAAAAAAGTATCTAAGCAGCAAATTTGTTGCTACCAACCATTTTTAATGAGTTTGAAAATTATTCAATGAAAATAAAAAGTTTTATTTTATTTTTTGCCAGAAAAATTGTTTACGAAACATTGTAAACATGATTGTAATTTGTTTTAGTAAAGAACGTAAATAACTAATAAATTTTGATCGATGCGCGCGACGTTTTTTAGACCGATCTACAAAAAAATGATATTTTTTAGTTTATTTCATTATTATTCATTGAAAAATGACACAGGGTTAGAAAACTGGAAAAAGTTATATCCCTACTCCACACCCTCTACTGAGCAAGTCAGCAGGATTTTCATTAGATCTAACGTGGCGCCATTGCTCTGGATTTGTGCATGATTAAATCTTTCCCACTCTATTTGCCACAAAAGTCTTGAAGGATCGACTACAACCGCGAATCCATCACAAAACGTTCATGCTATCAGTCCAAAAGTTAAAACTATTCATGGAAAAATTCAAGGCTTTTGAAACAGTCTGTCCCAGCTGCACCCCAAGTGTAGCCGCCATGAGTTCAAGCCTAGGTATGGTGACAGCTTTTAAAGGAGCAACTTTTGTTTTGCTACAGACTAGACAAGTTGCTATTTTACCCGAATTCGATACAATTTTGACGTAACATACTGCGCCATAAGCCAGACCAGATGCATCAACAAAAATATGAAACTCAGTTGCATCAGCATCGTTTGACATAGAAAGCCATCATGATACCTTAATTTTTGGTAGCTGCGACAGTCCTTTCAACCAAGCTAAACAGGCACACTTAATTTCATTGTCAACAACCTCGTCCCATGTGTAACCTTTTACCCATATTTGCTGAACCAGAATACGAGCTCGAATAGTAAACGGTGTGATAAATCCTAATAGGTCAAATAAAGTGGAGATTTTTGACAATCAAATTCTTTTGGTTATTTTTACAACAACAGACAAAGACGACTTAAATTCAAAGGTATCGCCTTCCGCTCTCCACCATAGTCCTAACGTTTTTACTGCAGAGACGTTTTCAGCAAGCACGTCAAAAACTACCGCTTTATCATCTTTTGGAATTAAATCAGATATTGCTTTAGAATCAGTGACCCATTTTCTAGCGTGCATACCAGCATATTTCCATATAGCGCATAGATCATTATATAGTTCAATTCCTTCATTTTCGTTGTCTACAGAGTCCATACAATCGTCCATGTAAGTGGATTTCTGTATCGTTGTTGCCGCGCGGGGATACACCGAAGCAAACTTTTCTGCATGCTTTTGAGTGAAAAATTGTTCCAAAAAAGGAGAGGAATTTAGACCAAAAACAACTCTGTTAAAGAACACTTCTTGTATACTTTGATGAAGCTCTAAATAGTCTAAACCGATTAACATATCAACCTGACGGCTTTTGATGATCGGAAAAGAAATCTTTGCTAAATAACTCCATTTTTGCTTAATTTGTTCCCATGGTATCGCTTGTAAATCTCCAGTGACATTTTTTGCTGTATAAGCTGTAACATCTTTTGACAAACTTCCGTCCAAGCTTCTTAATGAAAAGTTAACGGGCTGTGTTTTAAATTGCTCACACCCACCGTTAAGCACACCTACGTTTATTAACTCACGTTTGCCTTCTAAACCAAGTTCAGCTGCAATATCAGCGTTAATATAAGTTTTTGTGCTACAGTCGTCTAATAAGGCATTTACTTGGAGTTTTCTCGATGCATGCTCAATTAAAACAGGAATTGTTCTCATTGCAATCCACTCACTTGGTAACGACTTAGCCACCATAGTTCTGTTTTCTATATAGCTTTCTGAGGAAGTGCCCTCATCACTTTTCTTTATGTTTTTATCAGTTTTAACCAAATAATTTTCTTCTTCAATGTTATCTTTTTGGATTTTAACATTAGACTTGTGCAATAAGTAATGATGTAATTTGGGACAGTCATCAACACCACACTTTTTAACCTTTTTACAATTTTGCAGAACGTGATTTTTACCAAGACAGCCATAACATAAATTTAATCGCTTGATTGATTTCCATCGGTCCTGAATGTTCATTCGCTGAAACTCGGGGCATTTTAAAAACATGTGGTTTTTATAACACAGCAGACAGCGTAGTGATAATGTTTCTTTTTGATTTTGACCATAAAAAGTTCTTTGCCTGTCTGCTACTTTTTCGGGTTTTTTCGTCGCTATTCCGTGAATCGTTTCTGACGCGACAGAGAAAAACTCGGCTCGCGAAGCACAAATTCACGTAAAGTAAGAACAGATTCTTTTCTTTGATCTATGATAATTGGTCAATAAGTTTTCCGAAAGTTTTCTTTGTAGTTTTATGTATAAGGCACCGCTTCCTAATTCATTGTTCATTTGCGCTTGTTGTAAATTTACGACTGCCACATCTAGCAAGTCCGCAAATTTTCTAATGCTTCAATGTGACCATCCCTGATGGGTTTAAAATCATCTAATTTATCCAAATATAAAGCTACTAACCTTCGTTTGCGGCCGTATTTTTGTTTCAAACATTGCTTCGCCACTTCATACGCTTCTTTTGAGTGACCAAGATTTTCAACAACTCGTAGCGGTTCACCAATTAAACTTTGTCGTAGTTGAAGAAGCTTATACTCAGCCGTTGCGGGCGCACTGTCGATGCAAGCATTAAATGCAGCTTTCCAACTAGGATAAGAATGCTTATTTCCGTTAAACTTGGGAACAGATACTCGTTCTAACTGCCGTCACATATCACGGCCTATTTCAGGAGGAGCACTTAATGATTCAAGTTGTACCTGTTGTATAGTTTTGACAACTGACTCTTGCTGTTGTTGGCTAACCCACGATGCCACACTTGACCCTGGGTCAACCGCAGAAGATTTGTCCCTTGTTTCTGCGATCCTGGTTCTCACTTGAACTTCAATTTTGTCGAATCTTTCGGTCAATTCTTCGACATCTTGCAACACTCTGTCACTTTAAGATGTCTCTCCTTTTGCGTCTAAAGCTTCCGAATAATTTAACGACAATTCTACCAATTCATCAAAGCTACCTTTTAGCTTTTCGTGAGCGCTTTGAACCTTGTCTCCCTTTGGATCCTCTGTCTGTTCAATTAACTCCAATAATTGGTTACAAAATCGCGTAAATTTTGCCTTGCAGGCGGTTTGTGCTCTCTTTTGAGCATTTACATCGGAATTATATTCTTTAAGAGCAAGTTGATATTTCATTGTCTATCACTCCGTTATGTGACATAATTTTATTCCTTTCAATTATCTTTAGTATCTAACAACCATCCTCTGCTACCAATTTTGTTCGTTTAACAAAGTTTAACCAATTTAAATTTATTATAATTAAAAATCCTTATTCAAATAGAATCTCATTCAAATAGAATTGGAAAGAAAAATAACGAATTAGAATAAAACATATTTAAAATTCCAATTTTTTAAGTTAGACAATTAGTACGTACGGAATTATACTATTGATTATTAAGTTTACTTCAAGCTTCTACATCTGCCCAAAAGCATTCAAAGACATTAACTTATAAGAAGCTTTTTCTAAAAAAGGAAACGGATTGTTTACGAAGCGAATAATTGCAAGCAAGCGGAAAAAACTGATAAACTTTAAAGCGATTAAGGAGTAAAATAATAAGGTCTTTTGACTGCCTCACAAAAACAACTCGCAAACAATTCATCAGCATTACGAAGCATGTTACGAAGTTGGGCATCTCTGCTAGAAAGATTTAAACAAAACAAATAAACAAAATATGGTTATTTCTTCAAACCACAAGATATTCATCCGAAGTTTGAATTTTAACTTAAATTTAAACAGGCAACCATAAGCAACTAGACCAGAGGTTTTCAACCTGTGGGACACAGTTGGGCCATGGCCCAGTGGTGGGCCACAGAAGTTTTTTCAGTGGGCTACAAAGCATAAATTAAAATGAAAGCAATATGTATAATTAGGCTTATCATCCGTCCCGTGTTTTAGACATTTCCTTGGCGTCCCACCCAGTCAACCATGTGAAGACTTTTTTTGTTTAGAGAACACTATGATTTTGGGACGGCAATTAAATTTTGTTGACCGAAGTGGGTTGTTATGTTACCTTGGGTTGAAAAATGGGCCCAGTAAGAAAAAAATCGAAAACCACCGAACTAGACTTTCTCTTGTGAATTAATTTTGATTTGTTGATATTTTCATTAGATTTTATCTTTTTGTATTTATTTTAAAGACTAAAAAAACGTCGCATTAATTAAAAACTTTGTCATTCCAACAAAACGTTAATGTACATTTCCTCGACAGTTAAACAATCTTTAAAAAATTACTTCGCAACAAATTAACACAGGCTTTATATTTTTATAAGTGTTGTTTTTTTTTATACTCTATTGAGTAGGAGCACTTCTAGCATGAAGCAAAATTTGCTTGTTGATTGTATAGTGAGATTATAAATATTAACTGTTGCTACAAGAGAAAAAACCAAAATGAATCGTACTTATTTTTTGAATAAAATTTGAATGTGTGTCAAATAACTTAGAGAATTTGGGTTAAAGCCGACACATTCATCAGAGTTTAAAGGAAAATGATTTGGAGCTTGAAAGAAGGGCAAAGCACTACCAGGTTGCTGTGTTTTTATAATTAAGTAATTTTGAAACGTTAGTGGATTATACCGAGTTCTAAAAAAAAAGAAAAATATGTCTAAGCTTTTTATCGAGCAGTTAATAGGAAAAAATTGTCAGAATGAATGAGAATCGAACCGAACTTTATAATGCTATTATAATACTACAGTATTATATTAATAAATGCTTTATATCATGCAGTGCTCTTCTACCTTTTTTATATCACAGAACCCTCAAAAAATTTCTCAAATTTTGCAGAAACCTGTTTAAAAATTTATGAGAATTAACGGAGAATATTTTAAGTTTACGAAGTCCTGAAAATGCTCCAAGTCATCCGGTTGATAAAAACTGATATAGCGGATGAAAAAAGAAGTGAATATCATTGGTTGAAAAAAATTGACCTTTGAGAGAAAGAAGAATTAAAAAATTATAATCATAAACGGATTCTTTTTGCTGGAACAAGTTTGTTTTAAAAGAATGAAAGAAGTTTTAAATAAAACATTAATTGAAAATTTACGAAGTCTTTACAGGAGATTGATGAAGCGAAAAACGCCATTGCACACGAATGGAAATTATTTGTTGTTGTCATAGAAACAAGCGGATTGATAGTTTTTGTGAAAATTGGAACAGTCGCGATATGAAGCAAATTAAATTTCGCTGTTGGCTTTGCAAGAACTGGGAAGAACTTCGAGGCCTTGAAAAGAATGAAGTTGGCAACATGTTTTAAGGTGTTTTGATATGTTCTTTCACCGATAGAGACGAGCGACCAACTAACTGAGCAACACTGCGACACACAATGAAACTGCATTTGTGTGATAAGAGAACGGTAGCATGACTTTTTTTGGTTGATGGAAAAGAGTTGTCTGGTGATAAAAAAAACTAGTGGTTTTACAGAAATAGTATCATTAATTAATTCGAATACTATAATTGATGTGTCAACTATACATTTTGTGATTCAAAAACATGCATTTCAAACGTTCTTCTTTTTATATTAAAAATAAAAGAAAAAAATAAACTAAAGTTGACAGAAGCTTTTGTAAACTTCGGTTAACTTCCTTATGTGTAACGGAATAAGATGTTGCTATTTATTATTCATTTATATTTAAATATAAAGATGATCTTTTTTCTCTTGCACCTGATGAAAAGACCATCAGTTTATAAAAGACAATGTGATTAAAGAAACTTATTCGACTTTAGTGCATTTTTTTTCATTTTCGATTGGTTTCAATATTAGTCACGGCTTTTCTCTTTCTATTCTTTTGATGCTTTTATATCGGTTGATTTTCATAAATTCTTCTGCATCAAATGTTTGATTATTACGTCATGGCAACAAAATATAAGAATGACAAAGCGATTTAAACAAGGTTAGCGCATTTATTAATAGGTTTCATAATTTTACATTCAACTATATTTAAATGTACAATGCAAGTTTCTTACGGACTTAAACTTCACTTTTCTTTCATATTCTTTCTTCTTCACTTTTACAGTTCTTGGCATAGTGGAAAAAACTTCTAAATTAAGTGCCGGATGGCGATATGTCACCAATCATTTACAAAATTCTACAATGTAAAAGGACACTTTAAATTCTTATAATATAAAGCTTGTAAAAAACAAATTAAAAACTACGTTACTGTTTTATAATAGTTTTCCCAAGTAGTGAACAGCAAAGTTCTGTTGTAATTCGTGTTTCCAAATGCATGATTAAGGCATGGTCAACTTATGCTTTTAATTTTATCAATCATACTCTACTTTTCATAATATTTATCGGGTGAAATTTTGGATTATTGTTTTCTGAATTCCCAAATTTGTGGGAGGGTGTTTCGGTGTCTTAGAGCTACGTGTATATTAGTAGTAGTAGTAGTTTGTTTTTATTTGCATGCAAAAGAAACAATTAATAATTGAAGACGAAATAGAGCAAAGGTTGCAAATAGGGAGATGGCAATTAAACGATATACGTTTTAACATGCACAAAAAATTGTGCATGGTCACCGCACACCAGTAAATTCACTCATGCTCTCTATTTATAGTGACGAGTTGACATTTGAAAGACAGGTGACGAAATTCTGTAGAACGTAATTGCGTAAATCTGTATCAGAGATTTTTTAAACTAGACCATGTTTAAAATTGTAATTAATTAATTAATTCGATTGATTCTATTTAAATAAGTTTGTTATAGTGTGTTAGGATTAGTTCTTAAAACAAAATTCTTAATCCTAACAATTCTTTTAAATGGGCCATGCATTTTCAGTGAGTATTTCAATTTGGTTGGTGCAAATAGCAGCCATTTTATTTTGATTGATTTTTATCATCGATTAAAACAGACGCTAGCAGTGAAAGGCTACCAGTTGGTTTTTTGAAACGCAAGCAATTCTGCCATTTATATTTTCATTCCTAGTTCATTATTGTGGTTGGCAAAAAAATAATTCTTCACCAGTTCCAGCAAATCAGTAGACGGTAAAAAAACTGCAGCGCCGACTCAAAAAAATCAGGAAATTGATTTTTTCTGATTTTTTTGAGTCGGCGCTTTTGCAAAATTTCGCAAACATCAAAAGCGCCAACTGAAATCATCAATGAAAACACCGCAACTTTAGTCAAGGATTGGCGGGTTTTTTGGAAACGAATCAAAACGTTTCGAATAAATTAATATCGCTCCAGCGTCTAGCTATTTAAACTCGTCGTTGTTTGAAGGGCATCCACTACAGGTCAGACAAAAACAGGACTGGGACCGAGGGTTTATCCTTTTACTACCCCAGACTGCTGCACTGCCTGAATCAGATGCTGGCAGTGGTGTTATTGAGCCAGCATCAAGTTTCGTCATCCAAAACCGTCAGACCTCGTGCTCCATGTGGTGCCCGATGTATAGGGAACACTGTTAGTACATGGTCTGCGGTTTGCTCAGAGGCGCCACACTCGCAATTCGGTGAAGGAGCGAGACCCCATTTGTGCATGGACAAATGGAATTGCCCAACACCAGTCCGCAGGCGGTTGAGCTTAACCCAAGCTGCTCGGGGTAAGCCCATCCCAACAGGCCTGGCACCGGTCTCGGGCACAAAAGCACGGATCCTGGAAACATTTTCACAGTACTTCGTTTTCCATTTGTGGTTTGTCCATTCAAAAGCGCGAATGCCAAGTCTGGCAAGGTTGTCCAAAAGATTCCGCGAAGCTGGCACAAACGGGCGTCTGGATCTTAGTCTCACATGGCGAGTATCTGAGAACCCACTTAAAAAACCATGCAAGATATGATCGAGGTCCAGAGATCCACGATGAGCCAAGGAGAGTGTCGCTCCCAGTCGGCGAAGCTCAGTTGGCTGGATGCCTGGGAGTATAGGTAGGTGGTCCATTGGAGTGGGACGCAGGCATCCAATGACTATGGGCAAGGCGTCGTTCAAGACACTGTCGATGAGGCGAGTGTGAGCACTGCGACACCAGACTGGCGCACAGTACTCAGCTGTTGAGTAAACTAGAGATAAGGTGGCTATGCGTAGTGTTTTAGCACCAGCACCCCATCCCGAGCCCGAGCCTACGAGTCGCCTCAGCAGTGTGACGCGCGAGGATAATTTTTTTCGCAATGCCACTTAGTGATGACCAAACGTGAGCGATCTGTCCAGTTTTACCCCAAGATAAGTAGGGGTTGGACAGAACGGTAAACGTCTATCGTTGTTGTAGACCTTTAGCTCACGTTTGGCCTCTCGGTTATTTAAATGAAAGGCTGCCGTCACCGTCTTAGTGTGACTGAGCTTCAACCTCCAAGTCTGGAGATACGCTGAAAATGTGGACATGTCTTGGCTTAAAGTCCCCTCCAAATCCTTCCAGTTTCCAGAAGAATGCAACAGTGCTAAATCATCAGCATAAGCAAACTTTGTGGAAATCATTAAAGGAAGATCGTACCTATAGATGTTAAATAGGAGGGGAGCCAAAACCGATCCCTGAGGAACACCCTTTTTAAGACGGCGTAGCCTGCTTTGCTTGCTGTCATCGTTGGTAAGGGTGAAACTTCGATTTCGGACAAGCTCCATAATCATTCTAACCATGTGCCTATCCGGAAGTAGTCTCAGCAGCTTGCAGGTATGGCCACGGTGCCAGACAGTGTCATAAGTAGCTGTTAGATTGATAAATACGGCACCGGCCTTCTTTTTAGCCTCGAAAGAATCCTCGATATTCTGGGTTAGCATAACAACTTGATCTACGGTTGACTTCCCGTGTCGGAACCCAGCCTGCTCTTTAGGGAGCAGTGGATCGATTAATGGTTCAACGCCGGCGTAGATAAGCCTCTCGAGAATCTTGTAGGGGACACAGAGCAGAGATATCGGTCGATAACTCTTTGGGTTCCCCACGGGCTTTGCTGGCTTTAGGATCGCGACCACAAGCGCTCTTCTCCAGATCTTGGAAATTTTTAGTCGGCGCAAACAGGAAGAAAGGAAGTCACCTAACTAGAACTTCAAAGCACTCCAGCATGGAGTATAAGCTCGGGGCAGATGGAATCAGGTCCCTGAGCTTTACCTGGTTCTAAATGTTGAAGGGCAGCAGTAAATTCTCTCTGTGAAAAAGTGTCAGAGATATTTACTGCGTCTGGTGTTGTGGCCCTCCAAAGATCAGACACTTCTTGACTCAAGTCGAGATGACTTGCGATCAACAGCCTCGTATTTCCCATTTCTAATCAGCTGAGATGCAATAGCATCGGCTAAAACGGGACAGTGACGAGGAGAGTGTCGTGACCTACCAGTAAGGTTGTTCAAAATACTCCACGCTTTTCGACTAGAGTGTGAGAAGTCAATTCTCCGAACTGCTTTGGACCATCGATCCCTCCGCTTTCTGTCAAGCTTGGCAAGCAGAGCTGTAGCCGCCAAACTTGAGTCGTCTCTCTGAGGAGACTGCAGGAAGGTTTTATAGAGGGATTTACACTCTGCATCCCAACACGAAATATAGTTATTTCGATACCCGCGTGGGATAGTCTTTTTGGCTGCTTTCTTAATGGTGTTACAGAAGTCCTGGTAAGCCGTATCCACATCAAGTGAATCAGGCGGCAACAAAGTCTTTGCGAATTTATTCGTCAAAGCAATGTAGTGACTCCATTTGGCCTTGCGGAAGCTATTTAAAGTGTTCAATTAAAATAATGTATTGGCGTCCATAATTAGTGGTGTAATCAAAGTGGTGATCTTTGATTGCGGAGGTTAAGGCAATCACTCCTTTTATTGTTTTCAATTTAAATCGACGTGGTTTTTTATTAGTGCACCTTAAAAATTCCAGACCTGCCACGGTGTCACAGACTTTGTTCGGGAATCCAGAAGGACCAGTTGAGCTAGGTAACCCGAATACCTGCGCTGAAACAAAGCTGTGTCTAAATTTTATTTTATTCCGGCTCAAGAAGTAGTCTTGCTATGAGCCTGATGGTTTATACAGTTGGTTTAACGAAAGCTCGGATTGGTTTCGTTGAAGACTCTTCTTCACAACAAACAGAGACCACTGTCTCTAATAAGAATGAATGTATTATAAAAAATCACGACCGACGAAATTTCTATTCCACGCTTTGCCACACTGCAAAGCGAAATCAACACTATAACTTGATTCAATCCAAAAAAAATAATTCTACCTCTGTAGAACACAACTCCCGGCCACTGGCACAAAATAAATTCAACGCTCGACGACCAATACAAAAACCTAACGGGCCTTCCGCGCCCAACCAATTACTTTTACTGGAGTCGTCTCCAAATTACATCTAATAATAATAATTCGCTACGCATTGGCTTTATGTAGAAAAAAGATCACGTGACGCAAATTCACTCATAAACGCCAGACAGTTCTACAACTCTCCAGAGAGATCGCTAAGCTCGAATCAAGTGGCATATACGCAAACATTCTAGTACAGTGACGTTGATCAAAAACATATTACGTCAATACAAAGAAAAAAAGGCAAGAAATACATCAAGCGAACTGTAGACATTACATCGCATAGTAAGAGAGTCGCGCTTCACTGGTCATGCGATAATATTTTTACGATAAAACTACGAATCACTTTCAACGGGGATAAACTGCATCGTTATGATTAAAATTATTATGAAGTGTGACACACGGTAATAATTCATTGGAGCGGATTCAACATTATTTATATTACTTAAAATACATTTAAAATTATTTTATAAAAAAACAAACGTTTTCTGCTCACAAACCATCATCAGGTTTGTAAAATTTTGGCAATGCTAACTTTAAATATAATATTTTTCTAAAGGTGTAAAATCTCAAAATGCACACACAAAAAATTACATTGAACAGCAAAAAAAATTTATTGCATGCATCTGAGGGTTTTTCAACTGTGTTTGGCTAATTTTGGGATGCTTATTTTGAATCTGAAGCCGGATTATTTTCTATGACGTCTAGTTTCTGGGATATTAAATACTGTCATTTTGTATATTTTCGTTTGAATTTTATATGATAGTATTACTGCGATAAACTATATAAACCAAAAAAATGGCATACAATTAATCCAAGTGATCATAATAATACTTATCAGTCACTAGAACAAATTCAATTAGCACAAACTTAAAATTTAATGAACAACTGACCTCAGTCTTAATTGCAAATCACACTTTTTGAGTATCCATATTAATTTAGGACGTTTAGCACTGCGAATATAAGATAAATTATTTTCTCTCTGCAAAGACCATCATACTAGCGTTAGACTTTCCTTTATATTGGCTTTTAATCAAAGCAATGTCTTGATAGAACCGTTTTCCATGCTCATCACTCATGGCCCCCAAAGTTCGACGGAAAAAAGTCAAGATGAGCATGGAGGAAATGTAGCTTTAATAATATTCGGCAACCCAATAGTTGGTAGGCTTGCAACAGGTTTCAACAATTTCTACAAAATTTTCAGCTTTATATTTGCACAAAAAATTATCGACAACCTGTTTAAATGATTTTCAAGCATCCAATTCTGTAAACTGGTCATCTAGCAAAAGTTTTCGAATTTCCTGCCCAATAAACAATCCTTCTTTCAGTTTGGCTTCACTTTTGAAAAGTCCAAATTTTTCTTTTGAATATATACATAAATGCAGCCCCACCAGGATTCATTGCATTGACAAAGGTTTTCATCAGCCCCAGTTTAATGTGTAGTGGAGGTAGAAAGGTATTTTCGGGATTTACCAGAGGTGTGTGTTTAGGTTAAACCTTCCAACTTTTAGATTTTCATGTGGTTCCCAAGTTTTTTCCTCAAGTGGTTCGTGTTGTCCCAGCCATCCCACAGACACAAGAAACACATGTATTTAGTATTACCTAACTGCAACTCAACAAGTAGTAATATAACTTTTTGATCTGGGAAAATCTTCCAGTTATGTTTAGAGTAATTTATAATCTCCAAGCAAGTTTTCATGGCTTCATACGTCTCTTTTATGTTTACAGCGTGAGCTATAGGTATAAATGAATTAACATTCCCATTATGTAGCAAAACTGCTTTTAAACTGGTTTTACTTGAGTCGATGAATAGTATCCATTTATCACTGTCACGTTCGTAACCTGATTCAATCATCAACCCAGAAACATCTTTAAAACAGCAAAGTTGTCATTAGCATCCAAGAAAGATAAATTTTCTTGAAAAAGTCGAAACTTAGAAATTGTAGTGTTTTTTTCATACAAGTTTCACTGCTTTAAACGTGAAGCTAGTATTTCAGCTTTGTCTTTAGTTAATCTCAAATCTCGCACCAGATCATTAGCATTTTTTGATTAATCAAACTCGGTTTTATAGTACTGCATCCTTCTGTGCCCTCTTCACTCTCACATGCTTCACTGCCTGTCGTTAAATGTTCAGTTGAGGATTCTTCTGATTCTAGTTCTTCAGGTGAAAAGGGTGAAGAAACAGGCAGATTATTTCCATGAGGAACTGGTTTAAGGGCAAAATTACAATTTAGATAAACAATTTTTGATTTGTTTTTCCAGGAAAATATTTTGATGTTGGTAAAGCAAAAATAGCAGTCAGTTGTATGGTCTGTCTGCTCACGCCAAACCATTAATAAACGAAAGGAATTTTCGTTTGTTTCCTATTTATCCATTGAAGCAACCGAGTTTTACATGTATTGCAGCAAATATAAGGAGCCCACAACTTGTCTTGATCACCAACTACACAGTTGAAATAATAGTTGTAAGCTGTCTTCATTTTTGAAGAATAATTTCAACAATGTTTCGATGGGGTGTACTTCCCGCAAATACAACAAAAACTGTTGGAACTATTGTTACACTTTCTTCTATTGTTTGACATTGTCAATGGACACAAGATTCTACACTATAACATCGCTGTAACAAAACTGGTAAAAAAACCTAATTAGATATTTATATTTGATAAAAAAAAAAGCTTAAGCTTATCTCTTACTCCTTTCTACCTCTATCATAAATTTGGTCGTTTTACATCATTAAATTGTTAAATTATTAAATCTTTATTAAATCTTTCAATGTTTTCAACCAATAAATTCAATAAAACACTTATTCTTAAATTTCCTTCATTTTCACACATCTAAAAAATGTAACTTTATTACTCATACAAGTTTGAAGGCAGAGATATCAATAGCAATGAATATAGCTTGCTAGCATACAGCGATTCAATAGGTATTGGTAGGTGTGCAATGCCTAATAAGACTCCCTTACCGCATAAATTTAATATAAGCCAAGTTCAAATATACTTCAGTTGGTTTTACAGCGATATCAGCTTTAGATCAGCTGTAGCATCACTTTCATAGATTGGCTAGCGTTTTGATAGAATTCAACAATTGTTTTATTATTTGTTGTAGAAGCTATTGTTCACACTTTTAGGGATGTTGTAACATCAATATGAACGGTGACTTTCTAATTATTTAAGTACAATTAAAAAATATAATTTCTGCAAGAAATAAAGTTTTTTAGCCATATTGTTGCCATACTCAGAAGCACAACTAAATACATAAAATTTTTAGTTTCGAACGTTTAAATTATTTTCAAAAAAAACTTTAACTTAAAATAAATTAGCCTAACAATAAAGCGTGAAAACAAAGAAAATTAATTGTTTGCAGTATGTATGAATGATTTTATATTGTGACAAATAAGTTAAACCAAACAAAATTAAAACGCCAACTTTTGGTATCATCAAATTATTTAACCAATGAAAGTAAATAGAAAATTTTAATTAAAAGAAATAAAAAAAAATTAAAAAACGCTTAAAAAGGAACCATTTGCATAAAGTTGACGATTTAAACTAGAATTACACTTTTTACTAAATAATGCTTCGTGTACTTCTGTGTGAAATTCTGACTCACACTTTATATTAATTTGATAGAACAAACGTTGCAACAGATTATGTGATTTTTTATTGCATTTGATACTTGAGAGTTGAAGTCCAAACACATCCTATAAACTCTTGCGCTCAAATGAGAATTGACATACCGATGTATGTTAAGTTCCCGTCACACGACTTAGTAAATTCATGACATTTGAGCAAAGACTTAAAGGCGTTCAGACTTCAACTAAATGTAATTAAAAATAGCCTTTAAAATATTATCTTTTTAATACCATATCAGTTAATCCTTTAAAGGTCAGTTGTTTTTATATTTTTAGTTAGAAAAGTTAAACCAGCTTTTTTCCACCTTTTTAACATCGCGGATGGAAATGTTGGGAAACAGCCTTTGAGGCCCAGAAGTGCGTCTTTGCTTCATTTAAAAAAAAGTAGACTAATAAAAGTAAAAAGCAAAGCTCTTTACTTTAGATTTTTATTACACATGTTGTCACAAACTTTACTTGGAAACCCAAAAGGACCAGTTGAACTAAATAATCCGTATGCCAATGCTGAAGTAAAGCTGTGTCTATTTTTTTTTTATTCTGACTCTAGAAATAGCTTGCTGTGAGAAGTTTCGTCATCCAAAATTGTTAGACCTCGTGCTCCGTGTGGTGACCGATGTATGGGGCACACTATTAGAACATGGTCTGCGGTTTTCTCAGCGGCGTCACACTTGCAACTCGATGAAGGAGCAAGACCCCATTTGTGCATGAACGAATGGAATCGCCCAACACCAGTCCGCAGGCGTTTGAGCTTAACCCAAGCTGTTCGGGGCAAGCTCATCCCAACAGGCCGGGATTGGTCCTGAGTATGAAAACATGGAGCCTAATGCATTCTCACAATACTCCACTTTTCATTTATGATTTGTCCACTCAGAAGCGCGGATGCGAAGTGGGGCAAGGTTATTTAAAAGATTCCGCGCAGCTGGCACAAATGGGCGTCTTAGTCTCACTTGGCGAGCATCTGAGGACCCACTTAAGAGACCATACAAGATATGATCGGGGTCCAAAGATCCACGGTAAGCAAGGAGAGTGTCACTCCTAATTGGCGAAGCTCAGCTAGTTGGATCCCTGAGAGTATGAGTAGATGGTCCGTTGGAGTGAAACGCAGGCATCCAGTGAATATGCGCAAGGCGTCGTTTAAGGCATTGGCTATGAAGCGAGTGTGAGCACTGCGACACCAGACTGGTGCGCAGCACTCAGCTGTTGAGTGGGCCTTTTTTCGGACGACTGGCTAAGGAGTGCAGGGTCACCCTCTAGGTTTTATTTGTGAAAGTCTTCTATTTTTTGGTGGGAGATTGTTCAATTCTACGATTATATAACAAGCGTGTTTTGAAATAAGAAAATCAGAACTTTTTACTAGTGCAAATATGCCTGGACAAACAAACTCAGTGTCAAAAAAGAACTGCTCTTTTTTCTTTTCTTTAGGCGAATTAGTTGGGAAAAGAAATTACTTTGGCTGTTTTTTTACGGCTATAAACTGCAACACCAGAACGGTTGTTGAATAAATAAACAAAAGGCCACTGCTTTAACTAATTGCTGTTATTGTTAACTAAAATATAATTTTTTGGTGAATTCACAATTCTTTTAGAGTGGGCACGGACCGACTGTTAAAAAACAAGAAAATGTATAAGTTTTATCCAAACTTACGTTCTACAGCCTGTCAATGTTTGAGTTGATTTTGCAAATTAATCACAGCAAGTCAATTAAGTTTGCGTAATGACACGAGTCGATCTGGCTCAACCAAACGTGATCGAAAGTTAATCATGGTAAATTGTGTAATTAGAAATCAGCTACGTTTTTTTATATGGAATCAGAATTTAATTTGCAAAACTCAATCAAAATAATTGTTTTTTTCTAAGACCACGGGTGAATATTTGACTGACTCAGAAACTGTATGTATTTTAAATTATACAGGGTGACCCAAAGAAAAAAAACAGAACCCATACAAATTTTATCAAACCTTATCAACATCAATAGAATATCAAGAAACTTGGTCGACTTAAATATCAGTTTTTTTACCATCATTCCTCTAAGTTTCAGTTATTTTGGTTGCTTTTTATTAAAGATATGTATTGCTTAAAATATGCTTTAAATGGGTGCAACAGCATTGGAGGCAAACTTGCAGACATCACTCAAAATTGTCAATTATTCCAACACATTTCTCTTTTAGGATTTTTCAAATTTTTGCTGTATTTAATGCCTTTAGTTCATCAATGTTTAAACTAATGGCACTACATACAGCAAAAAATTTAAGAAATCTCAGAAGATCAGTTTAAAAGAGTGCAATTTTGCGCGACGTCTGCAAGTTTGCCTCCAATACTGTTGCGCTTATTTGGAGCATATTTTAAACAATACATATCTTCAATGCAAAGCAACCAAAATAAACTGAAACTTTGAGGTACAAAGGTTGATATTTAAGTCGACCAAGTTTTTTGAAATTCTATTGATGCTGATAAGATTTAAAAAAAATTTGTATGGGTTTTGTTTTTTTTTTGGGTCACCCGGTATAAAACAGACAATATGGGTGATATAAAACCTAGAGTTATCAGTACACGTAAATAGATTAATAGTGAATTTGATAGAATTTTTTTGAATTCAATTATGTATATTACCAAAAAATTTTTGTATTGTTTCTTAGCATTGCGCTATCACTTCGTTAACTTAGTGATGGCATGTAAATAAGGAAATGATTGAAGTTGAATTTAAAAACAGAACTGTCTTTTTTAATTTTTAAAAACCTTATATCAGGGGTGCCCAACTCAAACTCCCTATCGTGCCAATTTTTGTTTTATAATTTCTTCGCGTGCCAACGCTTGGTAAACTATCATTAATTTAATAATTTTTCCTATATTTAAAACCATGTTGCTTACAAAAAACTAAACACAACAAAGAACGAAAAACAGTTATTTTAACATTTTATCAATAACACACAATTAACCAAAGCTACTTTTTTTGCAAGCGTTTGTTCTGAGCCAAACTAGCAAAATTGGGCTTCAACGGCGTAATGGCAATACGCATTATTGCATCTAAGTGTCCGTCGGTTAGCTGACTGCGCAATTTAGATTTATTAAGTTTCATGACAGAAAATCCCTGTTCACACTGGTATGTGCTTCCAAATTGAGCTATCCAAAAACGAGCGTTTTTCAAAAGAACTGGATATGTTTCTTCCTGCAACTGAGAATAAAACTGAAGCAGCAATTGTTCCTGATATACGTCTCTCAGTCCTTCGTTTGATCTCAGATCCAAAAGTTCAAGTTGAAGCTCTGCGTTCTCAATCTCTTCTACTTTCACAGTAAATAGCCGTTCAAATAATGAAAGATGTTTCTCCCGGCCACTTAGATCATAAAAGCATTTTTTAAAACTTTCATTGAGATCTTCGCAAATGTTAGCGTATTTCACAAAGTCTGGAACAAAATCAAGCTTTGTTTTAGCCACAAATGAGGACATGGATTTAAACTGCATCATGTTTCCAGTTGACAGTTGCAACTGAAACAGATTCAATTTACTTTAAAAGGCTTTCACAGCATTGAACAATTCTGGGAGTAATTGTTCACGACCTTGCAACTTCATGCATAAGTTATTTAAATGCTGTGTTATATCAACCAAAAAGGCAAGGTCTTACAACCAGTCATGATCTGATAACAGCTTTACAGCACTTGCACAATTCCTGGTTGATAATGTTGGGTTCTTCTCTTGCAAAAATTTTTCTATTTCTGCTAGAAGAGCAAAAAAACGTTCCAACACCTTCACTCGGCTTAACCATCGTACCTCTGAATGGTAAATCAGATCTTTATATTGTGCATTTACATTTTCCAGAAACAACTAAAACTGCCGATGTTTTAACCCTTTTGCACGTATTTCGTTCACGCATTTCACGACTAATTCCATTACATGCGTCATTTTTAGAGTCTTAGCACAAAGTGCCTCTTGGTGGATGACACAATGAACAGTAAGAATGTCTTGCTCAAACTTTGATTCTCACAAATGCTTCTTAAAGAGCAACACTGCACCATTTCCTTTACCAGTCATTGAAGGCGCGCCATCTGTCGTCAAACCAACTAATTTTGACAGTGGCAAGTCAGGAACTCGATCGCGGAGCAGTTTCAGCTCTGCTTCTTTAACATCTAATCCACGTGTTGTGCTATGAAGAGAAACGAGTCCAAGAAGATCTTCATGTACAGACAAAGACTCTGTTACACCACAGATAAACACTAACATTTTCGCAGTGTCTGTCGTGTCACTGCTTTCATCGAAAGCCAGGGAAAAACATTGAAACTCACTTGTTTTTGAAGATAATTGCCCTGATAAATCTTCACCAATGTCTTCTATTCTTCTTGCAATACTGTTTCTGGAGAGGCTGATGTCGTCAAACAGGCGTGATTTGTCTGGAAGCATAACCTTTGCAACCTCCTGCATACACTCTCTTACAAATTCGCCATCTGTAAAGGGTCTGGCAGAACGGGCAATTTTTTCTGCAATCACATATGACGCAATTACAGATTTTTTATTTTGCGCGACAAACTTAGTAAATGTACATAATGTTTTGCTAATGTACATTTAGTAAATGTATTTTACATAGTAAATTAGTAAATGTACATAATGTACATTTAGTAAATGTATTTTGCTGCGCAGAAAGAGAGCTTTTTAATTTCGTTACCAAATTCTCCCTTGACTTTCCAATAAACTCAGCATATTTTGCTTCATGCAATGTTTCGTAATATCTCTTCACACTGAAAAGTTTTGACGCAGAAACATTTTTTCTACAGATCAAACACAATGGTTTCTCCTTCCATTCAATAAAAAAGTAGTCGTACGACCATGAATCTTGAAGCATTCGTGCTGGTTCATTTCTTTTTTTTTGCTCATTGCTTCCGCACTCAAAAGGCTAAAAATAACCTACAAGCATGAATGCAAAGCTCAACTACAACAATCGTCTGTCTATTCACCACAATTCTACACAACTGAAATAAAATGTACGGGTGTTTTATGGTGTTTTACAACTGCTAGCTAAGGTTCTTTAGCACCATGACCAAGTAATTACACAACGACTTCTGTAACTGTTTTTCGAACGTATACTACACAACTATCCATTACGTTTGTAATCTATATCATTCTAAAGCTGCGTTTACCAATCAGCGAAATTTTTAGCATTGTTACCATTATTTCGCAATAATTCAAAACAATAATAAAATTTTTCGCCAAGGCAAATTCGCCAATCGGTAAATGCACCTTTATACGTTTGTTATTTACAAAATCAAATTAACGCATTTTGAGCGTGTGACTTTTAGAGCATATTTTATAGCTGGCGCACAACTAGTCTATGGTCTCGCAGGTATCTCAGTTTCACACCTCACACGTCTTCAATCAGGATAGACGTACAAAAACTGTGAAAACCAGAGACTAATTTTACAAGTGCTATACTGCAGCAATAAAATATGTAACGATATTTAAAATTGCATTGCAGCATGTTTATGAAATATGGCAAGACCTCGCGTGCCACGTGTTGGACACCCCTGCCTTATATTCTTATTTTGACTTAGTATTGCGTTATTACTTTTTTTTAGTTAGACTTGATTCAATTCTAGTTTTATTTTATTCTGGCGTACATTTGTCTGTTTTTATCCATCGCAGATATAATTACAATTAATCTCATTGTTCGGTCACACAAAACCAACTTGATGTAACCCGGACCAAAGTGATAGCAACTTGCACTGGCAAATACTTCGCGGATAAATCAAATGACCTTTGACCAAGTGTAACATTTTACATGTTTTATCTTATTCTAACACTCTGAAGCTTTTCATTAAACAAACGATTGACAAACGGTATTTCTGCTTTATTGAACAGTTTACTGTTCATTTTCATAGCTACATACTAGTCAGTTAATTTATTGAACTGTTTCTTACCTAAGCTGAAGATTCATACAAGAATGAAAGAATTTCCTCCACGCTTTATAATGTGATTCAACTTTCAAGAATAAAATTATTCAATATGTAGGCTAATTACTTTATCAACCGTTACATTAAAACGGACTAAAAACTCTGTACAAAAAATACGTTAGAAATGATTAAAAAAGAAAATACAGTCAGTCAGTCAGTCAGTCAGTGTTTTTTTATTCTCGATCATTATTAAACAGTTTAACACAAAAATTATAAACATTAAAAAGATCAAGAAAAGGAAGAAGCAGCACAACGTCAGACGTTAAAACATGCATATGACAAACAAAGTAAAAGTACAAGATAGTATAAAGCATGGCTGCAACACCTTAAATACGTAATAAAGCTTTGCAGATTTAAAAAAATCAATCCTGATTTGTCATTAAAAACTACAAACAGTTCAGTTCAGTTCAGTCGCTTTTTATTTCCGCCACTTATCGAACAATGTAAGTATTTTGTTCGACAAGTGGCGGAAATAAAAAAGACTGAACTGAACTGAAACCAGTAGCCTAAGCGTAAATTAATTAATGATAAAATAACAGCAACGCTTTGCATAAATAAAGCTTTGCAGATTTAAAAAAATCAATCCTGATTTGTTATCAAAAACTACAAGCCAGTAAATGTGAATTAATTAATGATAATAACAACAGTATAGCACCATTCTTCTTTCGTACGTGAAATAAAACATTTCGTTCGATATTTACAATTTATCATTAAAACTTGCCAAACAACGACGCAAAGGCTAACGTAAAATTTACGCTTGTTTACACAAGCTAGTACGCGAACTGTGAACCAGGGCACCGTTCAAAACTTGCCTTTGTAGATGTCAATAATACTGCTGTGCAGTTTAGAGATATTTAGTTTTCGATATTTTTTACAAAACTAAATAATTGTAACCTCCAATGGCTTGTTAATATGTGATGGTGGAAATGCTATTAGTTTTTAAATTAAGAGTGCAACGTTCGTAATTGCACGCTGATCTCCAGTAAAATTTTTTCGAAAAAACGTATTTTATCGAATAAAAATAAACACCAATCAAAATACGAATCATTCTAATTGCCGGTAACCTGGTCGAGTGGTTGAAGCGCCGTGATTGCGGTCAACATGATCCCAGTTCAAAACCTAATCGGGCCATTCTGTTTTGTTCTTGAAAAAGATACTTTACGGCATTTTCCCTTGATTGATGGTCTTGGCAAGCAGTTCTAAATTTCAGTCATATCTCTATGAAAAAACTAAAAAATTAAATAAAAAGTTTCAACTGAACAGTAATATCTTGGTATCTACGGAAGCAGGTCGGAGTAATTGCTTTCCTGCAAGTCAGGAGGATAAATATAGAGATGAAGTAAAATTAATGAAATAAATTAAAGTTCTGTGACGGGTATGGAAACATTAAACACTATACCAAAATGGAGGCAAAAACATATATTATTGTTTTAATAAAACATTTTATCGAAATTCTTCCTCGTTTCTTCTTACAATGATCGCTTTGTTGGGGTTTCTTTCTCGGGGCCAAGTGGTCGTTTCGAGAAACCTTAGTCACCAAAATTCCACAACCCACAAAAATAAAACAATAAAACAACAAATTCGTGATATTGGCCACACAATAAAGAAATTATAATCGTTCGAATAAACTAAATTGCATGGCCAGCAATGAGCAGTAATGGCTTTAATAGGGTGCGAGCAGTGCGGTTGCACCGGGCCCCCCCTACACAAGACTCTATTTTTACAAGTATTAGGACGTTGATGTCAGGTCAAAAAAAGGGAAAAAAAGTTCTTCCATATTTTGTGAGAAAATATGCACTCTATACTATTACAATCAAGTGAAACTCAAAAAGTCATCAATACTACTGGATTCAGTACTGAATTTGAAGTAAATTTGAAGACTTTTTTTTTTGGAGAACACCATGATTTTTTTTTAAAAATTGGAAAAAATGGAGATGAAATTGAAGTGAAGAACTTTTTTTTTTGGAGAACACCATGATTTTTGGGAAAAAATTGAAAAACTATGACTTTTTTTATGACTAACCTTTCATATGCGAAAACCTGCTTCAGCTGCCTTTGTTTGGGACACAAAATAGTGGCCCCCCCTTACTTTTCCTGCACCGGGCCCCCCCTTTTGTAAGGCCATCACTGGCAATGAGCAGTGCATGATGGCATAAACATTGCGAAAGTTAAGTGCATAAATACAAATACGCTCATAACAATAACAAGACACAAAATATAATGAAGAGGATGATAAAACGTTGAAGAAAAAAGTTGGAAATCGTAAAAAAAACAAATAAACGAAGCAACAGCAATAAAGTTGAGCTTCCATAATACCAAAGTAAAAGATTTTTGAATAACGACAGAGTGTGCAACCTTTAGTGCTACTGAGCCAAATGCTTGCAACCAGATTCAGCGTTGGTCGGACTCGCGTCACTCATTGACCATCCGCTTGTTGCTAAAAAATCGGTTTATTTTAATCCAAATCATAAAAAAGTTTATCGCTCTATTTATATAAACTATACAACAACAATTTGAGTGTGGCGAGGGCTTCACTCTATTTCAAATCCACAACTTTCAGAGACTCACATAACTTTGCTTTGTGAGCCGCAGGTTGCACACACTTGAATAACAACAAATTTTTCATTTCGTAAATTTACAAATTACACGAAAACACAAAACGATTGAACAATAAAAGTGTACATATAGTTCCGGTAAGAAAACACTAAAGATTAATTTCCCGGAACCGAGCATTTTCGGGGTTTTCCCTTTCGCAGCAAACGTAAAACAATCAGATTGATGACGAAATAAATACTAATCATTGTCAATAAAAGATTACTCAATAAACGGTTCTCCATGCTGCACTTTATGTTTGACACAAAGACGTAATTTGTAATCGTCCAATTTGCTGAATATTTTATCAAGATTTTTTTTCTACCAATTTTCCACTTTAAAAAAAATGTTTTTATAAATCAATTAATATAATTCGATTTTACCTTTTTTTTAAAAATCTTTCTAGATCTTTTTTAAGTTTAGTTGACTCATTAAAATGCAAAAAGGTCAAACATGATTTATTTGGTTTAAAATTATTTAGAAATTCAGTTTAACTTAAGCTAAGCTGAATTTTTTGTTACATAAAGCATAAAATAATTCTTCGTTTTTTTAAACCTGTTCCGTTCTTAAAAATCGCCCACATTATGTATTTTCACAATATCATAAAAAATCTTTTTGATTGCGCTTTGTTACGGCTCGAATAGCCGAAGAAATAACGGTTTTAAAAGCAAATTTAAATATTGTATAGAAAATGGCAACACTTTCGTGAAGAACTTTCGAGATTATCGTGCTTGACTGTGAAGTCATAGTTTTTTGGACGCAAGTCTTTGGTTGTCGACGTTATTGTGAAGAGCTGAAGAGTTAAGCTACTGAATCTATATTTGCTGTTGATTTATTTGTTGTTGAATTTATACTATTTTGGGCTCCTAAGTCGATTGGAGCATATTTTATTAATAAAGAAGATATTGCGGTAGTCTGAGCTGTGGTTAGCTAGACTATATTTTTGCCGTTACTGGTACTTAGGGCTGGTCCAGTAAACAAAGATTTAAGAATTTTATTTTTTAGTAGACACCAAGATTGCGTTGTCGGCGAGCCTTCATTACAGGCGCCGAAAAGTTAGACGACTAAATAACGAACCAAGTTACCAGCTGAACCTAAATTTCAAAAACTTTTTATCAACTGTAACAAAATTTTAAAAAATCTCCAAAACCAGATTCAAAGCATCTATCTTATTTTTTAAAAAGATTTAAACTTGAAAAAAGATGTTTATAAGGACCCGACTTTGTAAAGTGCTTTTGAATTAGCTTTTTTATGAGTAATGTATACTCTGTAAATCAGAGGTTTCCAAAGTGCTCTACACTGAACCCTAGGGCTCTGAAAAAGAAGCTTAGGGTCTCTGCAAACCAAAAGTACAAAAACGAAACCTGGAAAAATTTGTCGCTTTGACTTGGTCAAAAATAGAAGCTCGCTCAATTAAAAACTATTGCAAAGTTGGCTATTTGTAGTCTCTAAAGCAAGATTTCTTGTCTATATTGTATCTACGTGCTACTAAAAATATTTTATTTGTTGTGATGTCATCGTAACCTGGTAACAGTTGCCAGTAGTTTCGTTAGTTTCGAAATAGTTTTTCTGTATAGTTATTCCTTTATTCAGCAAGTAGATTTTTTTCTAATATTTTTTTTATTTACAGTAAATTGACGATGATTAATATCGAAATTAATTTTTCCTTAATTTAATGGTTGATGGCCTGATTTAATTAAAATTTTACTCAAAGAAAAACTTCTCCCAATCTAGCCAATTTTGTGTAATTGAAAAATGCAGACGTTTGTATGTCAATTAGCGCACGTTCTTTATGAAGTATAAGACACTTTTTTTTCTTTCGTAAGAAGTACTTAGAGTTTTAGATTACTTAAGCAAGAACTTTTCATGCTATATGAAATAATAAACCTGTTTGTTTATATTGAGTGCAATTTTTTTGTGGGCTCCGCTGTAAATGTTCAAAATCTTTAGGGCTTCAAAGCATTAAAAAATTTGGGAGACAGTGCTTTTAATTATGGTTTTTATTCTAACCTTTTCAAGATTATGAACGGGTGACAAATTAAAACTTTTGGGACTGCCCATTCAAACGGACACCAAAAAATGTTCTGAATACCCTTTCATAACTACTTTAACTTTTAAAAGCATCTTTTTTTCCCCTTCAACATTAGCTACAACTTTTTTTAATTTTTTTACTGAAAAGGCGAAAACATCAACGCTAAATCCAACAAAATATCTTATTAAATTAAAAAATATGTGCCAAGTTTTCCATTAATTGAACTAATTTTACTATTTTAAATCTGAACTCATAGCGCCCAAAAAATCTTGCTGTTAAAATTAAGACTTCAACAAAAGGGGAAATTATAGGCTTGGACGTATCTCAGAGGTCCTCCCACAAATGCGAAGGGGCAAAGGCTTGGTACGTCGAGCTAAGATTGCAGTGTTTCTTTTTTGTCCTTGCTTTTATTAATTTACAAAAAAGACAAAATAAGATGTTTCCAATGCGAGCACATAACCGAATAATCAATGACTTTGTTGTTGTCCAACATTACAGAAAAGCACAATCACCCGAGGCACGGCTACAAACGAAATAAATACAGATTACGGCACCACGGTACGATAGTCAACAAACGCTGTCGGTTCGATTCCTATCGTAACATCCTTTTTTCTTCTAATTGTTTTAATTGTTTTACCATACATCTTCAAAATACTTGCACAAGCACATTATTAGTTCATTACGTAATCTTGAAATCTAGTAGGAGGTTTTATTATTCTAGTACGAGTACGTTTAATATTGGTAAATTCATTACTTTGATTACGCGTAGGCGGATCAGACACATTGACTTTACGATCTTGGCAATTGCTACTATCATCAAAATTAAAGTTATCAAACGCAGGCAAAACAATATGAGATTCAGACGTAGTCCTTAAGAATTTACGATTACGAGTACTTAATTTTCCATCTACTTCTACAATATATAAACGGGGAGCGTATTGTAAAAGTACCTACCCAACTTCCAAACATGCTTAGAATTTAGCGGTTGCACACGAACAATTTTATTAATACGTAAATCACGCAACGAACGAGAATTTCTATCATGGTAATATTTCGCTTTTTTACCTTTGCATTTTCTCCTTTCTCAATTTTCGGAGTGAGCAAATCAGATGTAGTGGGCAAAACAGTTTTAGTTCGTCTCGAGAACAATCTTTGTACAGGACTAGTATTCATGCATTCAGTAGGAGTATTACGCCAAACTTTTGTTTTACAAACATTGGCGAAACAGTTTTTTCTATTGCATTTGTTCCTGACGCACGTGGAGTCTGCGACAGCCACAGAAATTAAACTGTTGAAAAATAGCTGTACTGAACCAAAGAAACAGCCAATTAGTCCAGTCTGACCACTTGAATTAATTTTTAATATAACCAGTCCAATTTCTTCAAATTATTTTTATTAATTTTTACGATTCAACTCCAAATACAACAACCAACTTTTCAATTATTTTCTTTTTTAGTCAAAACTGAACCAATAAATTTCTAAGGTTGCTTGTTCGAAATGAACGCATTGAAAAGATTGTTACAATAAAAAAGGCGATGAACTTAGAATTAAACGTGGTTAGCGTGAGTCATCTATTACGTCACACGCGCCAAATGACTCAGTGTTTTACAAGCTATTAAGTATCGGAAAATGAAGTTTACTAAGTTAATCGTTCGGACCAGCATTTATGACAAATTTTGGCGTACGCTGGACATTTGCGCTTAGCATGTTTAAAAGCACAGTACTCACAGTTCCTTTGTTCACGTTTCCATTCTCTTTCTTTTCGTAGAACATTCTGTTGAAAGTTTACGTTTAAGTTGAATAATCATTGATTTTCAGCAGGTGTTGTTCAGTTAATTCACTGCTGCGACATACTGCTAAAGCTTTGTCAAGAGTTAATTCCTTTTCATTTAGCAATGTAACTCGTACTTGCTTATTTTTCGTTCCCAGCACTATGCGGCCTTTTATTAAACTGTCTCTTAGAGTTCCGAATTCACAGGTTTCACTCAAGCCTCTTAGTTTGTGTACGTATTCATCTATTGTTTCGTGACTTTGCTCATCACAAGTATTAAAAATGAATCTTTCGTACGTAACGTTTAACGCCGGCTTGAAATATTTGTCCAGACCGTCGAGAATGCTTGTAACTCTTTCTTTTTCTTCTTTTTCCAGTGCCAGTCTTTTATAAATGTTATAGCAATCTTTGCCCATAATTCCTCTCAGAGTTGCAACACGAATTTTTTCATCTTTTTCTCTTAAACCGGTAGCAATTTCATAGTCGTTCCACTGCTCTCTCAAGTAGCTCCAATTCTCTGCTACGTTGCCTGACGTCACCTTTATGGGCTCCGGTACCGGTAAGTTCTTCATTTCTTTTCAGATTGCTATCTTTTCTTCAAAACAAAAATTTCAATTCTATCTTAGTTCTTCACTTCTGACACCATGTTTCTTTTTTGTCCTTGCTTTTATTAATTTACAAAAAAGACAAAAATAAAAATAAGATGTTTCCAATGCGAGCACATAACCGAATAATCAATAATGACTTTGTTATTGTCCAACATTACAGAAAAGCACAATTACCCGAGGCACGGCTACAAACGAAATAAATACAGATTACCGCACCACGGTACAATAGTCAACAAACGCTGTCGGTTCGATTCCTATCGTAATAGCAGTATCGTCTTTTGATTGCAATGGTAAACCAGTTGTTACGTATATTGATCGTGACATTTCGAAAATTGCGCCTCTGGAATTAGAGTAATGCTATGTGACATTATTGTGTTCGTTTACAAATCACCTTATACAGTATTGTGCGTACAAGCTTTGACAGTTTTTGTTACATCTTATTTAATTGCCTTTGCATTTATCGTATACGTATATGCCTAGAACTTAACTGTTGTGAATTCATTCTGTTACTTACCTTGTTTGTAAATTTGATACATCGTTCTCCCCCTTTTTTAGTTGTTTTACGTTATGTATGCGCTAAAGCCGACACACATAACGGGGGCCGCCTATGATCCGAACGATTAGCTTAATTAACTTCATTTTCCGATACTTAATAGCTTGTAAAACACTAATTCATTTAACGCTTGTGACGTAATAGGTGTCACAAGCTGGTCACGTTTAATTCTAAGTTCATATCATTTTTTCATTGTAACAATCTTTTCAATCCGTTCATTTTGAATAAGCAAACTTAGAAATTTATTGATTCAGTTTTGATTAAAAAGGAAAATAATTGAAAAGTTGGTTGTTGTATTTGGAATTGAATCGTAAAAATTAATAAAAATAATTGAAGAAATTGGACTGGTTATATTAAAAATTAATTCAAGTGGTCAGACTGGACTAATTGGCTGTTTCTTTTGTTCAGTACAGCTATTTTTCAACAGTTTAATTTCTGTGGCTGTCGCAGACTCCACGTGCGTCAGGAACACATCTACTAAATTAAAATGGCTCAGTAAAATATGCAGATTTCACCTAAGAAAGCTTTCCGGACCACTCGTCGTCGTCGTTGTCGTCGTTGGGAAGGGCATCCATTCCAGGTCAGACACAAACAGGACTGGGGCCGAGGGTTTATCCTTTTACTACCCTAGGCTGCTGTACTGCCCGGATCAGATGCTGGCAGTTTTGTTATTAAGCCAGCATCAAGTTTTGTCATCAAAAATTGTCAGACTCGTGTTCTATATGGTGCCCGATGTATGGGGTCCGCTATTAAAACGTGGTTTGCGGTTTGTTCAGCAGCGCTGCACTCGCAATTCGGTGAAAGAGCGAAATTCCATTTGTGTATGGACGAGTGAAATCGCCTAACACCAGTCTTCAAGCGGTTGAGCTTAACCCAAGCTGTTTGGGGCAAGCTCATCCCAATAGACCTGGCATTGGTCCTGGGTATTCGATTAGAGTGGGGACCGACCGATTAAGTAAGCTTAAGCTCTAGTTTAGTAGCGTGTTTAGTTTTGAGTTATGTTGTTATTTATTCTTTTATTTTGCAGACGAACGATTTCGTCATTTTCGTTTTGTATATTAAGTTGTATCATTCCGAAAATGAGTCACGTTCTTTTATGACGAAATCGTTAAGGCTAGTTAAATTTTTGCTAGAAAATGGTTGTTATAGATTGTGCGTACCCGAGTTGCGCTTTTCAATCCGAAGATGCACCAGAAGCCGTAGCTTGCGCAATTTTACAGAGCCACGCATTTAGTCATGCTGCTCCTGGACCTAATTTCAATCGCGCTCCCTCAGAGGGACCAAAGCTAACAAGACCCAGCATCGACGTAGGTGTGTCTTTAGAAGCGTGGAATGTATTTACTCGCCGCTGGCAAATGTTTAGGCAAGGATCAGGCATCAACGAAGCTTCAGCCACCGCGCAACTCTTTCAGTGTGCCAATCAGAGCTTTGGAGATAGTTTGTTAAAATCAGATGCGGAGATTGTCTCTAAGCCTTTGCAGGAGTTACTATCCGCCATGCGTCGACTTGCAGTTATACCAGTAGCTACTGGCGTCCTGCGATCAGATCTCATGCAAATGCGCCAACTGAGAGACGAACCCTTTCGCGCATTTGCAGCGAGAGTGCGCGGCAAAGCAGACACATGTGCATTCACAATTGATTGTACTTGTGGTTTCAAAATCAATTACACGGACCACATGATTCGGGATACTTTGCTGAATGGCATTGCTGACGATGAGATTCGCTGGGAAATTCTTGGCAGCGCTGCTCACACGCGCCGTCAACGAGATCGTTGCCCTTGTCGAAAGCAAAGGGATGGCTCGCAACGCTGTCCCCCCGACCGAGGCCACATCTGTGTCAGCCGTTCAGCGCCTACATGACGCAGACCACAGAGCACGTCGTAATGCAACCCATGCAGGGAATCCACAATTTACCTGCTCGGTCAAAACAGTCGCGTTATCCTCTCTGCCAGCGACTTTTTCAGCTCTACAAAAAAGAGGCTCGTGGTTGGAATACCAAACCTTATACCTTGTGTATTGAATGCTACCGGACACAGAAACGCCGAAGACGCCACCTCTCTCCTAAAGTAGGTCCTTCACCACCGGAACCAGGCCTACAAACTCTTGAAGTCACATCGCCTGCGGACCCTAAGTTGAGTTCGGTAAGAACAAATCACAGGCCAGTCTCGAGGCACAGGCCAAACAAGTGCAACACGCCTTTGTCTGCAGTACATAGGAATGCCACCATGCAAGGCCCACATTATATATTCAAAGACGGACAGTGGGCAACAGCACATATGAGAGAGCACCCCAAGGTCCAGGTAACGATTTCAGTCGATCGCGCTCAGGTTCATGGCGAATACACATCATTCCGTGCTACTAATGTCACCGCTATCGCTGACACCGGCGCCCAAGTGAATGTATGGTCTCTGGACGAATTCGTAAAATATGGCTTCCCACATGACATTTTGACCCCTGCATCCAACCTGGTGGCCGCCAATCATTCCTCCATATCAATTGTGGGGGCGTTTTTTGCCATCATTGAAGGACTGTTGTGTCACGGTTATGTTGTGCAATGCCGGGCTATGGTCTACGTTAGCGCCGACATTCAGACCCTCTTCTTATCGCACGGCACACTGTCGACGCTGGGGGTCCTGTCCCCCACTTTCCCGTCATTGGGCAAACATGCTAATGCTGAGACGCAGGAATGCGCTGGTGAACCTGCTGCCATCACTAATGCGCACCTCACGCGCACTGTCACTGGTGGCTGCGCCTCACCGGGCGATCAAAATCATTTTTGCACTTGCCCTCAATGTACTGCCGTGCCACCACCCCCACGGTCGCTACCATTTTTCTGTACTCCCAAAAATAATGATCGAATGAAAACTTGGCTACTGGAGCGATACGCTTCCTCCACATTTAACACATGCCCGCATCGCCCTCTTCATTGCATGGCGGGACCACCCATCAAAATCCATGTCAGCCCCTCAGCGAAACTTAGAGCGTTCCATACCCCGGCTTCTATTCCTCTACATTGGCAACAACAGGTCCATGCAGACCTCCTTCGGGATGAAGCCCTAGGAATTCTCGAAAAAGTCCCGCACAGAGAGCCTACTCAATGGTGCCATCGCATGATGATTACAAGAAAACATGATGGTACAACCCGACGGACTGTAGACTTATCGCCGCTGAACAAATTCTGTCGTCGGGAAACATTCGCGTCGGAAACACCCTTAAAGCTAGCCCGTCGCGTACCCAGTAATACTTGGAAAAGTGTGACTGACGCTTGGAATGGATACCACAGCGTTCCATTACGCGAGTTAGACCGTCATCTTACCACATTCATTACACTATTTGGACGCTGGCGATATACAAGGGCACCACAAGGTTTCCTTTCTTGGGGAAATGGCTACAATCGTCGCTTCGCCGCTATTTTGTCTGATTTTATGCGAAAGAAGCGATGTGTGGATGACACCGTGTTTTTTGACGAGAACGTAGAGGAACATTGGTGGCGCACCATCCAATTTCTTACTCTCGTGGTCCGCTCTGGTATCGTTCTCAACCCCAGCAAATTTTAATTCGCCCAGCGGTCAGTTGACTTTGCAGGATTCCGCATTTCCGAATCATGTGTAAAACCCCTGCCCAAGTACTTGAATGCAATTCAACAGTTTCCTACGCCTAAGAACATCAAGGACATAAGAAGCTGGTTTGGTCTAATTAATCAAGTGGCCAATTACGCCAAAATTCGAGACTTGATGGCTCCATTTAAGCCGTTTCTCAGTCCGAAACGTAAGTTCGAGTGGAATAACAATCTTAATAAAGTATTTTTGCGTTCGAAAGATGCTATAATTGACGCCATACATCACGGCGTAGAAATTTTTGATCCGACTCGACGTACTTGCCTAAGGCCCGACTGGTCAAGTCGGGGCATCGGATACTTCCTGCTTCAAAAACACTGTGCATTCCCGTCCACCCTTCCGGATTGCTGTTCCAATGGATGGCGAGTAACTCTCGCAGGCTCTCGCTTTCTTTCGTCGGCTGAACAACGTTACGCCCCAATAGAAGGAGAAGCCCTAGCTGTCTGTAGCTTGGGGACTCGAGCAGACTAAATACTTTACGCAGGGCTGCGATAATTTAGTAGTTGTTACCGACCACAAGCCGCTAACGAAAATTTTCGGTGATCGAACTCTAGATGAAATCAGCAACACACGGCTCTTCCGATTAAAGCAGCGCACTCTAATGTGGCGTTTTGACATTGCACACTTGCCGGGGTCGACTAATATTGCTGCGGACGCTGCATCGCGACACCCAGCCACATCAGAATTTTTTGCTACCATTTCGGGTGCCAAGCGTGATTTTATAAACTCTGTCAAAGAGGCCCTTCTTGCTTTGTTGCGGCAAAATACGCGTGATGAGTTGACTTTGAACTGGGATGAAGTTGCCCGGCACACTGCCAATAACGCTGTACTCAATGACTTACTGTCTGCCATACAATCAAACTTTGATGTAAACTGCCCGCCGAAAGGAGGTATTCGTCAATACCTCCCATATCGCGATGAGTTTTACATATCTGACGGCGTTATTTTATACAATGATAGTGTTGTGATTCCGCCGCAACTCCGCCATCAAGTATTATGTACATTGCATGCCGCCCATCAAGGAGTGTCGGCCATGGAACGGCGTGCGCGCGCAACCGTTTTCTGGCCGGGGATGACAAGATATTCACAAGATATTCACAATATTTGCGATTTTTTTGCTCACTGCAACCGAAAAGCCCCGTCGCAAGCCACAACCCCCTGTTGCCTTCCCACCCGCCTACCACGCCCTTCGAAAAAATTTTTGCGGATTATTTTGATTACGCGGGACGGCACTTCTTGATTGTTGGAAACAGATTGTCTGGTTGGTCAGATGTGTTTGGTACACCTGCTGGGACCACCGTCACTGGCGCAAATGCACTTGTTCGCCTCCTTCGATCATACTTTGCCACTTTTGGAGTGCCTGAAGAAATTTCCTCAGATGGTGGTCCAGAGTTTACTGCCTTCGTCACCTGATTTTATGCGCAAGTCCGACATCAAACACCGTGTCTCTTCCGCCTACTTCCCCCAATCCAACGGCCGCACGGAGGTTGCAGTCAAAGCCGCTAAAAGACTTCTCAAGTCGAATATTAGCCCTAATGGGGATTTGAACAATGATTCGTTTCTGCGCGCCCTGTTGCAACTGCGTAATACCCCGGATCCTGACTGCGATTTTTCCCCAGCTGAAATGGTCTTCGGCCACCCTTTGCGAGACGCTTTTTCGTTTGTTAATCGGCTTGCCACTTTTTCTAATCGCTTTATTCGTCGTACTTGGCGCGAAGCATGGCGAGCTAAAGAAGATGCCCTTCGATTCCAAGCCAAGCGGACCAATGACGCATTGAGCGCGCGTACACGCCCATTGCGCCCGCTGCGGTGTGGTGATCGCGTGTTCATCCAAAATCAAGGAGGTAGACACCCACGTAAATGGGACAAAGTCGGCACAGTGTTCGAAGCATTGGACGTCGACCAATATAATGTTAAAGTGGGAAGATCCGGTCGTATAACCAGGCGCAATCGACGGTTCCTTCGTGTAATACCTGATGTTGCCGAATCCCAGCAAACCTCTTCAACACCAACAGTGCCCCCCCAACATGAAACCCACGTTCAGCACCCACCCTCCACGTCCACCCACGTTGTTGATGCAACCTCATCTGAGGCCATAGATCATGGGCAACCACACGATGTCCATGACGACTTACCTACGGCCACACACCCCACATTTGTGACGGACACTAATTCGCAGGAGACCGAAACGAAAACAACAAACCAATGCTCCCTAGACGGTCCTCTCGCCTACGACAACCTGCTGTCAAATTGGATCCGACTTCTGGTCAATGGGTGATCAAGGGATCAACTACATAACCATGCCTGGCTGTAGGAGTACGAACTTGGGGGATGTACAAATGCTATGGCTTAGTTCGTACTATTGCGTCACAATGTCGTTTGTCTGTATAGTTGTTTTCTGCCTTACATCGTTTGTCTGTACAGTTGTGTCCTGACTTAGTAAGCGCTAGTTCAGTAAGCTTAAGCTCTAGTTTAGTAGCGTGTTTAGTTTTGAGTTATGTTGTTATTTATTCTTTTATTTTGCAGACGAACGATTTCGTCATTTTCGTTTTGTATGTTAAATTGTATCATTCCGAAAATGAGTCACGTTCTTTTAGACACTAATCACTTCAGAAAAAAAGCTTGGGAACCACATGAAAATCCGACAGTTGGAAGGTTTAACCTAAACACACACCTCTGGTAATCCCGAAACTATCCTTCTACCTCCACTACACCTTAAACTGGGAAGGATAAAAACCTTTGTCAAAGCAATGAATCATGACATCGCTGCATTTATATATTTAAAAAAGAAGTTTGGACTTTTCAAAAGCGAAGCCAAACTGAAAGAAGGAATGTTTATTGGGCCAAAAATTTGAAAACTTTTGCTAGATGACCAGTGTGCAGAATAGGATGCTTGGAAATCATTTAAACAGGTTGTCGATAATTTTTTATGCAAATACAAAGCTGAAAATTATGTAGAAATTGTTGAAATCCTGTTGCAAGCCTATTAACGATTGGATTGCCGAATATCATTAAAGTTACATTTCCTCTATGCTCATCTTGACTTTTTTCCACCGATCTTGGGGGTAGTGAGTGATGAGCATGGAGAACGGTTCTATCAAGACATTGCTTTGATTAAAAGCCGAAACAAAGGAAAGTCTAACGCTAGTATGATGAGTGAATATTGCTGGTCTCTGCAGAGTGAAAATAATTTATCTTATATTCGCAGTGCTAAACCTTCTAAATTAATATAGATACTCAAGAAGTGTGATTTGTATTTAAACTGAGGTCAGTTGTTCATTAAATTTTGAGTTTGTGCTAATTGATTTCGTTCTAGTGACAGCTAAGTATCATTATTGATCACTTGGATTATTGTATGCCATTTTTTTGGTTTATATAGTTTATCGCAGTAATACTATCACATAAAATTCGAACAAAAATATACAAAATGACAGTATTTAATATCCCAGAAACTAGACGTCATAGAAAATAATCCGGCTTCAGATTCGAAATCATCATTCCAAAATTAGCCAAACACAGTTGAAAAACCCTCAGATGCATGCAATAAATTTTTTTTGTTGTTCAATGTAATTTTTTGTGTGTGCATTTTGAGATTTTAAACCTTTAGAAAAATACTATATTTAAAGTTAGCATTGCCAAAATTTTACAAACCTGATGATGGTTTGTGAGCAGAAAACCTTTGTTTTTTTATAAAATAATTTTAAATGTATTTTAAGTAATATAAATAATGTTGAATCTGCTCCAATGAATTATTACCGTGGCAGGTCCGAAGTTTTTGAGGGGTACAAATAAAAAATCACGTCGATTTAAATTGAAAACAATAAAACAATAAAAGGGGATCCCCTTGGCCCTCGCAATCAAAGATCACCACTTTGATTACACCACTGATTGTGAACGCAAATACATTATTTTAATTGAACACTTTAAATAGCTAGAGGCTGGAGCGATATTAATTTTCCAAACTTTACTATTTGAAACATTTTGATTCGTTTCCAAAAAACCCGCCAATCCTTGACTAAAGCTGCGGTGGTTTCATTGATGATTTCAGTTGGCGCTTTTGATGTTTGCGAAATTTTGCAAAAGCGCCGACTCAAAAAAATCAGAAAACCCACTGCAGTTTTTTTACCGTCTACAGATTTGCTGGAACTAGCAAAGAATTATTTTTTTGCTAACCACAATGATAATAATTTAAGAATGAAAATATGAATCGCAAAATTGCTTGCGTTTCAAAAAACCAACTGGTAGTCTTCCACTGCTAGCGTCTGTTTTAATCGATGATAAAAATCAATCATTGATAAAATAAAATGGCTGCTATTTGCACCAACCAAATTGAAATACTCAGTGAAAATGCATGGCCTATTTGAAAGAACTGTTAGGATTAGGAATTTTGTTTTAAACACTAATCCTAACACATTATAACAAACTTATTCAAATAGAATCAATAAAATTAATTAATTAATTACAATTTCAAACATGGCCTAGTTTAAAAACGTCTCTGATACAGATTTACAAAATTACGTTTTACAGAATTTTGTCACCTGTCTCTCAAATGATAAAGCCACGTCACTATATATATAGAGAGCATGAGTGAATGCACACGTAGCTCTAAATAACTGACCGTGGGGCACCGAAACACCCTCCCACAAAATTAGGAAGTCAGAAAACAATAATCCAAAATTTCACCCGATAAATATTATGAAAAGTAGAGTACAATTGACAAAATTAAAAGCATAAGTTGAGTATTTCGTAATCATGCATTTGGAAACACGAATCATAACAGAACTTTGCGGCTCACTACTTGGGAAAACTGTTATAAAACATTAACTTAGCTTTTAGTTTGTTTTTTACAAGCTCTATATTATAAGAATTTAAAGTGTCCTTTTACATTGTAGAATTTTGTAAATGATTGGTAACGTATCGCCATCTGGCACTTAATTTAGAAGTTTTTTCTACTATGCCAAGAACTGTAAAAGTGAAGAAGAAAAAATATGAAAGAAAAGTGAAGTTTAAGTCCGTAAGAAACTTGCATTTACATTTAAATATAGTTGAATGTAAAATTATGAAACCTATTAATAAATACGCTAACCTTGTTTAAATCGCTTTGTCATTCTTATATTTTGTTGCCATGACGTAATAATCAAACATTTGATGCAGAAGAATTTATAAAAATCAACCGATATAAAAGCATCAAAAGAATAGAAAGAGAAAAGCCGTGACTAATATTGAAACCAATCAAAAATGAAAAAAATGCACTAGAGTCGACTAAGTTTTGTTTAATTACATTGTCTTTTATAAACTGATGCTCTTTTCATCAGGTGCAAGAGAAAAAAGATCATCTTTATATTTAAATATAAATGAATAATAAATAGCAACATCTTATTCCGTCACACATAAGGAAGTTAACCGAAGTTTACAAAAGCTTCTGTCAACTTTAGTTTAGTTTTTTTCTTTTATTTTTAATATAAAAAGAAGAACGTTTGAAATGAATATTTTTGAATCACAAAATGTATAGTCGATAGTCGATACATCAATTATAGTATTCGGATTAATTAATGATACTATTTCTGTAAAACCACTAGTTTTTTTTATCACCAGACAACTCTTTTCCATCAACCAAAAAAAGTCATGCTACCGTTCTCTTATCACACAAATGCAGTTTCATTGTGTGCCGCAGTGTTGCTCAGTTAGTTGGTCGCTCGTCTCTATCGGTGAAAGAACATATCAAAACACCTTAAAACATGTTGCCAACTTCATTCTTTTCAAGGCCTCGAAGTTCTTCCCAGTTCTTGCAAAGCCAACAGCGAAATTTAATTTGCTTCATATCGCGACTGTTCCAATTTTCACAAAAACTATCAATCCGCTTGTTTCTATGACAACAACAAATAATTTCCATTCGTGTGCAATGGCGTTTTTCGCTTCATCAATCTCCTGTAAAGACTTCGTAAATTTTCAATTAATGTTTTATTTAAAACTTCTTTCATTCTTTTAAATCAAACTTGTTCCAGCAAAAAGAATCCGTTTATGATTATAATTTTTTAATTCTTCTTTCTCTCAAAGGTCAATTTTTTTCAACCAATGATTTTCGCTTCTTTTTTCTTTTTTTTTTCATCCGCTATATCAGTTCTTATCAACCGGATGACTTGGAGCATTTTCAGGACTTCGTAAACTTAAAATATTCTCCGTTAATTCTCATAAAGTCTTAAACAGGTTTCTGCAAAATTTGAAAAGTTTTTTAAGGATTTTGTGATACAAAAAAGGTTGAAGAGCACTGTATGATATAAAGCATTTACTGTACATGTATTACAGTACTTCCTCGATTATCCGTACCTCGTTTATCCGGCATTCGATTATCCGTCCATTGGGTCAGATAATAATTTATGATATAACAATGAAGTGTTATTTTCATACAATTTTGCTCAAGACTTGTTAATTGTCATTGTAACCTCACAAAGTTCTTATGTACCAAGACAGATTCAGAACTATTTCAATGATAGAGGTGGAATAACTTTTTGCAAGTTATTAGTGGACAGTGTCTGTAGTCAAAAAAAATTTAATCCTAGATTTTGAGATGGCTAAACGCAAAAGAATTGTTTTGTCGATTGAAGAAAAACTGAAGGTATGTGAGATGTTTCGAAACAAAATCCCCAAAACTGACATCATGCTAAAGTACAGTATCGGAAAGTCGACTGTCAACGACATTATTAAGAAAGAAGAAAGCTTAAAGAATTTCAAAATGGGAAAGAGCGAATTAAGAATATCAAACTCTGCAAAGGCAACCAAAACCATGAAAGGAGGAATGTATCAAAAATTGGACAGTGCTCTTTATCTGTGGTTTCGGCAACAGCGTGAAAAGGGGACTCCAGTCACAGGACCAATTCTTCTAGAAAAGGCTACTGAATTTCACAAACTTCTCTATGCTGACAGTTCTACGCAGTTTAACGCAAGTTATGGTTTCCAATGGCGCTTTTGTAAGCGCTTTGGAATCAAAAGCCTTGCCATATCAGGAGAAAAAGTAAGTGCAGATGTTATTTCCGCTGACGATTTTGTTAATTCTTTCAGTAAAATTACTGATGGTTACTCCTTAGACCAAGTTTTTAATTGTGATGAGACCGGTCTCTATTACAAAATGCTCCCTGGACGCACTTTGACGACAATTCACAATGATCCATCTGGTACCAAAAAAGTTAAAGAGCGTGTTACCATAAACGCTTGTTCTAACGCAAGTGGCTCCATCAAACTGCCTCTGCTGTTTATCGGCAAAGCAAAAAATCCCCGTTGCTTTCACGGAATCGACAAATCGACATTGCCTGTTGTGTATCGAAGCCAGAAAAATGCTTGGATTAACACAGTCATATTTAATGATTGGTTTCAAAATTGTTTTGTACCTGATGTCAAGAAAAAATTAATTGAGATAGGGCAGGAACCAAAAGCACTTTTACTCCTAGATAACTGCTCAGCTCACCCTAATGAGGATGAACTAGCATCCAGTGATGGTCTGATTGTTGCAAAGTTTTTACCACCAAATGTCACGTCGTTGATACAACCCATGGATCAGGGTGTTTTAGAATGCCTAAAGAGAATCTACCGCAAGTCCATCCTGAAAGATTTGATTTCACAGACCGAGGATGATATGCTTGGATTTCTTAAAAAAATTGATATTCTGAAGGTTGTAGAAAATATATCATATGCATGGGAGCAAATAAGACCAGAAACTTTAAGAAAATCTTGGCGAAAACTCATTCCACTTGAAGAATTTTCTCTGGAGAAAAGTGCAGTGTGTTCAGAGACAGAGAGTATACTGAATGACGATTTTGTGGAACAATTTGCTGCATTAAATATCGTATTAGCTCCTTCTGATATTAACGAATGGTTTCAAAATGATGGTCCAGGTTATGAACACATGGATGAACAGGGGATAGTGGATCTTGTCACAGCACCAGCAGAGGATATGCGTGATGAAGAAGATGCAGATGAAAATGCCGAACTTTCAAACCGAAAGGAACAATGCCCAGTGTCTCACGCAGATGCCATGCGAATGTTTGATGATTGCTTGACGTGGCTACGTTTTCAACAGGAAGCAACAGTTTCAAACACTTCAACGTTAGTACGACTTCGCGAGTTGGCTGCCGAAAAACGTGAATCTTCGCGAAGACAATCCAAAATTAATTCATTTTTTAGGCCTGTTGTTGCAAGTGATGCTAATGATGATACAGTATTTTAGAATTAAATAAATGCACTAACTAACACTTTTCCAGTTAATGTGGGGCAATAGATAGCCCTACTGTAATTTTAACGATCACGCAAATTTACATTGCTTTCAATAAAAAAGTACTGAGATCCCTCAATGCGGTACATTATTTGATGTTGAACCTCGTTTAAGTTTTGGTGCATTCGAATCTGCTTCTTGCTGCGTTGTTTTGGTTTAAATAAAGGAATTCAATTATGCGGTTTTTTTACTTATCCGTTCAGGTTTTGAAGAAATGCTGTCCCGACTAGACCGGATAATCGAGGAAGTACTGTAATATAATACTGTAGTATTATAATAGCATTATAAAGTTCGGTTCGATTCTCATTCATTCTGACAATTTTTTCCTATTAACTGCTCGATAAAAAGCTTAGACATATTTTTCTTTTTTTTTAGAACTCGGTATAACCCACTAACTTTTCAAAATTACTTAATTATAAAAACACAGCAACCTGGTAGTGCTTTGCCCTTCTTTCAAGCTCCCAGTCATTTTCCTTTAAACTCTGATGAATGCATTGGCTTTAACCCAGATTCTCTAAGTTATTTGACACACATGGAAATTTTATTCAAAAAAGTATGTACGATATCGATAATTCCTTTGCCAGTTCACAAAAAATAATCTTATTTGGTAGTGACTATTAAAACTTGTTAGCTAAATTAAACTTAAAGGTTATATTTGATGATAAATTCAAGCAATCTTTTATTAACAAATTGATTAAATTTTACGGATTTATTAGTTTTAAAAAATATCTTATGCTGGCAGGATGTTCACTGCACACATTCATTGTTCGTCCGCTTCAATTAAGTACGATTCATTACTCTTTGTTTATGAGATTGTATTGAACAAGGTTGCGCATGAAAGACTTTTAATAGGCTGATCAAACAAGAAGCCCGATATTCTATTCACACGATTTGCGAGCACTGAAATCAGCCGATTGAATGACTACCTTACAACAAAAGAATTATGAACCTGTCTGTCTGTTGTCAAAGCTTTTCTTACAAATAATGTGTGCTAAGAAAACCAAACATGAAAGTATCCAACACCATTGTTAAAGTACTTACCGTAATTTAAACCAGTAAATTTTCTACCGGTAGGGCCTATACTGGCATTTAAACTTTATCCGACTCAAAACACTCGTAAAATATGCAAAAAACTACATAAAATAGTTTTTTTATCAAGGATAGGTAAAAAATTTATTTTAATAATCATCCAAATCAAGGCGGCAGGCTTCACGCACTGCTTTAAGATGATGTGCAAGTTGCAATTTGCAAGTTGTGTTATACATTTGCACATCGTCTTAAAGGATTATAGGAAACCTACTGCCCGCAAGACTTTTTATATGCGACCGGAATGTGGTTGGGAAGAAGCAAAGCCATCTCTAGTTTTTCATAAGGGAAGCAGGAAAACTTTAGACAGTTACTTTTTTAGAGATAGCTCTGTTTTTACGACGAAAATCGAGAAATCAGAGACAGATTCTAAGTCATGATCATTTTTTTGGTCTTCATCATAAATTTAGAATAAAGTTTCTTCTTAAATCCGTGAAGTGCTAGATGTGTGCTTTGGGCGATTCTTACATCCGTGAAGGTAATAATTTGACCAAACGTCCACAAAATTTTGGTAATACTATATTGACTCCCAAAATTTTATGCTGCCCTCACCAATTTTTTAATTTTGGGATACCGCCCCTGAGTGCAATAAAGTTCCTTAGCCCAGTCTTAAACGGACAATAATATAATGCAGTTTTACTTTGGAATTAAACCTGTATTTTAGATTAAAATCTTAAACATTTTAATTATCTTTTCAAGTTTTTTTGGTAGTCAGCTAAGAAAACTTTTTACGCGTGATTAGGAACACTCCCCTGACCTGACTGTAATTTTCATGATTAAACATTTTAACGAGTGTTTGAACATTTACAACTAAACATTTAACGTGACCTGACTGTAATTTTCATGACTTAACATTTTTTCAGCGGGCGACATAGCATAAATTAAAATGAAAGCAATATGTATAATTAGTCTTACCATCCGTCCCCCTTTTTTAGGCATTATTCCGGCGTCCCATCCAGTCAACCATGGGAAGATCTTTTAGAATGATTTTGGCACAAAAATAGAAAAGTTTGAGAGCGATTTCTAGTGAAGACCTTTTTTTTTTAGAAAACACCATGATTTTGGGACGGCAATTAAATTTTGTTGATCGAAGTGAGTTGTTAAGTTACCTTGGGTTGAAAAATGGGCCACGGTATATAAAAGATTGAAAATCACTGAACTAGACTTTCCCTTGTGAATTAATTTTGATTCGTTGATATTTCCATCAGATTTTATCTTTTATTTCTATTTATTTCAAAGACTAAAAGAACGTCGCATTAATTTAAAACTTTGTCATTCCAACAAAGCCTAAATGTACATTTCTTCGACAGTTAAACAAACCGGTGCCGTATTTGTCGATCTGACAAATGCTTATGACACTCTCTGCACCGTTGCCTTACCTGCAAGCTGCTGAGACTACTTCCGGATAAGCACATGATCAGAATAATTATGGAGCTTGTCCGAAATCGAAGCTTTACCCTTGCCACCGGTGACAGCAAGCAAAGCAGGCTACGCCGTCTTAAAAACGGTATTCCTCAGGGATCGGTCTTGGCTCCCCTCCTATTTAACATCTATAGGTACGATCTTCCTTCCATGATTTCCAGAAAGTTTGCTTATGCTGATGATTTAGCTTTGTTGCACTCTTCTGGAAACTGGAAGGACTTGGAGAGACTTTAAGTCAAGACATGTCTATACTTTCAGCGTATCTCCAGACTTGGAGGTTGAAGCTCAGTCACACTAAGACAATGACGGCAGCCTTTCATTTAAATAACCGAGAGGCTAAACGTGAGCTAAAGGTCTGCAACAAAGGTAGACCTTTACCGTTCTGTCCAATCCCTACTTACCTTGGGGTAAAACTGGACAGATCGCTCACGTTTCGTCACCATTTAGTGGCATTGCGCAAAAAACTATCCTCGCGCGTCACACTGCTGAGGCGACTCGTGGGCTCGGGATGGGGTGCTGGTGCTAAAACACTACGCATAGCCACCTTATCTCTAGTTTACTGAACATCTGAGTACTGTGCGCCAGTCTGGTGTCGCAGTGCTCACACTCGCCTCATCGACAGTGTCTTGAATGACGCCTTGCGCATAGTCATTGGATGCCTGCGTCTCACTCCAATGGACCACCTACCTGTACTCTCAGGCATCCAGCCAGCTGAGCTTCGCCGATTGGGATTGACACTCTCCTTGGCTCATCGTGGATCTCTGGACCCCGATCATATCTTGTATGGTCTTTTAAGTGGGTCCTCAGATACTCGCCAAGTGAGACTAAGATCCAGACGCCCGTTTGTGCCAGCTTCGCGGAATCTTTTGGACAACCTTGCCAGACTTGGCATCCGTCCTTCTGAATGGACAAACCACAAATGGAAAACGGAGTACTGTGAAAATGTTTCCAGGCTCCGTGTTTTTGTGCCCGGGACCGGTGCCAGGCCTGTTGCGATGGGCTTACCCCGAGTAGCTTAGATTAAGCTCAACCGTTTGCATAGTGAGATTATAAATATTAACTGTTGCTACAAGAGAAAAAACCAAAGTGAATCGTACATACTTTTTTGAATAAAATTTCCATGTGTGTCAAATAACTTAGAGAATCTGGGTTAAAGCCAATGCATTCATCAGAGTTTAAAGGAAAATGACTGGGAGCTTGAAAGAAGGGCAAAGCACTACCAGGTTGCTGTGTTTTTATAATTAAGTAATTTTGAAAAGTTAGTGGGTTATACCGAGTTCTAAAAAAAAAGAAAAATATGTCTAAGCTTTTTATCGAGCAGTTAATAGGAAAAAATTGTCAGAATGAATGAGAATCGAACCGAACTTTATAATGCTAATATAATACTACAGTATTATATTAATACATGTACAGTAAATGCTTTATATCATACAGTGCTCTTCAACCTTTTTTGTATCACAAAATCCTTAAAAAACTTTTCAAATTTTGCAGAAACCTGTTTAAGACTTTATGAGAATTAACGGAGAATATTTTAAGTTTACGAAGTCCTGAAAATGCTCCAAGTCATCCGGTTGATAAGAACTGATATAGCGGATGAAAAAAAAAAGAAAAAAGAAGCGAAAATCATTGGTTGAAAAAAATTGACCTTTGAGAGAAAGAAGAATTAAAAAATTATAATCATAAACGGATTCTTTTTGCTGGAACAAGTTTGATTTAAAAGAATGAAAGAAGTTTTAAATAAAACATTAATTGAAAATTTACGAAGTCTTTACAGGAGATTGATGAAGCGAAAAACGCCATTGCACACGAATGGAAATTATTTGTTGTTGTCATAGAAACAAGCGGATTGATAGTTTTTGTGAAAATTGGAACAGTCGCGATATGAAGCAAATTAAATTTCGCTGTTGGCTTTGCAAGAACTGGGAAGAACTTCGAGGCCTTGAAAAGAATGAAGTTGGCAACATGTTTTAAGGTGTTTTGATATGTTCTTTCACCGATAGAGACGAGCGACCAACTAACTGAGCAACACTGCGGCACACAATGAAACTGCATTTGTGTGATAAGAGAACGGTAGCATGACTTTTTTTGGTTGATGGAAAAGAGTTGTCTGGTGATAAAAAAAACTAGTGGTTTTACAGAAATAGTATCATTAATTAATCCGAATACTATAATTGATGTATCGACTATCGACTATACATTTTGTGATTCAAAAATATTCATTTCAAACGTTCTTCTTTTTATATTAAAAATAAAAGAAAAAAACTAAACTAAAGTTGACAGAAGCTTTTGTAAACTTCGGTTAACTTCCTTATGTGTGACGGAATAAGATGTTGCTATTTATTATTCATTTATATTTAAATATAAAGATGATCTTTTTTCTCTTGCACCTGATGAAAAGAGCATCAGTTTATAAAAGACAATGTAATTAAACAAAACTTAGTCGACTCTAGTGCATTTTTTTCATTTTTGATTGGTTTCAATATTAGTCACGGCTTTTCTCTTTCTATTCTTTTGATGCTTTTATATCGGTTGATTTTTATAAATTCTTCTGCATCAAATGTTTGATTATTACGTCATGGCAACAAAATATAAGAATGACAAAGCGATTTAAACAAGGTTAGCGTATTTATTAATAGGTTTCATAATTTTACATTCAACTATATTTAAATGTAAATGCAAGTTTCTTACGGACTTAAACTTCACTTTTCTTTCATATTTTTTCTTCTTCACTTTTACAGTTCTTGGCATAGTAGAAAAAACTTCTAAATTAAGTGCCAGATGGCGATACGTTACCAATCATTTACAAAATTCTACAATGTAAAAGGACACTTTAAATTCTTATAATATAGAGCTTGTAAAAAACAAACTAAAAGCTAAGTTAATGTTTTATAACAGTTTTCCCAAGTAGTGAGCCGCAAAGTTCTGTTATGATTCGTGTTTCCAAATGCATGATTACGAAATACTCAACTTATGCTTTTAATTTTGTCAATTGTACTCTACTTTTCATAATATTTATCGGGTGAAATTTTGGATTATTGTTTTCTGACTTCCTAATTTTGTGGGAGGGTGTTTCGGTGCCCCACGGTCAGTTATTTAGAGCTACGTGTGCATTCACTCATGCTCTCTATATATATAGTGACGTGGCTTTATCATTTGAGAGACAGGTGACAAAATTCTGTAAAACGTAATTTTGTAAATCTGTATCAGAGACGTTTTTAAACTAGGCCATGTTTGAAATTGTAATTAATTAATTAATTTTATTGATTCTATTTGAATAAGTTTGTTTAATGTGTTAGGATTAGTGTTTAAAACAAAATTCCTAATCCTAACAGTTCTTTCAAATAGGCCATGCATTTTCACTGAGTATTTCAATTTGGTTGGTGCAAATAGCAGCCATTTTATTTTATCAATGATTGATTTTTATCATCGATTAAAACAGACGCTAGCAGTGGAAGACTACCAGTTGGTTTTTTGAAACGCAAGCAATTTTGCGATTCATATTTTCATTCTTAAATTATTATCATTGTGGTTAGCAAAAAAATAATTCTTTGCTAGTTCCAGCAAATCTGTAGACGGTAAAAAAACTGCAGTGGGTTTTCTGATTTTTTTGAGTCGGCGCTTTTGCAAAATTTCGCAAACATCAAAAGCGCCAACTGAAATCATCAATGAAACCACCGCAGCTTTAGTCAAGGATTGGCGGGTTTTTTGGAAACGAATCAAAATGTTTCAAATAGTAAAGTTTGGAAAATTAATATCGCTCCAGCCTCTAGCTATTTAAAGTGTTCAATTAAAATAATGTATTTGCGTTCACAATCAGTGGTGTAATCAAAGTGGTGATCTTTGATTGCGAGGGCCAAGGGGATCCCCTTTTATTGTTTTATTGTTTTCAATTTAAATCGACGTGATTTTTTATTTGTACCCCTCAAAAACTTCGGACCTGCCACGGTAATAATTCATTGGAGCAGATTCAACATTATTTATATTACTTAAAATACATTTAAAATTATTTTATAAAAAAACAAAGGTTTTCTGCTCACAAACCATCATCAGGTTTGTAAAATTTTGGCAATGCTAACTTTAAATATAGTATTTTTCTAAAGGTTTAAAATCTCAAAATGCACACACAAAAAATTACATTGAACAACAAAAAAAATTTATTGCATGCATCTGAGGGTTTTTCAACTGTGTTTGGCTAATTTTGGAATGATGATTTCGAATCTGAAGCCGGATTATTTTCTATGACGTCTAGTTTCTGGGATATTAAATACTGTCATTTTGTATATTTTTGTTCGAATTTTATGTGATAGTATTACTGCGATAAACTATATAAACCAAAAAAATGGCATACAATAATCCAAGTGATCAATAATGATACTTAGCTGTCACTAGAACGAAATCAATTAGCACAAACTCAAAATTTAATGAACAACTGACCTCAGTTTAAATACAAATCACACTTCTTGAGTATCTATATTAATTTAGAAGGTTTAGCACTGCGAATATAAGATAAATTATTTTCACTCTGCAGAGACCAGCAATATTCACTCATCATACTAGCGTTAGACTTTCCTTTGTTTCGGCTTTTAATCAAAGCAATGTCTTGATAGAACCGTTCTCCATGCTCATCACTCACTACCCCCAAGATCGGTGGAAAAAAGTCAAGATGAGCATAGAGGAAATGTAACTTTAATGATATTCGGCAATCCAATCGTTAATAGGCTTGCAACAGGATTTCAACAATTTCTACATAATTTTCAGCTTTGTATTTGCATAAAAAATTATCGACAACCTGTTTAAATGATTTCCAAGCATCCTATTCTGCACACTGGTCATCTAGCAAAAGTTTTCAAATTTTTGGCCCAATAAACATTCCTTCTTTCAGTTTGGCTTCGCTTTTGAAAAGTCCAAACTTCTTTTTTAAATATATAAATGCAGCGATGTCATGATTCATTGCTTTGACAAAGGTTTTTATCCTTCCCAGTTTAAGGTGTAGTGGAGGTAGAAGGATAGTTTCGGGATTACCAGAGGTGTGTGTTTAGGTTAAACCTTCCAACTGTCGGATTTTCATGTGGTTCCCAAGCTTTTTTTCTGAAGTGATTAGTGTCTAAAAGAACGTGACTCATTTTCGGAATGATACAATTTAATATACAAAACGAAAATGACAAAATTGTTCGTCTGCAAAATAAAAAATAAATAACAACATAACTCAAAACTAAACACGCTACTAAACTAGAGCTTAAGCTTACTGAACTAGCGCTTACTAAGTCAGGACACAACTGTACAGACAAACGATGTAAGGCAGAAAACAACTATACAGACAAACGACATTGTGACGCAATAGTACGAACTAAGCCATAGCATTTGTACAGTGTCATCTCGGTTATCTCGCAGACACAAGGAACACATTACATGCCAGCATCTGATTCAGGCAGTGCAGCAGCGTGGGGTAGTAAAAGGATAAACCCTCGACTCCAGTCCTGTTTGTGTCTGACCTTGAGTGGATACCCTTCAAACGACGACGACGCTTTTTACTAAATAAAGCTTCGTGTACTTTTGTTTGAAATTCTGACTCACATTTTATATTATTTTAAAGAAGTTTAAATTTAATTTAATTGAAGAACCTGGCTTGCGGAGTCGGAGTCGGTCGGAGTCGGAGTTTTAGGAAGGAGTCGGAGTCGAAATATTTTATCCGACTCCGACTCCTAATGTCCAATTTCTTTACATATTAGTGATATTAACGGTGCAGCTTACGCGGCCGCGCGCGGCAGTGGAGTGCAGTGCAATAATCTTTTTAAGAGAACCTTGCCGCTTATCACAGCGTGCAAGTCATAAAAAGTTTACATTTAAATTTTAAGGAAACATTTTTGCGTAATGCTATGCTTGGCCAGTCGTGTTAGTTGCTTTCCTTTCTTCAATACAATTACAGGAAGCAAATGTCAGGTGCATAATCAATTACTATACTAAGCAGCCTCTTTCTATAGTATAGTGGTATCTTGACATACGAGTTTAATTCGTTCCGTGACCGAGCTTGTACCTCAATTTGCTCGTATGACAAAGCGAATTATCTCATTGAAATTAATTTAAATGCCATTAATCCGTTTCAGCCCCCAAAATGCCCTCCATTTTTTTATTTTTCACATGTCTTTAATTAAGTACTTTCTCCAACACCAGTGAGTGTTGAACATCTATTTTCATCACTAAGGCTCATCAGAACAGACCAAAGGCTACAATGAAGGAGAAACTCACAGAAGCAATTTTGTTTTTAGGAGCAAATTATTAAATTAAAATTGTTAAAAATTAAAGCTTACTCTTCTTGCTCTATTCTTTCAAAAAAATATCAACCAAACGTTTCCAACCAAGGTAAATTTTTTAACAATCTCTTAATATGAATGTCAATAAACGGCAGGGAACCTGCATGTTCAGTCTCGTACAAAAGTACAATAATTGAAATATTCATAAGATAGAAACTACAGACCCCTTTTATTTTGCTTACAAGATCCGAAAAATTCATATTTATATTCCTACTATCAATATATAACAATAAATTACTGTGAAGAAGATGGACTACATGTCATCAAACTAATGGCTAAAGTTTATTTAAGAGAAATGAGGTCAGGAAATAGCAACTTTTTTTTGGAGTTTCTTTGTGTGCAGTGGATGATTCAGGAAAAATCTAAAATTAGTCGTATTTTGTTGGGTTTTTTTTGTAGCATATAATTGTGGGTTTTAAATTTTTAATTCTTTTGCAAATGGTTTTTTGTTTCTTTTGTTTTTATAAACTGTTGTTTTCAAATTCTAATTGTCAATAAATTCTATAGTTATTACTTACATTTGTAAAAATTTTTACAATCATAAAATTTTCAGATTTACGTTTTAACCTCATTACCTACTAATAGAAATGAAATTAAGCCACCTAAAGCAAGGAGCACCAAACTTGAGTTTTGCTCTTGTTAGAGCTCGTCAGTGATTCATACCTCACTGAGTTTCGAACCTACTAAATGTTGTCCTACACGCAGGAGACAACACTTAGGGTCTAGTCCTACACCCAGGACCTACACAAGTCTTTAATTGTATCAACATCAAGGTTTGTCGTGGGTTCGATTTACCATGAAAAAAGTAATAACTGTAAAATAGACTAGAGATAACATCATGATTATCCATCAAATACTTTGATGTTTAGAAAATGTAATAAACATTAAGTATAGAATACATATTTAGCTTCGAGTTATGATGTATGCCATTTCGAATAAGTTTTCTAAATGGGATTTGTATCAATGTTTGATTTAATCATAGTAAGAATTATAGTAAATGGGTTGTGTATATAATATAATTGTATGTTGCTTGAAGTAAAAGATTTTTCTTCCCAAAGCTTTTCATCTGACACTCTTCAGGGGAAATCGTCAGAATGAAGCAGAATTGAAACCGAACTAATTTATAAAGGAAGAAAGTAGAGTTCTCATTGGCTGAAAGAGTCAACCAATGAGAGAAAAGATTAAGAAATTTTCAAAGAGTATACGAATTCTTTTTGCTTACACAGAAGGGGGTTGAAAGATTTTATGAAAGTCGCTTCAAGAGCAGAAAGGTGAAAGGAAGAGCGACCTCGAGCGAGAATAGAGAATTTTTCGTTGCTGTAATGGAGGGCACATTGGGCGTTGTCAAGAAGATGTTGACCAATGGCGGATTCGTGAAATTGTTGTGGGCGTATGTTGTTCTTGCAAGAGCGGGAAAGACTTTGGCGGTTGGCCGAGGTACGAGGATTGGTGATGGATTTAGGAACGTGTTGTTTAATTCGCTCTTCTAGCCGTTGAGACGTGCGACCAACGTACCGACTATCGCAGTGGCACAAAAACTGGTAAATAACGTTGCTGTGATGATGGGAAGGTAACACGTCTTTCTTAATCGCTGGAAGGAGCTGTCGGGTGTTGAAAATAACACGTGGTTCGACGGAGAAAAAGCAGCGTTTCACAGCAGATTACAGCCAGCGTCTCACGTTGCATTAGGCATTGGGGTCCATTTTGCGTTAACTGCAACGCCCTGCACTAACGTTCGCAGCCCCCGCCAAAGCGGCCAGACATAGCTCGGGCACCATCCGTGCATAAACCAACGCAATATTTCCACTGGAGATTATTTTCCTGAAAAAAATTGTTCAGTATTGCAAACAATTCATGCGCTCTACAATTTTTTAAAATGGGTTTACAAAAAAGCAAATCTTCAACAATATTTTTGTCGTTATCGATAAAGCGTACGTAGCAAATCAAATAAGCATCTTTATTACTGGTACTGGTTGTTGCCTCATCTAACTGTAAGCTGAACTCATTTCCACACATTTTTGCTACTAGCTGATCATTAATATTATCCGAAATTTTATCGATCCTCCTACTAATGGCATTGTTTGAGAGTGGAACAGCTTTTAGTTTTTAAGCAGCTGATTTTCCCATTATTGTCGAAACTAAGTCAAAAGCAGCAGCAAGCATAAGTTCTTCCGCAATGGTATGCAGCTTTTTACATTTCGCGATTCTGTACGCAACTTTAAAAGACGCAAGCTGTGCTTTGGCTGGTGTTTGCAAAAAATTTGAAAATACGACCGATTTTTATTCATTTCTGATAACTTACGAGCAAAAAACTCGCGTGGTTTTGTAGATAAGTTATGTTAACAAACAACTAACAAGCATTTCACAGAGCTGCTGCTTACCACACAATGTAAAATTATAAAAAGCTGCTAACAACTTTCACATTGCAGTTTTTGTCAGAAAAGCAGTAAATGCAACAATTTCACAAGTTCTCGCGGCGCCCCTGGCAAGGTCTCGCGGCGCCCAGTTTGGGAACCGCTGCTTTAGACGAAAACTCGCATCTTAGAAAAATAACGCTAACAAAAGTTTGGGTTTAAATGATTAATTTACTGGAGTCATTGATTGATTATTAAATAATTACTTTTGTCACGAGATATTAAAAGAAAACATGCTGTAATGTTGCGCATAGATGTATTAAACTTGGCAAAGATGCCGAAAAGATTGAAACGTACAAAAGTTTATAAATTATTAGTGAAAAGCAAATACTATGAAAAAATTATTTTATACTGTATAAAACATTAATATGAATCATTAGTTAAGAGAGTGTTATAAAAACATTTTTTTATAAAAATATTCTTTTATAACACTTTCTTTTAACTAATGATCCATAAACTTTTTTACGCTTTAACCTTTTCAGCAGCTTGTCCAAGTTTAAGAATACAACTATGCGCAACATTAGAGCATGTTTTCTACTAATATCTCGTAACAAAAGTAATTATTTAATAATCAATTAACGACTTTAGTAAAATAATGGTTTAAACCTAAACGTTTGGTAGCGTTATTTTTCTAAGATGCGAGTTTTCATCTGAAGCGTAAAAATTTATTTCAACATTGTTCAGTGGTGGGATTTAGCCGGGTTCTATAGAACCGTCTCATGGAATTTAGGAGATTAGCCAACCGGCTAGCATTACTGGTTACTGTAAATGGGTTTTTGCATCTTATCTGATATCCCAATTTTTGAGATTCAAGTACCTCACATGTGTTTTTTTCAAAATGTGCAATGGTCAAGTTCGCACGTAATAATTATACATTGTGTTAATTTTATAATTATGGTAATTTTCTTTTTGTGATTGAAAACACTTTGTAGTTATTCTGGAAATTGAATTGTTACGTCATAGGTACAAGTCATGAGACGACTGCTGCTTTTTAGTGTGGCTGTTAGCAGTGATGAGATTCAGCCGGTTCGCACCCATTCGCTGAAACCTGTTCTTGTAATTACTTTAATCTCGAGAACGGGTTGTTAGATAGTTTGCTTTTAAAGAATGTGATAGTGAAAGAAGCTGTTGTTAGCAAGTCCTGGAGTGAGAGAACCTGTTCCTAAAAAAATTAAATTTTACCATTGGCTGTTAGGATAGTTGTGCTATTGAATTGCTTTTTATTTTTTTTTATTTTTTATAGATAACAGCCTTAAAATGAAGAGACAAGGAAATATACTAAATTTCTTGCGTAAAATCCCAAGAACTGAAAGCTCGTTGGAAGAAGCAACTGAGATTGCAACAGATGATATACATCCATCTTTTATGAATAATACTGATGCAAGGTCTGCTTCTGATATGTCTACTGTAAATACTGTGTCACCGGCAGATCAGACAGATGCAACGTCTACATCTGATAAGTGTAATGTAACTATTGTATCACCGGGAGATCAGACAGATGCTGCATCATCTCTGCCAGACTGCTGGAATACGATGCAATACGAGAATTTTCAAAAATATATGGTGGGTTGATTGCTTGTAACAAGAAACTTGGTTGTGATCACTGTGCCAAATGTGACTCTATGAACATAAAAGAAATTCGAGTTTCACCTGAATGGGCAAACTGAAGTGTCGAAGCCTCCGGAAAGACTACAACTATTATGCAAGCGTCTCTCAGGAAAAAAATGAAGGAGCATTCATCATCAAAGGCACATAGGCCATGTGTAAAGCAAACGAGTATCATTCATGTGATGCAATTACGAAAAGCATTGATAAAATGATGAGACGTATATTGCTTCTACTTGCAGAGTTTTCAATACAGTCTACAGTTTGGCAAAAAGATGCAGGCCATTCTCTGATATTAAAGATGAGATTGAACTTCAAATAAGAAATGGAGTTTCATTTATCGTTTGAAAAGGTATCCACTCAAGGTCACACACATACAGGACTGAGGCCGAGGGTTTATCTTTTTACTGCCACAGACTACTGCACTGCCTGAATCAGATGCTGGCAGTGATGTTATTAAACCAGCATCGAGTTTCGTCATCCAAAACCGTCAGACCTCGTGTTCCATATGGTTCCCGATGTATACGGAACGCTGTTAGAACATGGTCTGCGGTTTGTTCAGAGGCGCCACACTCGCAATTCGGTGAAAGAGCGAGACCCCATTTGTGCATGGACGAATGGAATCGCTCAACACCAGTCCGCAAGCGGTTAAGCTTAACCCAAGCTACTCGAGGTAAGCCCATTCCAACAGGCCTGGCACCGGTCCCGGTCACAAAAGCACAGTTTAGTTTGTCGGTATACATTTTATGGGTTATAAAATTTAGTTTAAAAAGGTTGGTTCAAACTGAATGTGTAATTTTTGGAACGCTTTAAAAAATTGCACTTTCCATTTACTTTTTCCGCAACTGCCTTTCGTCTGAACCAAACTAGAAAGTTGAATTACGAACTTCAGTCTTTTTTTGCCAAACCAAAAAATTTATGCGCTTTTAGTCTGAACAATCTTTCCGGATTGTTTTTTCGGCTTTGCACGCTCTACTTTTTCCGATTCCGCTTTTAGCCTAAACTTACGTTAAAAAATCTTTGTGAAAAGTTTTTTCGTATATTTGAAAGTAGTTGGGGAAAAAAGCAATACAGTTTTAATTTGTTTTGTGCTGACATAGTTCTAATTTTTTCTTCCATTTGGATAAATGTAGATTGCAGAGCCGGCAAAAAATCTTTACAAAATTTATGAAAAATCCTTACGTGTAGTTGATTTGCTGTATTAACCAAAAACGTTGCATTAACATAATGCTTACACCAGTGGTTTACAACCTTTTTGCGCCAACGGTACACTTTTTGGCCTTTTCAAAATTTGCGGCACACTTGGACCAAAATGCAGATCTTGACTTTTGTCCCTAAAAAGTAGTACTCTCTCTCTAAAAAAAATCTTCACTTTGAACCTGTCTTGGATTTTTTGATTTTCGTCTTTGAAACGTAGTAAAAAGTAACGTTTACTAAAAAAAATTCGCGGAGAAATTGCCGAATGTTTTTTTAAATTATCGCGGCACATTTGGAAATCTCGTGCGGCACGAGGGTTGGGAACCACTTTTTGAAAAACTCTGCTTTTCTGAGGAAGCAACACATTTAAAAATCAGTAACGGAACGAAAGGGACTAAGGCAATTTTTGTTCCTGGCCCTTCCTGAAGTTCTAGACACCTCATTAAAGCTTTGCTATAAATTGTACAATTATGTTTGTTGTTCAACATTAGAAAAAAGTAAAAAATTTTGGTATTTTACCAAAATTTCAAGCTTCCGTTTGATACATGATGTCTCCTTGCAAAAAAATTAATTGGATTTTTTCATAAATTAGTTCCTAGATAACAAATTGTTGTAGCTAACAAAACCTAGGGATTTCTTAGCTATTTAGAGTGAATGATATAGAAGATTTTTTTTAATTTCTCATAAACATACATTGAAGTGTTTGGGCAAAAGCTAAAATACGTTGCTAATAAGGGAAAGGAATTAATAAAATTGACCAAAACATCAATTATATAATATTTATATGTGATTGGCTTCTTGTTAAATCATTATTCCTCCTTGTGTATGTTAACTTTGTAGAAAAGCCCTATTTAGTTTATTCATCTTCATCAGCATTGTCACAGACTTTGTTTGGGAATCCTAAGGGACCAGTAGAGCAAGGTAACCCGAATACCTGCGCTGAAACAAAGCTGTGTCTAATTTTATTTTATTCGGGCTCAAGAAGTAGTTTGCTACGAGCCTGAGTTTTTATACAGTTGGCTTCAGCTAAGTTCTGGTTGATTCATTGAAGACTTTTCTCCGCAAACAAACAGAGACCACTGTCTCTAACTCAAACGAATGTATTATAAAAATCACGACTCACGACCAAAGAAAATTCTCTTCCGCGCTCTGCCACTGCAAAGCGAAAATCAACGCTGCAGCTTAATTCGTTCAATGCAAATAATTCTACCTCCGTAGAACCAACCCAAACAATTATAACACTTATCGATGCAATACAATTAAAGAATCCTTTGCCCGCGCTGTACACCAAACCAACGCTCAACTCTCTTCTCGTGGTTCTCTTATTCGTCCGTCTTTCCCCCTTTTCAATCGAGCGAGCGTACATATACATAAAGAAAAGTTCACATGACGCAAATCGGCTGGAGTTATCTCAAAAACATTTCACTCATGTGCGTAAAACGTTTTTTCCATGGTCAGCGCGAACATTCGAGAACTGCATTTAACTCGGTCATACGATACAGACAAAGCGTATTATGTCATCGCCGTCTGGCATTCGAACAATTGTAAGCAGATCGCAGAGATTTAAATCAAACAGCGTAAAAGCGATTGTAACTTGCCCAAGCGATTTCTTCGTCGTAATGAAACTTTAAATCACTTTAAAACGGAAAACTATATTGCCATAACTTAAACTTATTTCAAACGAAGTGTGACAAGCATCATCAACATATCTTCTTACCCTCCTGACTTACAGGACTACGTTGAAGGCGTTAAGTTTAATGCTTCCGTCAAGCGATTACTTCAAGCTACTCTTTGAATATGCAGAATATTTTTCTTTGTTTAAATATTTTTTATTTGCTCTTTATAGAGCTGCTAGGCAATACTGCCAAGTATAGATTACAAAAATGAGTAAAGCGCGTTTTTCAAAGACAGAAAAAACAATGAGACTGGGGGTTAAACCCATAGAATGCGTCGATTGTGTTTGCGATCCATAGGGCGAATGTAATCCATTTAAAAGAGTTTTGCTTTTTTTTTTCCATTTTCTTTTTATAAAACAAATTCATATTGTTATGAAACAACTTAGCTTCCTGTAATACAACTTCTATATATATTTTATTACTATCTTTGCAAGCTAATATAAGACAAATTCATATTGTTATGAAACAACCTTGCTTCCTGCAATACAACTTCTATATAAATTTCATTACTATTTTGGCAAGCTTTGCTGCTTCTTTCTTTTTCTAATCCACAGCCTTAATTGTGTTTTATTATTAATTATAGTTTGCTTTTACTATGTGGCGGAGCAGAAATTAAAAAAATGAACTAAGTTGCAGACTTGTTAGCTTATAATTTAAACCTTAGTTCAGCGTTTCTTAATCGGGTAAATAAGATTTTTATTAAGATACACCAATAAAGAATGGTAAACGAGGTTTGAACAAGCAAAAACAAAAAACTATTTAAATTTTAAAGTGACCAAAAACTAAACAAGGATAACTATTCAAAGTGAGAAGGCATGAAAACTTGCGAGCCGTAAACTAGTTGTTTTGAAACTGTTTTTAGTAACAGTATTGCTAGTAAAGGCGATAATTAGCAGTAAATTATTTTAATTTATTAAAGCGTTTTATAATGTTGTGGAGTCGTAGCCGGAGTTGGAGTTGTTATTGTTTTTTGCGACTCCGGCTCCGCTTTAGGCTAATTTAAGCTTACATGTCCGCTACAGGTAATTAATTGTGTCAAACCAATAAACAAGCATTTGTATACACGGTGAATACTTTTTAGAAGACGGTGTCGTTTTTTGACCTTAGATTTGAAATGAATAAATGTTATGGCTAGATATCGACGGGCCAGAGAGTAGATGTTCCTTGAAAAATGTAAACTTATCTTCGGTTCAGTGATTGTTCTTTAAAATTCCACTAAAGATTAAAGAATTACTTTCACATTCATGGGATGACAAATAACCTTTGAATTGATGTGAAAACTTTTTTGTATAGACTTGATTTTGACAAAACTTGATTTTAAGAAAAAGTCGTGCCATGAAAAAATATTACCTATCCAGCGAGTTTGAGTTTGAAAGTGTAAACCTTTTTTAGTTCAAAGTGAAAAACGGTAAAATAGAAAAGATCTATATTTGTAACAAAAACGTTCCACCTTTATGAGTATGCCAAATTATTTGCCGGCCAAGTAAATAAAACCTTCATTGATTTATTTTTGGTTTTTATTAAGTTTTGTGATAAAAATTTTCTCCAAAGCTAAAAAACCAAAAACTGTCCTTTTTTAAATTTTGCCGTTCCAACCAAAAATTTTCTGGTGCCCCTGATTGCGGCACTTCTTCGTTTTTTACTTGCCGGTTGTTACTGCTGATGATGGATGCATACTCTATTTAAGGGTGATTCTGTTAAACATGTTTTGATGTATGTGCCGACAATAACGTCATGAACTGGAGCATTAAACTTGAACTCAAAAAATCAAATTTTTGAAATACAACTAAAAAAAGTTCAATCCTGTCAATTATTTAACAAATTTTTAAAAAAACTAAACTTAATAAATACTTAGAAGCGCCAAAAAGCCATTTTGTCAGTTGGGAAAATTGAAAAAAAAGGCACCTTATTTTTTAAAAAAGCATACAAGTTTTTAAAAAGACTGAAAACGGTCGCAATGTTATTCCTTATTGTGACCGTTTTCAGTGCAAATTTTAATGATTACTAAATCAAAAAGTCATCACTTCTTATCGAGACAATGATCCCTACTTTTGTCCTAAGTTTCAGCTGCAGATAAAAACCAAAATAAAAGTCTTCCCTTTTAATCGATCTGACATTTTGATCAAGTTTCCAAATGCTTCTGTATCTACCCATCTGTACCTTCTCTTTTCGAAAAAGAATGGGAAATTTGAAGGTGTCAAAAGGCAGAGAGGTCCTTCACCACTCCTTGCTTCCAGCGCCCCTGTACAAATTAATAACGAGAATTAGAATTAAGACAAAAATTAACATGACCCTTTCCTAAACTCAAATAATAATTAGAGATGAAAAACTCAAATTTGCAAAGTGTTTGTAAGTTTGAACAAAAAGTTAAGTAATAAAAATTTATCGAGTTTTTAGCACTGAAATAAATACGTATTATAGTACTTAAGCCAAAGCCTTAAAAACTTCAATTTTTTTTCCAGGTTAAAAGGTTTCAACCAGTGGTAGGCCTACTTAGCAAGTAACAAAGACGTGTTTCAGTGATTAAAAAAGCTTGGATCGGACAAACTTTTCTGCACGTAGACTTCAAAACGTGTTAAACATATTTTAGCAACCTTTAATCAAGTACACACTATTAATCACTTTACGTGAATATTTGCTTTTTTTATCTCCACTTATACACAACTATGTTTTTTTACATTATATGTGATAGGAAGTCAGTAACGACTAAAAAAGGTCTTCACTTTGACAGCTATGCATTTTTGAACTTTTTGCCAGTGTCGCTTTATTGCTCGAGTAAACCCCAACTTTATTTATCGAACCTCATTTGACCTCTTAGTTGTTTCCATCGACCACTTGGAAAACAACTTATCCAATACACTTGTTGATCTACATTAGCGCACAACTAGATGTCAATTTCAAAAGTTTAAAGTAGACCGCACAGCGAATCCCTCTCTTCTTGGCTTCAAATTCTTCAACTATAGGAAAGCTATCCGAGCCTTCCCCAATCACACCGATGGCTTTCACACACGTCTTATGGTTTTATAATATATATTAAAGTTGAAATTTCGATATATCCAATTATAACAAGCTTTCACAAGCCAACGACCACAATTATTTACTCGAAAATATAGCCCAAACGGTGCAGCTAACGAGAGAGCCAACGATGCAATTGCAAGCACACTGTTCCGAAGAAGACCGCCAGCACTATATCGCCACTTCCAGATATAACTCCACTGTGATTACTAAGGCTAAAGCTAAGTCTTGGCAGAAAACTTGCTCTAAGCTTTCTCCTAAAACCCGTCCCAGTAAAGTCTTTTCTCTACTTCGCTCCATCTCTAACTCCCCCTCCCCAACTACTTCTGACCTCCCCAACTTCCCAAATTTCCATACCCTTGTAGATTGTGCCAACCATCTCTCTTCACATTTACAGTCCCATTTCTCTATCCAAACCCCAAAACCTTTTCAAAGCACCAAAAAAGCTCAGATAAATCTTATCAGAACCGCACACTGCAACACCCTGCATTCCACTTTCTGTTCACCGTTTTCCTCCACAGCTATCTCTCAATTCTCAAACTCAACCTCTTTTGGCCCTGATCAAATTACCTACCCTCTTTTAACCCACCTTCCACAATCTGCGTTACATTTCCTTCTATATATCTTCAACCTTTCTTGATCAACACACACCTTCCCGTCTACCAGGAAGCAATCAACAATCATCCTCATTCTCAAACCGGGAAAACCCTCTGACTCACCTTCTTTATATAGACCCATTTCTCTCACTTCCTGTACCTCCAAACTTTTTGAAAGAATGGTTTTAAGACGACTAACCTATTTTCTCGAACAACAAGACATTCTCTCACCCGTGCAAGCTGGTTTTAGACCTGGTAGATCGACTGTAGATCAGGTTTTCCTTCTCTCACAGTCAATCGCAGATTCCTTACACCAATCTAAGCCAGGTGCACGTACAGTCCTTGCCACTGTGGATTTTGCAAAAGCTTTTGACTCAGTTCGGCACTCTGCCCTTCTCTCTAAACTCCTCTCTTTAGATCTTCCTCTTTGCTTTGTTGAATGGATACGATCCTACCTCTCAGATCGCCGTTCGAAAGTCCGTATCTGTAATTCATACAGTCGTCCTTTCCATCTCCGAAGAGGAGTTCCCCAAGGTTCAGTTCTAGGACCAGTCCTCTTCTCTTTATATATCAATGACCTTCCCACTTTCCTTCCTACATATGTTAATACCTCTCTCTACGCAGATGGCCTAGCCATCTGAGCCTCCTCCCCGAGTGTTGAGTGTGCAATTTCCATAGTACAATCTGCCCTCAACAGACTGATGGAATGGTTCTCAAAATGGCGCCTTCCTCTCAACCCTCTCAAATGTGAAACATCCTTCTTCAGCTTAGACCCCTACCAATCACGTATACAACCCTCTCTGTACATTCTTAACACCCCACTCAAATTTAACCCTCATCCAACCTTTCTCGGTGTAACCTTCGACCGCACTCTCTCTTTCAAACATCATGTCCCACCCTTACGGAAAAAGTTTCACAGCCGATTCCGTGCTTTCCGCTCTATCTCCTCTGCCTCTTGGGGTCCATCAAAAGAATCCTTATGTACCTTATATAAAGCCTTCATTCGCCCCATTCTCACCTATGCTTCCCCAGGCTGGTTTCCCTTCTCATCGCCTACTCACATCACCTCCTTGGAGAGGATGCATAGATCTTCCTGTAGAGTAATCACAGGTTGTCTATCGTCCACTCCAATCCCTCTACTTCATATAGAAGCACTTATATCTCCACTACACGTCACCTTCACCCACCAATCCCTCTCCTTCTTTGAACGAGCCTCTGTCTACCTTCAACCTTTCCCATAGCCTCTCTTGCAAATTCTAACCCCCGTACACGTCTCAAAAAGAGCTCATGGAAATCCTTCTCCAGATCACATAACCTCACCTTTAACCTACATCTTGCCCGTGAACCTCTAATCTTCTGCCCTCCTAAACCCCCCTGGTTTACCCCATCTACTTACACAATTTCACTCCATCTCTCATCCCCATGCTCTCGCAAAGACCCCCCTCTCTTCGCAACACCCAGCTACCTCCCATCTTTCCTCCCTATCTCACAGCGATATCTCTGCCTGAACTGACGGTTCGGTGCCTGGCGGCCTGGGGCAGGGTGGTGCAGGTATACACATCAAGTGTACAAAGTGTGTCACTGCTACCTCGCTCTCCTTCTCGACTGGTCTCTGGGCTACCAGTTATAGTGCCGAAACCTTCGCTATCCTACATGCTTTTGAGTGGTGTATCTCTCACTCCAAGACATGTAATTTTGAATCTATCACCCTTTTCTCCGATTCTTCATCTGTCCTATCAACTCTCTCTGCTCCCTACCATATTTAACCCCCAAATCCCTATCCAATACACAATCCCTTCTCAATTCTGTATCCAAATCCAAGGTAGTCCATCTGCAATGGATACCAGGTCACTCTTCCCTCCCAGGTAACGACTTAACTGACTCTCTAGCCAAAGCCGGAGCCTCTCTTGATCCCTCCAACTTATCCGTGTTCCTCGCACCCCTTATTTTCTCTCAAAGACAATCCCTCTACACCAGTTGGAGACCCAGTGTCCAATCTGGTTTCTTTCAACACTAAATCCCTTCAGTATCTCCCGAGGAGCTTACTCTTCCTCCCTCTGCTCGCTGTGCTCTCTCCCATTTACGCTGCAACGGCCACAACACTCTCCTTAACTCTTATCTCCACAGAGTTGGTCAAGCCGATACTCCTTCATGCAGCAACTGTGGTTCTGAATCACAGGATCTTTCACATCTCGTGCTTGAGTGCCCTGTACTGGACCATTTTCGTCGGGCCATATTCGGCCACACCCTCTCACTTCTAAACCTCTGGTCCCGTCCGTAAGGAGTCGCCCGATTACTGGGACTCCGCGGAGTTGATCCACACCCCCATCCCCAAGAATGGGTCGGGTAAATCCACCACCACCACCATGCAATCGCAAAACAAAATTTTCCCAAGTTTTGCTTGCGATCTGCAAACTCACTCTTCAAACTATAACACTAAACCAAATCACCAAACCACTTGATCACCAATGACTGAAAAGATTTAAATTTACCAACATCTCAATTTATAGTGTGCTCGCCACGTGTAAGTGAACCAATCAGATTTCATTAAGAACGCTGCGCGTGATCCGCCCATAAAGCAGTGAACGCAAACAATAAAATTAATTAAGAGGTTTCAAAAAAGACTTCTATACAGTTAATTAACTTTTTCAATTACAGTGCGAGTTCTATGTTTTTTTTTATGATTTTAACGCTAGACAATATGCATTGACGAGACAAAATATTTCGGAAAAGGTCAATAAAACTTTGAATATTAAAATATATTTACTTATTTCTAATGATATTTTAATTTAATTACTAATAATAATAACAATGTTTAATTTAAATATTAATATTCAAAGTAGCACTCGATTGTTAAACTATAGCAATATTTGAAAATGTTAAGGACTGTGTCGCTTGAAAGTGTTCTGAAGTCGGAGTTGATTTTTAGATGTTCAGGAGTCTGAGTCGCGAGTCGGGTGGTTTTTTCAAATGTTCTGGGTCGGATTTGGAGTCAAAAAAATTTAAACCGGTGGAGTTGGAGTCGGAAAAAGTTCCTCCAACTCCACAGTCCTGAAGATTTTAATGCCAATATTTGTGTGTTTCGGTTAAAGCTCAACAATTTTTCCCAACTTTTTTTATTAAACTCGCTGTGCAAAAAAACACAGCATTAGATAAATTTATACTAAGAAATTTTATTGCGGTCAATAAAAATTAATTTTAGTCCCATGCAGACTGCGATTATACTTTATAGTACGAAAAAAGACACACCACACCTAAACACTACAACACACAACAACGATAGATTCACGAGTCCTTGGCCCACGACAAACATCATCATTGAGTACACTAAGATGAAAAAAGAAACCAGGTTTTATGAAACCATGAATATTCAATCGAGGAAACCTAAAGTTAAAACTCGATACGTTTGGGTTACTTTGAACTTTCTACTAAGCTTATTAAATAATGATTTGAAAATTTTAAGGAATAAATAATTGCGTAGTAGTGACGGCAATCAGTCACGTTAAACTATGCAAAAAACTTACGTAAGTGCAAAACATAATTTATGAGTTTATGAATGTATTGTTTTATACAATTAACAAGTAATAACGTGGATTGGATGTTTAAAAAAAATGTAGAGTAATTTTCATGAAAGTTTAGATGAAACTTTCTTCCATAGTTAACCCGAATCATCCCAGCATGACATATATGTCACGCATTTGATGTTCTCACTAAAACGGTTGCAGTGGTTTTAATTAAAAAGATAATTGGACTAAGATGCAAAGGTCACCATATGCATTTGCAAGGCAGTGGCAAAATTGCTTTTGTAGATAAGTTTTTAGTTTGCCAGTGAGCAGAAGCCGAAAACGCACGTTGATTTGTCAAGAACAAAATGGCGTTTCGAAAACGGTAGGTATTTATAAAGCTATGATATTTGCATTATAGTAAAAATATTTTGGTTTTATTGTATGGAAAAGTTTACAGTAATAAAATAATGATTGTTTATATTTATTTTTCACTAATTATCTTTTGTCGCTTTTTAATTGTTTATTGTATTTTGCGTTACATATATGCTACGCTGGGCAGAAGCGAGTACAATTTTCAGTGTTAAACGTCTGTTGTAGGTATCTGACTTGCACGATGTTCTATCAGCCTTTGAAGAGGAAATAAGTGCTATGGCAATGATATAGACAAAACGTAATGACGGTAGAATTACCGATAAGGATTCTGCTGATGAAGACGATGCAAGGCTAGTAGATAACTTATCAGAAAATTAACTCAACACAGTGGCGGAGGCTGTTTAACTGATGGAAAACGTATAAACAATCGCAGTGAAGGAAGTAAAACCGTTAGCAACGAGGTCTGTGATGGATTGTTACCATTTACGAATGAATTTTTTTCAGAATCTAACTATTTGTCATACACAAACATAGCAGTAGAGCTGTTCGAAAAATTCTTTCATTAAGAGGTTTTGGAGCTCATAGTGAGTCGAACAATTTTATTACGCCACGTCCAAAGGTGATATTGGTTTTACTGTAACAGTTGAAGAAATTCGCGTATTTTTTGGAATCGTGGATTCTGCACACAAAGGCAGGCGGAAAGTTACGTCAAGTTGAATTCAAGAAAGAAATTGTTGAAGTTTATTTGAAGATTTACTGCGTTCCATCTAAGCGTGCTCGGCCATCAAGTTCATAGTCCGCCCAATTTGGAAAAGCACATGTTCTGGACCATGTACGCTATTATAGAAAGGAGCATTATTTGGTCAAAACTAAAAATTATAAACGCATAACATGCGCTGGTAAAGATTGCAAGAAGACGCCTTTCAGCCAATGCAGCAAGTGCAATGTTGGTCTTTGCCATTGCAACCTTTGCCTTCACACAAAATAAACTAGACATTTGTGCAAATACAAGCATTGGTGCTTTTATTTTAGTAAAATAAAATAAAAATGCATTCTGGCTGAAAATTATGTAACTAATTGGCTGAAAATTATGTGTTTTAAATGAGCATTTAATTTTTATTTGACCAGAAATAAAATAATACGGCAGACGCTGGCGCGGCCAAAAACGTACACGCTTCTGCCCAGCGTGACATATATGTCACGGGCCTTTATTCATCAGGTAAGCATCGCACAAACAAACAAACCATGAATAACGTATGCCTAAGGTCTACTTACACGAAATATATGAAAAAATGCAATGTAAAAAAAATTTTTTTCTCTGGGCAGAGAAGGGTTAATTGTTTGTTATACAAGACCATGAATGGGTTGCTATTGTATTTCATGATGTTCTGTTTGCTGAAAGTATCTTCTGCTGAAATGACAGTTTGCAAAAAAGTGAGTTATGATAATGACCCTGAATATAATCAACAATCATTTATTGATTTACAAAACGAACAAAAAGGAAACAATGGAACAAAAGGTGAAAAAGGTGAAATTGGTAAAAAAAAGAGAGAAAGGCGATGTTGTTCAAATAAAACAAACAGAAATCAACCAGCTGAAACGCAGAATTACAGGTTGGGTTAGTTTTGGATTTAAATTAAAATGTGTAATGTAATGGTTAAAATGTAGAATCATTGTAATTATTTGAATTACATATTTGTATTAATAAAAAAATAACTTGTCGTCCTCTTCGTCGTTTGAAGGGCATCCACTCCAGGCCAGACACAAACAGGACTGGGGCCGAGGGTTTATCGATGCTGGCAGTGGTGTTATTAAGCCAGCATCGAGTTTCGTCATCCAAAACCGTCAGACCTCGTGCTCCATGTGGTGCCCGATGTATAGGGCACGCTGTTAGTACATGGTCTGCGGTTTGCTCTGAGGCGCCACACTCGCAATTCGGTGAAGGAGCGAGACCCCATTTGTGCATGGACGAATGGAATCGCCCAACACCAGTCCGCAGGCGGTTGAGCTTAACCCAAGCTACTCGGGTTAAGCCCATCCCAACAGGCCTGACACCGGTCCCGGGCACAAAAACACGGAGCCTGAAAGCATTTTTACAGTATTCCGTTTTCCATTTGTTATTTGTCCATTCAGAAGCGCGCATACCAAGTCTGGCAAGGTTGTCCAAAAGATTCCGCGCAGGTGGCACAAACGGGAGTCTGGATCTTAGTCTCACTTGGCGAGTATCTGAGGACCCTCTTATAGTTAGTTTTTTGGTTGTCGAAAGACAATTAACTGTAACGGTAAACGGCGCCACAGTTGGCCAATTGCCACAAAGTGAATACTCGAATAACACGCTTCTGGCTGCGGTAAAGGAAAAGACAAAATAATTAAAGATGTTTAATATAAATGAAAATGAAACAAAATAATGTAAATCGAAGCGAAGCGGTATTCTGTAAATAAATAAAACAAACTAAAAATCAAACATAAAGAAAACACGCAGTTGTCTTACCTAGTAGTTTACGTCGGAGCTGACTCACGGGGAACACATAAACATCTACATTGCACAATCCAATCAAAATTAAAACAAAAAATTAAATCTCTCAGATTTCAACCAGCAGCCAAGATATTGCTGCTGGTCACCTTCCAAATTGCTAAGTGAACATGCTACGCGCTAAGTGAACAAGAGCCAGCGCTAAGTGAACATGCTACAGAAAAGAACTAAATGTATGCTCGTGGAAGAAATTAACTAAAGTGTAAAGCTAAAAGCGCCAGCAGCAAGTACAAATTATAATTCGAAAGCAAAAGAAATAAAACAAACATGTGCGTTAGTAATTTTCTACAATAGTATTATTTTCTTCATTATACTTACAGTTGTACACGCAGCACCTTTTTTAATGATGTAAGTTAATTTAAAAAATTTAACTTCTTTATATCTGTTGAAAACATATATGAGCAAAACGGCAAACTGGTTTTAATGAGAACTAACATTAATGATTGACGTGTAATCGGGATCGTTTAATAAAGTTTATACAAGATATTGCGCCATCGACCAGTCCACCATGTTCCTGAGATAAAAGAGAAGACAACAGGCAAACTAGCCACATTTTGAAATGTTCTTTGTGTCACAAATTACCTCAGCAAACTTATATTCGAACAGTGAAATTAGTTTTATTCACCCAGAATTAAACTTGAAGACTAAAAAGGGACTGGAAGCATTTAACAGAAATTTTGACAAAGGTGTAATGTAGAGATATTAAAAAATAAACTTTAAAACAGTCGTTGATAAAGATTTTGTATTTTTGCAAAACCAATTTATGCATTGCCAATGATAAATAGCGGTCTCCATAAAAAGTTGTTAAAGCTCTGGGCCATCTCGACTGCACTTTGCCAATCTCTTTATGAAGTTGTTCCGTTGTTCCACATAATTGCCTAAAATCGTATTATTTCAAGGTCGTGATAGTAAAATTAACCAATGAACTAATTTAAAAAGTTAAACTTGTATAGCTTATTCGATAACAGCAATTTCTAATGGGTATTTACTCAACTGATTTTAAAAAATTAACTTCTTATCAAATTTTACTTCTTATCAAAATTAAGTTTTAATAACACAGCAATGCTTACATTTTCTAAATATAACTAGTCTTGCAGCCTATACTGTTCTCACATATCGGTATCACAGTAGGTGACCTGTTAGAGCCTATTGATAATAAACTAAAACTGCTCATCATTCAGTGTAGATAGTTAATTTATGATCAACTTTATTTTTGTGTAGTTGGATTGATTTAACACTTTGTTTAAAATTTACCAGAAAACCTATACTTTTTTAAAAATTACTAGTTTAAAAAAGCTGTTATTTCAACTACTAATTGTTCAATTTTAAATAAGTTTAAGCAAAATCCAGTTAATGGAGAGCAATTGAACTGTGATGTCCCAAAATGCCCCCAATTTTTTAGTAGCATTGACCGATGTTCAGGCCTATATTATAACAAGCTATGTGTCGAACGCATCCCTAGTTTTTCTCTTGCTACATCGCGCGTTTTGTGTGTATGCTACTTTTTTGGTATGTTTTTTGACGTAACATTTTATTTTTGTTTGAAAATTGTCTAAAGATTGAACGTTTTGCAAAAATCTTTTTTAAGAAGCTTATATTTGGTTGTAAGAAATTGGTAAGTATTTGTATTGAGCAATAACCGAAATATCTAGTAAATTACTTACCGGAAGCAGGTCTGGGTAATTGCTTGTCTTACGTATAGCGCCAAAAACGTTTTCCTGTGAGTCAAGAAGATATTGCTGTCCAGTTCAATTTTTTATTTGGTTTTTTAATTTTATAGAGATAAACCTGAAATTTAGAATTGATTGCCAAGGCCACCAAGCAGGAAAATGTGGCCATGAATTGTCTTTCCCAAGGACACAACAGAATGGCGCAAGTAGGTTTTGAACGTAGACCGTGTCGATCACAATCACGGCGCTCTAACCACTGGACCTATAAAATACAAAGCAACAACAAAACAACAGCAAAATAATCGTGACATAGACCAAAAAATTACGATTATTTTTTTTAAATACTGATGTAAAAAATGATTTTTAGTCTTTTTTAAATTTCAATAAGCTTGAAAGAAAAATTATTTTAATATATTCAGTAACTGATTATAATAGATTTTTCAGTTAAAGAAACAAGAGTATTTTAGCATGTCTGGTACACCTTTTTATAAGCTGTAAAATTTAATTTGAAAGATCGGCTCAAATTGAAAGTGTAATTTTTAATTGCGCTTCTAAAATTACACTTTCCGCTGGTTTTTTCCGACACCACCTTCAATCTGAACCAAACTAAAAAGTTGAATTATTTCAACTTCAATCTATTTTTTCTACACCCAAAAAATTTTGCGCTCAACTTTGTTTTTTTGCGCGTTTCGCTGCACGCTTTACTTTTTCCATCTCCGCTTTCAGTCTAAACTTACGTTAAAAAATCTTTGCGATGTATTTTGTTATATATAAAAGAATTTGTGAACAAAACAAAACACTTTTTGATTCGTGTAATTGTGGTATAGTTTTAATTCTTTCTTTCATTTGCATAAATGTAAATTATAGTGCTGGAAAAAAATCTTTACAAAATTGTTATAAAAAGTCCTCCCGTGTATTTAATTTACAAAATGCTTACACTTACGTCATACAAATCATTATCTGACTATTTTATATTTGATTTCTCCGTAAAAAATATTTTGTCATTCTAAAGATTTTTTTGCCAACACTGTTGATAAAGCGAATTATAGACATTTTGATTATTGCACCGCAAATCAAATAATTGTGGTTCAGAAAAAATCTTTTAAGTTTTGTTACAACTACATTAATTACCTTTGTGGTAACTACTGTACATCAATAATTCGTATCATAACTTAAAAATAATATGCTGTAGGATTTATTTTTAATGTATTTGATTTAGAAATTTTTCGATTGGAAACTCTCAGACAAACTATTCCCTGAATGTGCAAGGTTACAATGGAACTGCAGGTGAAGTTTGTTTTAAACAACTCAATCACATCCTGATTGTTTTGTGCAGTAATCATAAAAACTTTTTTAAATTGACAATAAGACTATATTATAATGTAATACAGTTTTCTTGGAAGATATTTACATTGCTACATAAATTAAAAAATCACATTTTTTTCATTATTTTGGTTTCTACTTTTAACTAGGTTTTATACTGTGTATCAGAGCCGATTTCGATGTAAAATTGAAAAATTAATTGAAGCCAAAATTAAATTTGACTTTTGAGTAAATCAAATTGGAAACATTTTCTAAAATTTACAAAATGTGCGGATGAAAGCAAATCAAAACATTAAAATATTTCGCAAATCATAATTTCTTTACATTAGAATTTAATCGTTTATATAGCAACATGCTGTCAGTTGGAAGTCAGTTGCTGTCAGCAGAAGAAACTGAAAAATTTTTTATTAATAAAAATTTTAACTCAACGGCGTAAAAAGTTATTTTGGAATGCCAAACAAAAGGCTAAATCTTGTAACTCTAAGTACTAATGGACTGCAAATGAGAGTGTCCATGTGCGCAAATTGTTTGATTCTGCTCCGTTTATTTTTAAAAATGATGATGATTTGGATAGGATAAAATATACAAAAAGTTTAGACTTTTACTTGTATGTTTGTGTGTAAATGTTTTTTTGTGCTATTTTCACTCTTGAGGTAAATGACGTTTATTGTTATTGTTGTCCCGTGTCTAGGGTCCGGGTTCAGTCTTTGATGCAGCTTCTGTTTTCACCCACTTGAATACAACAGTACTTTAATAACTCTTATCTTATGAATTTATTCAAAACCATTTACTTAACCTTATTCAAATAGAATCAAAAGTAATAATTACAAAAGCATAACTTAACACAACGAAACATCCCTAACCCTAACCTAACTTAACAACTAGCACATCATAACATAAATAAATGACTTCCAAACCCTAGCTGAACACATCTGACCACGTTGTGCACATGAATGAAACATCAGATTACACAAAGTACATTGTTACGTCACACTCTTAAACATCACATTATAATTTCCCAAATGACATTGATTTTGTGGAAAATATCAGTAAATTCTTCTTTTTCTTTCGGCTTCTCCCTACTCGGGGTCGCCACAGCGAGACAGTAATCTCCATTTCACTCGGTCTACTTCGTCTCTAACCCTAGCTCCAACCCTTTCCATGTCTTCTCTCACCAAATCCATCCACCTTCTCCTGGGCCTTCCTCTTTTCCTTCTGCCTGGCACCGCCATTTCCATCATCCTTTTCCACACGTAGTCTTCTTCTCTCCTTTTTACATGTCCATACCGACGTAGCCTCGCATTCCGAAGTTTTTCTCCCAGCTTTGCTATTTTCGCAGTCCCTCTCACGTATTCGTTTCTTATCTTGTCCTTTCTTGTCACTCCCAATGCCCATCTCACCATTTTCATCTCTGCAATTTCCATTTTTCCCATTTGTCTTTCAGTCACTGCCACCGTTTCCATTCCATAAAGCATGGTTGGTCTAACAACACTCTTGTACATTTTACCCTTAACCTTTCCTGATAACTTCCTGTCGCACAGAACTCCAGATACCTTCCTCCAACTCATCCATCCTGCTTGGATCCTTCTCCTTACTTCTTCTTCACATCTTCCATCATTGCTAACTGTTGACCCCAGGTATTTGAAGTTTTTGGCTTTCTTTACCTTTTCTTCTTGCAACTTCAACTCTTCTCCATCATCCACACCCCCAACCCTCAAATATTCTGTCTTGCTCCGGATCACTTTCAGGCCTCTTCTCTCCAGTGCATTTCTCCAAATCTCCAGAACCTCCTCTAGCTCCCTATGATTTTGTCTACACAGAACTATGTCATCTGCAAACAGCATATCCCATGGTGCGTCCTTCCTGATGTCCTCCATCAGCCTGTCTATAATGATGGCAAAAAGAAATGGGCTGAGTGCTAAACCTTGGTGGAGTCCAACACCTACCTTGAATTCTTCAGTCAACCCTGCTGCACTTCTCACAGTTGTTGTTGCTCCGTCGTACATATCTTGGATAATCCTTATGTAACACTCTGATGTTTCAGCTAACCGCAAGCATTCCCACAGTTTCTCTCTGGGTACTCTGTCGTATGCTTTCTCCAGGTCAATAAAGGCACAGTGCACTGCCTTCTGCCCTTCAATCCACTTTTCCAACAGCATCCTTAGACAAAAGATTGCATCGGTGGTACTCCTTCCTGGCATGAACCCAAATTGTTGCTCAGCAATTGTCACCTCCTTCCTTATCCTTGCTCCTATTATCCTCTCCCACAATTTCATAGTGTGGCTCATCAACTTGATCCCCCGGTAGTTTCCACATTCTTTGATGTCTCCTTTACCTTTGTACAAAGGTACAAGCACGCTCCTCTTCCATTCATCTGGCATCTTCTCTCCTCGCAAGAGTCTATTGAAAAACTTCACTAAAAACTCCACACCTTTATTGCCTAGAGCAATCCATGCTTCCACTGATATGTCATCAGGTCCTTGAGCCTTTCCCTTTTTCATCTTCCTCAACTCAGTCCTGACTTCTTCTCCAGAGATATCTTCCACGTCCCTTTCTCTCCGTTCTGTTCTCGTTTTTCTTCTTTCTCTAGAGTTTTCATGGTTGAGTAAGTTGTCGAAATACTCCTTCCATCTCTGTTTTACTTTCTCTTCTTCCATCAGAATCTCCCCAGTTTTACTCTTTATTACTCTTACTTGTTGAACATCCTTGCTTTGTCTGTTTTTCTGCTTTGCTATTTTGAACACCTCATTTTCCCCCTCTTTTGTTTCCAATTTTTTGTACAGTTCCTCATATGCCTTGTTTCTTGCCTTTGCCACTTCTCTCTTAGCTTGCTTCCTTGCAGTTTTATAGGCCAACTTGCTTGCATCATCTCTGATGGTATCCCATGTCTTTTTAGCTTTTTTCTAATCCTTCAGCTTCTCTTGTACTTCTTGGTTCCACCACCACGTTTCCTGTCTACCTGACGTGCTAACTTTTCCTGATGTTTCACCCAGTTTCTTTCTGGCAATGCTCCGTATCATTTCAGTTATTCTTTGCCAGTCTTCCTGTCCACTAAGTATTTCGCTTTCAATCACATTTATTTTGAATTTATTGTTCACTTTCGAGTCTTTTAATTTCCATCATTTTATTCTCTTCACTAATTTTGGTGCTTTCCTCCACTTTGTCCAGATGATTATCGCACTGACCACTTTTCTGTGCTGCTTTGATACACTTTCACCGACAACAACCTTTGTATCCACTACATCCTTGATTCTTCGTCTTCTCACCATGATATAATCCACCTGCGAACTGCGTCCGCCACTGCTGTAGGTGACTCTATGTGCCGGTTTCTTTACAAAATATGTGTTGGTGATCGCTAGTTCCCTTCTCTTAGCAAAATCCACCACTGCTTGTCCTTCATTATTTCTTTTCTCTAATCCGTGTCTTCATAACCATTATTCCCTTCTCCTACGTGCCCATTCAGGTCTGCTTCCACCACAATTTTTTTATTCCTTGGTATCTTTTCCACTGTCTCATCTAGGTCCAGCCAGAATGTTTTCTTTTCTTCACGTATGCACCCCACCTTTGGCGCATATGCACTGATGACATTCAACATAACACCATCAAGCTCCATCTTCAAGCATATTATCCTGTCTGTTACCCTCCATAATTCCACTACCCTGTCCACATGCTCCTTTTTCAATATGATTCCTACACCATTCTTTTTGTTTCCACTTCCACAGTACCACATTTTATATCCACCACCTATGCATCTTGCTCTTTCCCCCTTCCAGCAAGTTTCCTGCACAAACAGTATGTCCACCCCTCTTCGTTCCATAAGATCCGCCACTTCTCTTCCTTTACCAGTCATGGTTCCAACATTTAATGTAGCAACCCTCAGCTTGATCTTCTTAGCTTTCTTCCTCTCTTCATTTCTCTCCTTCCTTCTTCTCCACTGCTTTCCACCTCTTCTTTGCATCCAAGTAGCGTGTCCACCAGTAACCCTTGGTGCCCAGTCACTGGTAACGGTCGTTGTTTTTCCGGGCCTCGACCGATCCGGTATGAAGTTCGATTTTACAACGCGCATTGAAAAATATTTGGCTGTGTTTTACGCCGGATGCCCTTCCTGTCGCAACCCTCCCCATTTGTCCGGGCTTGGGACCGGCACCAAGGCTGCTCTGATTTGAACAACCTTAGAGGCTGGGTTGGAAAATATCAGTAAATTATTAATAAATAATGAGAAAAAATGCTAATATTTTGATAATATAAAATTCTCCATCAATAACAAAAAAAATTGTAAAAGTGATACTTTATGCATAGTACATTTTAAAATGAGATCTCTGCAAAAGCATTTCGATGCTTTTCAAGAATTTTTATTTTTACAACCAAACTTGCCTAATATAATTTGTATTTCAGAAACCAGGATAAGAAATCATGCAGTTTCAAATATTAATATTCCCGGTTACTCTTTTATACACGATGCTGGAGGTGCCGCTATGTATATTTCGAACATGATTTAGTACAATCTGCTTGCAGATATGCATATGGATATAACTGGTTGCAAAAATATATGGATAAATATACTCGAATCAAATCTTATTATTGATATATACACTAATCAAATCAAAAATATATGGATAAATAAAACTTTTTTACGTCTTTAAATAACATCCATGTTAAAAATACAATAAGTAAAACTGCAAACAAATAATTTTTAACCTTTTTTAAATATAAAAACTACAAAGGTCTATAAAATTTCAAAACCCAAAGGTTTGGAACTCCTTAGAACCAAAAGTACGTAATCAAAAACTGCAAGACTATAGCAGTATTTAAATTTTAAAAAATTCTTTTTTAAATAATTACCGTTGCTATTCAAACATATTGCACCTTGTTTGTATCTTAATTTGAAATGTAAATATTCTCTTTTTTTCTCTTTTTTTTTGTAAATGAACTGTTTGTGTGTGTGTGTGTGTGTTAGTTTGATTTTTCATTTGTATGTGTTAGTTGATTGTTGATTAAATTCATATTACAATTAACTTAGTTACTGTACAATGTTTATTAAGTAAGATGATAGTAGACTTGAAGATTCTTTTTGGTCACTTCACTATCTCCTTTTATCTTGTCCGTTGCTGTTTGGAAAGTTGTAATTTTTAATTATTTATTGTGTTGTGTGGTTATTTATGCGCTAACTGAACAATGAATAGATAAACAAGCTAAGATTGTATGTATAACATTTTTTCTTCTATGTTTTCTAAAGAAAAATTTTAAAAAACCCATTCGTATCACACTGGGCCGTAACTTCGTCCGGTGGGGCCCCGGTGCAAACATCTATTATGGGGCCCGCATTTTTTTCTGTACCTAAATTTAATTAGGCTACTTTTCTCAACACAGGAATCATTAACCACTACGAGTTATAGAAAGATTTTTCAATTGAAATAATGAGTCAAAAAAGCATTGAGCTGAACAGGTAAAAGGGGCTAAAGTTAAGTTTACTGTGCCTGCAAATGAAAGGCTATAATTGGAATAAAATTTCAATAAGGATGCACAGTTCAATCACGGTCTACTTAATAATACGCCCGAATATGATACGTTGGAGCGAAAAAATTACCAGGCCGATGCGATTGTAATGATTTTATAACACGCGTCTAGCTTGAGCAAAAGCTGTATTTCAACTGATCAGCAAAAACGAATGTATTGATAAAGCTTGCGGGTGGTATGATATCACCATGAGCTTATGTAGACAGCTAACTCAACATTTATTAGTTATAAATTGTTTTAATCGTAATGAGAGGGGTAAAAGTTTGTTTAAGTTAAAGCGAATGACCAAGAAAAGGATAAAATAAAGTAAAATGCTTTGATAGGTTGATGGTCAAATGTTGTTGTGACTGTTTAAAAGTAAATTAATATGCAATTTAATTAGATAAAATCCAGATATTAAAACAATGTAGTTTAGACTAGACTAATTGTTATAAATATTAATAAAACTAAGAATGCAGCTCATCGTAGAAGAGTTTAAAGTCGATACAGAGTAAAAGTTGTAATCGTAGTCCGGCAATCAAGATGTTAGAAACTAATTTACTCTAACTTGTATTAGTATTACGTAGATTAAACTATTTTTTTAGTTTCTGGTTAACTAATGCTTTCTACTTTAGTAGTCGCAACACTAACACAATAACCTTAAAATTTTACATAGTCTATGTTGGCTACCAGAATATCTTGTCATTCTCAAAGATTAGAAAAAGCATTTATTTAATCGTCATTCTATTCAATTTTCCTAGATCTAATAGTACATATTTTAAAAGTTGATTTGGTAAATAAATGTGTAGTATATGGTTGTACTTCAGGATATAAAACAAATAAAGAAAAAATATCAAGTTTTGAATTTCCAATTAAACGACCATAGTTAATGAAAAAATGAATTTTATTTGTTGTAGCAAATTTATTAAAATTTGCTAAAGTTTTTGAAATTTTGTTACTTCCACAAATTTTAGTTTTTTAAATTTTGGAGAGTTTTTAAAATTTATGTTCCGCTGGTAAAAAGTTTTCTAAATTTTGTAGAAGTTAATTCGGTAACTAGTATGTTATTTAATCGTCTAACCTTTCGGCGCCTGTAAGGAAGGCTTCGCCGATAACGCAATCTCGGTGTCTACTAAAAGATAAAATTCTTAATCTTCTTGCTGGATCTGACCTTCGAACCAGCGACAGCAAAAATATAGTCTAGCTAACCACAGCTCAGACTACCACAATATCTTCTTTATTAAAAAATATGCTCCAATCCATTTAGGAGCCCACAATAGTATACAATCAAAGCAGCAGGTTAAAGCTCAATAGCTTAATTCTTCACAATCACGTAGACAACCAAAGACTTGCGACCAAAAAACTATGAATTTACACAGTTAACAATTTTCCAATTCTAAGTTACCTCAACGAATTATCAAATCATAATACTGCTTTCCAGCGATCTTTATTTATACCAGTCGGTAAGGTTTCTCGATCGTTCTGAAATTATCCAAATCAAAAACAACAACTATTACGTCATAGTCAATCAAAACAGGTCACGCGGAAAGTCTAGAAGTTACTTCAAGGTTCGTGAAATTAAGCAGTGTTGCCATTTTTTTATAACTAAATGTAAAATATTCAAATTGCTTATAAAACCGTTATTTCTTCGGCTATTTGAGCCGGACCAAAGCGAAATCAAAGAGATTTTTTATGAGATTGTGAATATACATAATGTGGGCAATTTTTAGGAACGGAACATTTGTAAATTGACGTAATTGGACCCCTTCGAAAAGCCCTGTCATATGCATTAGACATTTTAAAGATGATTTAATGTAGTTGTTGTTGCCCCTCCTCCAAGGATATCTAGGACTAGCCATCCTTTAATCTCTCAAAGAAGCCAATCTAGATTCCCACTCTTGGATTACCTCTACTGCTTCTGAAGGCTTTTTCCACAGACTAGTGGTGTTGTGTTTTGTTGGTAATTGACTACAGTTAAAGAGGTGATTTGTGTCATGTGTGTGTAAGACAAGCATAGTGGCATTGTGGCGTGTAAGTTTCAGGGTTCACTGTATGTAGGTAATTTGGGAGAGTGGTGATTTGTTGGCTCTGAGCCGTTGGCTTTGAGATTTAGAGAGTGCACAGACAATCACAAATGAGGCAATGAGCCTATTTAAAAGTCGTGGATTTAAACTTGTTAAGTGGAGCGCAAATAGGGACACTATGAGTGTTTTGTCCTCTTTAGGTCCTGAACTTTTGTCAGCTTCCATACGAGAATTAAACTTGTGTGGTGAAGAGCTAGCCTTGCCTTCTGCCAAAACCTTAGGCTGTGTCTGGGATCCTGACTCAGATGAGTTGCGTATTGACTGTTCATTAAAGCCTCTAGATAAGTATACACGTAGAACCATGCTCAGTCAATTAGGACAGAATTTTGATCCACTGGGATTTGGGTCCCCTTTCTTTATTAAAGCACGTTTGATCTTGCAGCAGTTGGCTATAGAGAAATATGATTGGGATACAAAAGTCCCGGATGAGGTTGTTAAAGAGTGGGATGCATGGCTGCATTCACTTTCTTTGCTGCAGAGTTTTTCGCTTCCCCGGTGGTTATTTTTAAATAGCAATATACCTTGCTCAATTGATGATGTGAAATATGAGTTGCATGGGTTTAGCGATGCGTCAAATCAAGCTTTTTCTTCAATGATATATCTGCACAGATTAGTTAACGGTGCACCTAGTGTAACCTTTATTTTTGGTAAATCTACAATTGGTCAGCGGCATCAGTCATCCTGGCCCATTGCAAGAAAAGAGTTAACAGCTGCCGTAAACACCTCCAAGTTGATGTATCAAGCAAATGAGGCTTTGAAACTGGACATTAGTAAGAGATACTTCTGGTGTGATTCTAAAACTGTGTTGTCTTGGATAAAGAATCCAGATTTACGCCTAAATAAGTTCATCACCAGACGAATTGACCACATCCTAATGCTGTCAAATGAATCAGACTGGAGATTTTGTCCAACAAATGTAAATGCTGCTGATGTGGGGTCTTGCCCCAATCTAATCTTGAAAGAAGAGTCACATTCTCTTTGGCTAAATGGCCCACCATTCTTGGCTAAGTATGGTGAGCCGGAAATACCTGTCCCAGAGCTTGTGCCCATACGAAAGATTGACGTCAAAAAGGATGAAGAACTGAACCAAATTGTGGAAGATAAGTTGGAAAGACTGATTGACAGCTCATCATCCTTATATGTATTGCAGAAGCGAGTGGCATATCTTCTATCTTTCCTGGATTATATTTGAAGCAAAGTCCAAAAGAGTAAGTATGTCCCTACAAAACTGGATGCTTCTTGCTTAAGTAGGGCACTAGAAAGAATTGTGATCTTTGTCCAACGACGCATCTATGGTAAGTTTATTGAATCCCTAAGTGAGAAATCTCCAGATGCCTTTGATGAAATTATCAAGTGCTTAGAAAAGAAAACAGCACCTGAAATTAGAAAAAGGGTAAAAGAGTTACGCTCTCTGAAGAAGTTTCGGCCATGCTTAGATGACAAAGGTGCATTGCGTATAGAAGGCAGGTTAAATAGCTCTCCTGATATTGCATTTGATGCTAAACACCCACTCATCTTGCCATATAGGCACAGTTTAACAAAGCTCGTTATCTTGTGGTATCATCATTTGAATTGTCACAGTGGAGTGCAACACACTTGGTTGTCAACTCGACAGAAAATTTTGGATAGCTAATGGTAATGCATCAGTACGAAGATACGTGAATGAGTGTGGTGTGTGTATGATTAAAAAGGCACAGCCTGTAAGGCAATTAATGTCAGATTTGCCGCAGTCACGTATTACTGCAAACAAAAAGCCCTTTTTTACTGTGGTCTGGACTATTTTGGGCCCATGACATTTGTGGAAGGTAGAAGCCACAGGAAGGCCTGGGGCCTCTTATTTACTTGTATGTCATCAAGGGCCATGCATGTTGAATTGGTGACTTCCCTGACTTTGAGTGAGTTTATACTAGCTTGTACCCGATTTACAGACTTACGAGGACCAGTAAGTACAATTTATTCTGATAATGGAACTACATTCCAAGCTGCAGCCAAAGTGCTGCCAAAATTGCTTGAGTCTACAGAATTGAAAAATTCACTTCGTAAAAAAGGTATCGACTGGAAATTTATTCCCCCTTACGCCCCTGCACAAGGTGGGGCTTGGGAAGCTATGGTGAAGCAAATCAAGCATGTGATTGCTAATATACTTGAAAAGTCACAATGCAGACCCAGCTTTGTAGAATTGCTGACATACGTGGGAAGTGCCACCAAGATTGTAAATGATCGACCTTTGACCCCCTTAAGTGATGACCCTAGAGACTTTACAGCAATAACCCCTGCCTCGCTTTTAACTCCCTATTCAAACCCATATTGTGTGGTAGGTTCACCACAACACAAAGACAATTTAAGGAGAGACTATTGCTTTAATATCTCTCTTAGTGACCAGTTTTGGCAAAAATGGCTGGAGTTTTACCTACCTTGGCAACAGGAGAGAAAGAAGTAGTTGAAAATGGCACAGAACCTAACGCCAGGACAATTGGTAATCTTAACCTCAATGGAAGATATATCAAAACGAGGCAAATACCAACTTGGGAGGGTGCATGAGGTCATTCCCCAGAGTAGAAATGGGAAGCAAATTGTGCGTAGAGTTAAAGTTGCCACTACTAGTACAGATGAAAGCACTGGTGAGGTCAAAGTGGTTTATGTATTAAGGGACCTTTCTTGTATTGCCCCAGTAGACTGTCCCTTAGATAGCTGATTTTCAACTTGGCAAGGTTGACGGAGGGCAGACCCTGCCGTAATATTTTTACTTTGTCTTGTATTGTTATTTTCTGTGTTTTTGTTTATTTATGTGCTTCGCTTATTGGGTTTTCTATTGGAAGAATAAGACGTTCCTGTTGATAGTAGAAGACATTAGCTGTAGCCTATGCTATTTTGGCCCTATTTACATGTAATGAATCTGAGATATTGCTGCTTAAATTGTAAAAGAAAGCTGTGTACTACTTCTGCCCTGGTGATTCATAAATGCTGACTTTGAAATTGAATTGTTGATTTGAAGCAGGCAATAAGTTGCAGCAAATATAAACTACTGATGTTTCTATTATTCACATTTGTGCTGTATACAAACATATTGATTACAATTGGCTGCAGTGTTAAAGATAGTGTATTTCATTTATTTATTGTGCTGTGTTTCTTTTTAATTTATTGAGTATTGAGTTAAGTGAAGTTGTGTATTTGTACATCGAGTTCAAGTGTCTTTGTGATTTGTTAAGTTGCGATTTTTCGAACTTCATTTGTGTTTGAAATTTGACAACTGTGTGTCCAATTGGGGCCGCTTTGTTCCGTTCCTAAAAAATTGCCCACATTATGTAGATTCACAATCTCATAAAAAATCTCTTTGATTTCGCTTTGGTCCGGCTCAAATAGCCGAAGAAATAACAGTTTTATAAGTAATTTAAATATTTATATTTATTTACAAGAAAATATGGCAACACTGCATAATTTCGCTTTATTGAGAACATTCTGGATTTCCGCTTGACTTGTTTTTGCATGTGACGCAATAATGCTTATATGTGATTGGCTTCATTTGGATAATGTCAGAACATTCGAGTAACCTTACCGACTGGTATAAATAAGGTTCGCTGAAAAGCAGTATAATTAATTCGATGATTCGTTGTGGTAACTTAAAATTGGAAAATTGTTAACTGTGTGAAGTCATAGTTTTTTGGCCGCAAGTCTTTGGTGGTCTACGTGATTGTGAAGAATTAAGCTATTGAATTTATTTGCTGTTATACTATTCGGGCTCCTAAGTGGATTGGAGCATATTTCTTAATAAAGAAGATATTGTGGTAGTCTGAGCTGTGATTTAGCTAGACTATATTTTTGCTGTCGCTGGTTCGAAGGTCAGATCCAGCAAGAAGATTAAGAAATTTATCGTTTAGTAGACACCTAGATTGCGTTATTGGCGAAGCCTTCTTTACAGGAACCAAAAAGGTAGACGATTAAATAACGTACTAAGTTACCGAATAAATTTGCTACAAAAATTTCAAAAACTATTTACTAAAAACTTTCCAAAATTTAAAAAACTAAATTTTGTGGAAGTAACATTCACCTTTTGGACTTTAATTTGAAATGCAAACTAAAAACAATCTTGTTGTTATATTGACCGTTAAATTTGGCTTTTTGTTTGCAAAATTAAATTTAAGTTTTGGTTTGGGAGTTGTTTTGAAAAATTCAACCAAAGATTAAAAAAAGATTTTTGTTGGAAAAAAAGCGTCGGAATATGCTTCATTGCTTATCAAGTGACGAATAAAAAAAAGTCTTTATTTGAATTCAGCCCTCCCTAAAATGTCGAGATTCTTTCTTATCATTTCCAAGAGTTATAATATGCATTAACTTAACAGAAAAAAAGTGCTTTGGTTAGCGGTTGAAAATAACAAGAGTAGGAATTAAAATTTTTCAAAACTCTGCGATTACTAAAAGCTATTTTTATGTAAGGAGGTGCCGCTTCTTGTTTGCTGGATCCTTCCTGGTAGCAAAGTGTGACTTATAACCAGGGTTGTGAGTCAAAAAAATTTTTTCCGTTTTGCCGAATATAGAGAGAGATTTTTTCCGACTCCAAATCCAGCTCTTCAAAATTTTACGATTTACTTCCCTGCTTGACGGTCTTAGCAAGAAGTTCTAAATTTCAGTCATATTTCTATAAACTAAAAAACAAAATAATTTATTTTGGTATCTCCTGGAGCAGATCGGGGTAATTGATTAATTGGTTGCCTCTGTACAGCGCCTCCGTCACATTCCTGCGAGTCAAAAAAAAAATGTAAAATAGATATTCTAAAAATGTAAAATAATTTAGCGTAAATCAAAGTCTTCAAATGCAATAAGAAATCCGATTCCTAACTTCACCAAATCTAAAAAACCGACTCCTGTTTGCAACTCCGACTTTATCAAATCTAAAAAAAATACTCCGACTCTGATCCGAAACATGCGACTCCGGGGGCTCCGACTCCACAACCCAGCTTAAAACTATATCGCTGAGCCGGAGTTGCCATAGCCGCATATTTTAGGTTGGAGTTGGACTCTTTTTGTACATGTTGGAGCTGTATTATTAGATCTTATTGTTGAAATTGAAAAACTTTGATATGGTGGAGTTGAAAAATAATTTCTCTGACTTCACCACCTTGGTTTAAACAATTAGTACAAAACTATATAAGCTCTTTTTTACATCAAAAATCTTCACTATAAATCACAAAAAAGTTTCCCAAATTAAATATTGACCCTCGACTTATTAGACTTCTATTATCAAGATTTGCTTTGCCGTGCTAGGCATGCCAGCTAAACGATGGAGTTTTAGCAGTGTCGAATGGAGTGATTACATCGATTTAACAAACAAATTCGAAAATACTTTGTTGCCGCTGAATTTACCTGCTGTGGAAGCGACTTACCAAGACTTTTTTAACGCCATCAAAAAGCAGCCAAAAATATTATTTCACGCGGTCATCAAAACAACCGTAAACCGTATTGATATGCTGATTCTGAAACTCTCTATAAAAATTTACTGCAGTGCCTAAAATAGAACACGACTCGATTTTGGGTGTTATGGTTTCATTGACCAGACTTAACTGAAAATTGAGAGATTGATGGTTTCGATTAGAGTATCCACTTTCACACTCTCATCAAAAAACATGGAGTATGCTAAAATAATCTTATTTGTAGGTCATAACATTCTTCTTGTCGGGACAACACTCCTCTCGTCGTTTAGAAACGAGAGATATGAGACTGTTAAATGCAAGTCAACTCGATTTCGTTTCCAAAAGGTGTTTGACTTTTAGAAGGCATTAACATCAGAATCAGTAACCATCTCGAAAAACTCACGTTTTGTCACAGCCTTGAGACATTGCGCAAAAAATATCTTCCCTAGTCACGCTGTTGCCCTATACTCCGTCTACTCGACAGCTGAGTACTTTGCAGCGCACTTGCTTGCCTCATAAATAGTGTCTTGAATGACGCCATAAACATTTGGATGCCTGTGTCCCACTCCAACAGACCAGTTGTTGATTCCTTCAGGCATTAAGACAGCTGAACTTTGCCAACTAAAACTGGAATTCTCCTTGTCCAACAGTGAAACTTTTGGTCTTAAACATTTACTGCAAGTAATTTACCCAACTTGCTTCCGGAAACGCATCGATTTTGCTGTCCGATTAAAATCTTTTATTCTTTTTTAAAGATTTATGGGCTTCTACCAGGTGCATTACTGCACTGATAAAATCGGCATTGTGCATCACGCACGTCGATGACCAGATGCTAGAAATATATCGAGTTGTGAACAGACAGCACCACAAATGCCATCTGTGGCATTGTTTATCACGCACGCCAAACCCAAGCTTACTACCCGACCATGGTTTTGAGTTTCAAACTCTCATCAGGGACAGACTACTTAACCAGGTTTTGTTGCAAAGCTGGTCATATATAAAGAGAAAAATCTGCAATTTGTGGGCTTCTACTAGATGGCAGATGCAGCGCTGCATTGATAGAAGCGGCAAAACTTGCGTAAGCAAACTGTTCCTGATGAGAGTTTAAAACTCGAAACCATGGTCGTCAGTGCGCTCGGTTTCAGCGTGCGTGATGGACTACGACACGGGAGGTAGTTTTTAGTGTATCTCTCCTATAGCTCGATACATATTTTTTAAATTTCTATTTTTGCGATATGACTAAAGCAAAAACAGTGCCGTAAAGTATCTTTCCACAGGGACACATCAGAACCAAACGAGTAGAATTTGAATTGTAATTGTATAGATTGCTTAATGCTCACACATGCAACTTAGAATAATGTCATATATCAATATCCACTACAGTTAAAAGTATCGTGATATAGCCGCTTTTTGAGAGCCTACCTAATTTTTTTATTAAAAATGTGAAATGGAAGACGTTTAAATGTTGATAAAAACAGTTTTATAATTTCTCGACCACTTTATATCGTGTCAGGCGTTTTGATTGCCGTGCATAAAGATTAGAGTTGCGGAGTTGGAGTCGGAGTGGCATAATGTCGGAGGTTTTAAAAAGGAGTCGGAGTTGGACTGTTAAGAGTACAGAGAGTCGAAGTCGGAATATTTTATCCGACTTCGACTCCTGATGTCCAAATTTTTTTAGAGAACACTACTTTTTAGGGACAAAAATCAAGAATTCGAGACAGATTCCAATTAGGAACGAATTTTTTCTGTTAACAAACGTTCAGATTTATGGCTTCAAAAATGTGCCCACCCTAATTTTAAGCAAATTGTATTTTGCATAATGTTATCGCCCTTATTGGGGAGTCCGTGAAGAGAGTCAGAGTCAAAGCTGGAATCCTTGAAATTCTAGAAGCTGGAGTCGGATTTGGAGTCGGCATTCTAGTAATTCTAGGTGTCGGAATCGGATCTTAAATTTTTCGGCTCTACAATCTCGATAAAGGTTTCCATGGTTTAATTCCACTGTGGCTAACGCAAATTTTAAAAGGACCACGACGCCCGAATGGCTAAAAACATACAAATAACGTATTTTTACTAAAAATCACAACATTTTTACGACACCTGTAAGCTTCGCCACATTGCTACAATGCCTTGACCTGGATTTGAGAAACAGTGGTCGGAAACCGAGACCGAGACAAGACCGAGACTTCGAAAAAGGTGTCTCGCGGTATCCAGCTCTGGTAAAGAATTTATTTAATTAAAAGAGAATTACGTTTAGAAAAAATTGAAGAGTAGAAAAGGACCTTCACTTTATTTTACATTTGTCGGCAGCGTGTTTGAATGGTTGATAGCGCTGTGATTGATGGTGAACGTAAATAAAACCATTCAAAGCCTACTCTCGCCATTTTGTTGTGTGCTTGAGAAAACATTTATTTATTTTATTTTTTTATTTTATCTCCATATTTATCCTCCTGACTTGCAAAAAAGCAACGGAGGCGCTAATAAATAGGGTAAGCAATTACTCCAACCTGCTTCCGAAGATGCCAAGATATTGCTGTCCGCTTGAAATTTAATAGAGATCTGCCTCAAATTTACAACTGCTTGCGAAGACCACCATAAAGAGGCAAAGTGCCGTAAAATGTTTTCACAAGGACATAACAGAATGGCGCGAGTATATTTTGAAGCGAGACCGTGCGCTCTAACTACTCGGCTACGCTGCCGACAAGTATACGGCACTTTGCCGTGCTTGGTAGTCTTAGTAAGCAGTCCTCAATTTTGATCATACCTCTAAATAGAAACTAAAATACAAAATAAAGACTTTCAATCGAAGAGCAATATCTTAGCATCTTCGAAAGTCGGTCAATGTAATAGCTTGACTGTAGCTCTATGTGTAGCGCCTCCGATAATTTTCTGTGAGTCAGGGAGTCAGGAAAATAAAAATAAAATAATAATATCAAAGATAAATGAAATAATTTTAATTGTTTTTTTCTGTAAATTTTTAAAAGTGGCTTCTTTTTTTTGTTGCACCAGGCCTTCTTTTTGTAAAAGATATCACGATTATGAATTATAGTGAGCGTATTTTCGGCTCTCAATTGCTTTCCTCCCCATAACAAATTTCTGCAAACGCCATTGTATGAATCTAATTGCTTAAAACAAAATACCAAATTGTTAATATGACGAATTTGAAAAGGAGAAAAATAACTAAAAACTGCGCCGATTAACCTACCCAAAGATAGACAGAAAATAAACAGGGGAACCAGCAAGTTGTTAACCAGTTTTTACTCGTTCGCATAATTCGTCATTATTTCTAATCTTTTTGAGGTGATCAATTAGATTAATTTTATTCTATGTAAGCCAAACATAGCCAACTAATCTTACAATTCCAGCACGCCAATACAGATAAACGAGCTAATCAAATATTTTAATAAATTTTCAACCGTCCAAGTGATAAGCGTGCTTTCAGCATTTTTGAATTTTAAAAACATTTTTGATGAATATTCATTGAAAGTTTTTTATTGCTTTTTTCAACATTGCTAACCAGCGTGCCTTGTGTGTTTTGGTTTTCTTCTGCTCTAGTTGAGCGGGCTTTAAAGCGGATTTTTTTATGATGCAACCATTCAGAGTAAAGCTTGTTTCAACATGATATAGAGGCTCGTTTGATTAAAATGCAATCTTAGATTATTTAAAAAATAAAAATTTATTGGTTTTCGAATAAATAAAATATGGACTACCTTTTGGTACAATTTTTTGGTCTCTCGATTGTTTCTAATCTCGGTCTTAAACCCTAGGTCTCGAAATTTGCCGGTCTGGATCTCGGTCTTGGTCGCGGAAAAATTAGGATTTCGGCCTCGGTCTCGACGTTTGTGGTCTCGACTACATTAATAACTTTTAGTTTCGGGATTCGTAAAAGTTGATTTATTAAGTTTTTTAGTGCGAATACATTTAGAACAATTTTGCTTAGAAAATTAATGAACCAACAAAATATTATTAAGTTTATAAGTTTACTGAAGATTAAAAATTAATAAAAAAACAACCAATAAGTTTATCTCTTTAACTAAAAAAAAACTATTTTTAAAATCCGTTAATGAAAATGTTGCAAAATCGTCTTGGTTTAAAATAACAACTACAGTGGAACCCCGGTTGGCGACCACCTCGATAACACGACCACCCCGTTATCAGGACCACTTCAGTGCGGTCCCAAATAATTTACTATGGTAATGCATTGCATTCTGTTTCAATAACGCGACCACCCCGGTTTCCAGACCAGGACCGCCATATTTTGGTCCAAACCTGCAAATTTAACTCCGCTAAAGCGACCACACGTGCTCAATAATTTGCTTTTGTGACCAAAATAATAAGGTTAAATTTCTTTTGTGATCAAAACAATAAGATTAGATGAGCGCGTGCACACACACAAAGAAAATGCAATTGCGCAATGAATGATTAGTGTGGCAAACAGAACTGAATTTTATAAGATAAACTTCAGTACTAACAGTTGTTTAAATTCATTCTGCAGTATCTAATAAAAATAATGGCACTTAGTAAAAAGAAACCGAGAGAACTTTCAATCAAAGAAAAGGTTATGGTAATACAACAAAAAGAAAGTGAGGGAAAATCTCAGAGGAACTTGCTAAGATTTTCGGCGTTAGCAAGACTCAAATACAGAACACACTTAAAAGAAAGGCAGACGTTTTGGCTGCATATGACGACAACTTATCGAATGACCGGAAGAGGGTTAGAATCTTTCAATTTGAAGGAGATATCGATTCACTAACTTTCCGATGGTTTCAAAGAGCTCGGTCTTTAAACCTACCGATAAGTGGGCCTCTGATTCAAGAAAAAGCTCTAACTTTGCTAAATCTCTGAAGAAAAATGGCTTTAAAGCCTCAAACGATTGGTTAAACAGGTTTAAGACACGACATAGCATTTCTCAGGCTGTTATTTGCGGAGAGAGTGGCTGTGTTGACGAAAAAGTCGTGCAGAGTTGGAAATCACGCCTACCAGATATTACTGCGGGTTACGCCACTTGTGACATTTACAACAAACAATTGCTACAAACAGGATGCTCCAAAGCAAAATTCGCTAACACGACCACCCCGCTAACGCGACTGCTTGATGACGGTCCCGTAGGTGGTCAGGTAAGCGGGGTTCCACTGTAATCTGCTCTTGTTTATATGAAGATAAATGATAAATGAATTTATATGAAGATATGTGAATAAATATTTAAATCTAGCAATGTGTTCAGGGTTACTTTATTTTGTCAAATCACAAACATATTATCTACAGGTGATGCTTTGAATTATCATAACAATCAACAATTTTCAACAAAAGACCGAGATAATGATGAACGATCAGATAGCTGTGCTGACTGCTGAATTAAGGCACGGGGCTTTTTGGTACAACAATTGTTATAAAGCAAACTTAAACGGAGAATATCTAAGAAATGGAACAAGCAGCGACGTAGATAACCAGAGAGGTGTTGTTTGGTTTACTTGGGAGTTCTGGAAGTACTTATTAAAGCGAGTGGAAATGAAAATCAAACCGAATTAATATCATTTGGTTGATATTTAGATATCATTTAGATTTAGCCGATATATTACCACGTCATAATCTAATAAACTCAATTGTAATCCAATGTTGTTTTTGTTTATTAATATTTTAATAAAAAAATTTTGATTCGTTTAAACGATCAATTTTATTTCAAATTTTTAAATGAAAATTTGTTTCTGCAATTGATGTATCATTAAAAAACTTCAATAGTATATTTTTATCTTACATCAGCTACAGTATAATGATAATTTGCGCATATGATAATATGATAAGCATTTGCACCTTTTTCTCTTTTGTCTTTTTTATCTCGACGCTGTTTTGTCTTTCGGAATGTTTTAGTTTAGGGCTCCAAAGTGGACTGGAATTCCCCACTAGAAGGAAATTTTGTATTTTTAAGGAAAAAAATTTTTTAATGTACTTAAGCATTTTAGACATTAACTGTAATTCTTTACAAATTTTTATATGAAAAATATTTCAAAAGTTTGATTTTTTTGGGTAAATTTGACTTTTACGTACTGAGTAAATTGTTTTTTTGCTTTGCAACTTCAAAACGATTAATGTTGCTTTTTGGTTAATAATGCTGCTATTAATTTTGTGATAATAGCTATGGTTTTTGTGTTACATAAAATTATTATTTTTGAGCTTTTTTTACGTATTTGTTAATATTAATAATTTTGCAGTAATAAATATTTATCTAAAAAGCTTATCCAATTTTGATTAAAATTTAAGAACTTAGTTTCTCTTTTTTGCATACTGATATAAACATATTAATTGGACTGCCAACTGAAGTTCCGATGAGAGAATTTAGTTTTAAATAATTTAGTTCATAAAATAAAAAAGGTTGAGAACTATTGTTCTAGTTAATTTGACAGTACGTAATCATTCGCTGGCGCGTCTGTGATTGGCAGTTGTGAAGAGTGACCTTGATTTAATCACTATTTCAGAAAATTTGCTTATAATCTGCCACGTGATGTGGATCTTATATAAGCGCGCGTTTGTTTTTATTCCATTCCAGATTCTCACTATACTCCCATTTTATTTATGGTTTGTTCACTCAAAAGCGCGGATGCCAAGTCCGGCAATGCCAAGGCCAGTCTGAAATATAATTTTTTTGGTGAATTCACGATTTTTTTAGAGTGGGGACCGACCGATTGTTAAAAAAACAAAATGCTAAATTTCTATCCAAACCTAAATTCGACAGCCTGTCGATGTTTGAGTTGATTTTGCAAATCAATCACAGCAAGCCAATTAGATTTGCGTAATGGCACGGGTCAATCTTGGTTCAACCAACCGTAACCGAAAGTTAATCATGGCAAATTGTATGATTGAAATTTAGTTAGATTTTATCATATGAAATCAGACATTAATTTGCAAAACTTAATCAAAATAGCCTAATTGTTTTTTCTAGGGCCACGAGTGAATATTTGACTGGCTTAAAAACTGCATATATTTTTAAATTATATAAAACTGACAATATGGGTGATATACTGTAAAAACAAGAGTTATCAGTACACGTAAATAGATTTAAATTGAACTTGATAGATTTTTTTTATTTCAATCATGTGTACTCGTATATCAACAAAAAATATTTCTATTTTTATTGTTTCTTCATTGCACTATCACTTTATTAACTTCGTGATGGCGAGTAAATAAAGAAATGATTCAAGTTGAATTTAAAAACAGAACTGTCTTTTTTAATGTTTAAAACCTGTAAGAAAATCTTAGATTCTTATTTTGATTTAATATTGCGTTATGACTTTTTTTTAGTTAGACTTGATTTAATTCTGGCGTACATTTGTCTGTTTTCATCCATCGCAGATACAATCATAATTAATCTCATGTTCGGTCACACAAAAACCAGCTTAATGCAGTCCAGACCAAAATGATAGCAACTTGCACTGGCAAATATTTCGCGAATAAATCAAATGACCTTTGAACAAGTGTAACATTTTACATATTTTATCTTAATCAAACACTCTGAAGCTTTTCATCAAACAAACGATTGAAAAACGGTAATTCTGCTTTATTGAACAGTTTACTGTTCCTTTTCATAGCTACATACTAGTCAGTCAATTTATTGAACTGCTTCTTACCTAAGCTGAAGATTCATATAAGAATGAAAGAATTTCCTCCACGCTTTATAATGTGATTCAACTTTCAAGAATAAAATCATTCAATATGTAGGCTAATTACTTCAGCAACCATTACATTAAAACGGACTAAAAACTCTGTACAAAAAATACGTCAGAAATGATTAAAAAGGAAATACATGTAAGTAACAAAGCTTTGCAGATTTAAAAAATCAATCCTGATTTGTTATCAAAAACTACAAACCAGTAAGTGTGAATTAATTAATGATAATAACAACAGCACAACACCATTCTCTTTCGTTCGTGAAATAAAACATTTCGTTCGATATTTACAATTTATCATTCAAACTTGCGAAACAACGACGCAAAGGCTAACCTAGAAATTTACGCTTGTTTACACGAGCAAGTACGCGAGCTGTAAACAAGATATTTTGATATTTTTTACAAAACTAAATGATTGTAACCTCCAATGGCTTGTTAATATGTAATGGTGAGAATGCTATTAGTTTTCAAATTAAGAGTGCAACGTTCATAATTGCACGCTGATGTCTAGTGAAACTTTTTTGAAAAAACGTATTTTATCGAATAAAACACCAATTAAAATACGAATTATTTTAATTGCCGGTAACCTGGTCGAGTGGTTAAAGCGCCGTGATTGTGATCGACATGATCTCAGTTCAAAACCTACTCGGGTCATTCTGTTTTGTTTTTGGAAAAGACACTTTCCCTTGATTGGTGGTCTTGGCAAGCAGTTCTAATTTTTAGTCATGTCTTTATAAAAAAGAATAAAAAACTAAAATAAAAAATTCCAACTGAATAGTAATATCTTGGTATCTCCGGAAGCAGGTCGTTTTGCCTTTTGCAAGCGCATCGGTCGCTTTCCTGCGAGTCAGGAGGATAAATATAGAGATGAAATAAAATTAATGAAATAAATTAAACTTCTGGTTTCCTACGGGTACGGAAACACTAAACCTATACCAAACTGGAGGCAAAAACAAATATTATTGTTTATATAAAACATTTTATTGAAATTCTTCCTGGTTCCTTCTCACAATAAACACTTTGTTGGGGTTTCTTTCTCGGGGCCAAGTGGTCGTTTTGAGAAACCTTAGTCACCACAATTCCGCGATCCACAAAAATAAAACAATAAAACACAACAAATTCGTGATATTGGCCACACAATAAAGAAATTTTAATTGTTCGAATAAACTGAATTGCATGGCCAGCAATGAGCAATGAGCAGTGCATGATGGCATAAACATTGCGAAAGTTAAGTGCATGAATACAAATACGCTCATAACAACAAGGCGAAATATAATGAAGAGGATGATAAAACGTTGAAAAAAGTTGGAAATTGTAAAAAAAAAACGAACAAACGAAGCAATTGCAATAAGTTGAGCTTCCATAATACCAAAGTAAAAGATTTTTGAATAACGACAGAGTGTGCAACCTTTAGTGCTACTGAGCCAAATGCTTGCAACCAGATTCAACGTCGGTCGGACTCGCGTCACTCATTGACCATCCGCTTGTTGCTACAAAACTAGTTTAATTTAATCCAAATCATGAAAAAGTTTATCGCCCTATTTATATAAACTATACAACAACAATTTGAGTGTGGCGAGGGCTTCACTCTATTTCAAATCCACAACTTTCAGAGACTCACATAACTTTGCTTTGTGAGCCGCAGGTTGCACACTCTTGAATAACAACAAATTTTTCATTTCGTAAATTTACAAATTACACAAAAACACAAAACGATCAAACCATAGCAGTGTACTTATAGTTCCGGTAAGAAAACATAAAAGATTAATTTCCCGGAACCGAGCAGTTGCCAGGTTTTCCCTTTCACAGCAAAAGTAAAACAATCAGATTGATGACGAAACAAATACTAATCATTGTCCATAAAACGATTACTCAATAAATGGTTCTCCATTATGCACTTTATGTTTGACACAGACGTAATTTGTAATCGTTCAATTTGCTAAATATTTTATCACGTTTTTTTTCTACCGATTTCCTACTTTTAAAAAAATGCTTTTATAAATCAATTAATATAATTCGATTTTAGCTTTTTTTTTAAAGATCTTTCTAGATCTTCTTTAAGTTTAACTGACTCATTAAAATGCAAAAAGGTCAAACATGATTTATTTGGTTTAAAATTATTTAGAAATTCAGTATAACTTGAACTACTGTAACCTGAATTTTCTGTTATATAAAGTTTACAATAACTCTTCGCTTTTTTTTAAACCAGGTTTAGAGCATCTATCTTATTTTTTAAAAAGATTTAAACTTGAAAAAAGATGTTTATGAGGACCCGACTTTGAAAAGTGCTTTTGAATTAGCTTTTTTACGAGTAATGTATACTTTGTAAATCAGAGTTTTCCAAAGATACGGAGCCCTAAGGCTCCACAAGAGAAGCTTAGGGGGGTCTGCAAACCAAAAGTACAAACACGCAACCTGAGAGATTTGGAAAAAATTATTGTCGCTTTGACTTGGTCAAAAATAGAATCTCGCTCAATTAAAAACTATTGCAAAGTTGGCTATTTGTAGTCTCTAAAAAAAAGCAAGATTTCTTGTCTATATTGTATCTACGTGCTACTAGGAATATTTTATTTGTTGTGATGTCATCGTAACCTGGTAACAACTATGCTTTGTAATATTTTCACCTTGCAGTTAAGTTGCCAGTAGTTTTGTTAGTTTCGAAATAGTTTTTCTGTATAGTTATTTCTTTATTCAGCAAATAGATTTTTTTCTAATATTTTTTTTATTTACAGTAAACTAACGATGATTAATATCAAAATTAATTTTTCCTTAATTTAATGGTTGATGGCCTGATTTACTTAAAATTTTATTTAAAAAGAACAAACAAGTTATTTAAAAAGAACAGCTTCTTCCAATCTAACCAATTTTGTGTAACTGAAAAATGCAGCCGTTTGCATGTCAATTAGCGCACATTCTTTATGAAGTTTAAAAATGTTTAAAATCTTTAGGGCTTCAGAGCATTAAAAAGTTTGAGAGACACTGCTCTTAATCATGGTTTCTATTCCAACCTTTTCAAGATTATGAACGGGTGACAAATTCAAGCAACTTTGGGGGCCAGGCACTGCCCATTCAAACGGAGACCAAAAAATATTCTGAATACCCTTTCATAACTACTTTAACTTTTATAAGCATCTTTTTTTCCCCTTTAACATCAGCTAAAACTTTAATTTTTTAATTTTTTAACTGAAAAGACGAAAACAAAATATCTTCTTAAAAAATTTGTGCCAAGTTTTCCGTTAATTGAACTAATTTTACTATTTTAAATCTGAATTCATAGCGCCCAAAAATCTTGCCATTAAAGTTAAATTGTGGCCAAACAGCAGTGAAGTAAATAGGAAGTGTCACCAGCCCGAGATCTGGCGGTGGGGCAGCTCAATATTATGCTTCGGAACAAAATTGAGGAAGTCATACACTTTTTTCTTTTGCTTCACATAAGGCACAATAAGCTTTGGTCATTATAAATCTTTTGTTTTACTGATATACTTAACTAATTAGGAGATTCATCTACTGTATACTATAAAATTATTATACTTGTTTTATGTTTATTGATTAAGTACACTTCGTCATAAAGATGATTTTTTCATTTTGCATTAAACAATTTCTAAATCATTTTTTAACTGTTTGAATATACTGTTGTATATACAGAGGGAAGCTGTTGCGGTGGAATAAAAAAAGCATTTGCTGATGTTCTATCCATGACCGATAGAAATAACAGGAAAAATGACATTTTTGGTTTGGATGAAGATGGTAAAGATGCTAAAATTAACTCAACATTGCAGAATAGCAGAACATCTATAAATATACTAACAGCTACATTCTACAACATCGGAATCCAACGTCACTGCTCCTAATTGTTTGATTCCTGCTACATCTTAAAGTAGAGGCTCTGTCTACTTATTATGACCGACTACAGTGTAACATCAGAACAAAATTATACTCGTAAAGCTAACTATACTTCTGGTTACATGTTCACTAAAAAAGACTAATTGACTAATTCTGAATAACCTCCTCACAGCACGTTAGAAGTCTAATTTCAGTATTTGCCAACTAGGCGACTAAATAATTGATGAAATAATTTTCGTGCCAAGAATAATCTAAATAAAATTTCACAAGTTATTTGGTAAACTGAAGAGAATACAGCAACTTACGAACACTATTTATTTCTTATTTGTGCTTAATAAGGTTGTTTTCATCGTTTCTTTTTTTTTTTTTTTTTTTTTTTTATTAAACGCAAAGCGTTTCCATCCAGCTAAAATTAGACTTCTGTTTATCTTCTCGCAAGCTTGTATTCAAGCAAAGTTGCGTGGAGCTTGACTTACTTCCGACAATAATTTTTATTTTTACAGTAATAATACTTTTCGAAATTTGTAACTGACGTAATGACTATTCGTAGATCAATGAACAGCAATTTGAAAAAGTTACAATCGATGATTTCAAAGTATTTCAAAATGGTGATTCTAGGAAGCAGAGTTTATGTCTATGTGAGCAGAACAGTAATAAAAAGCGCTGTCTGGGGCGATTTGCACAATGCTGCCCATTTGTTGCAGCAATGCACCTTTACGATGTTGCTCCTATTGCTGCAACAAACTATCGATAACAGTCACAAACTCATGAGAAAAACAGAAACTAGATTCCCACCTGTAAATGATCGGAACCGGTCTCAATGACACATCTCATTTTTAAAAAAATCAAAAAAGTACTGTCAGAACTATCAAGGAAACGCTTCGTTTCTTCTCACTTTGCGCATGCGCCAAAGCACATTGCTAAGTAAGTCGAAGAGGAAAGACTTAAACAAAAATTGTAAGTCAATCATTCGTAAAAATTTTTAAAAACGAAGTTGGGTGTTATTTGGAATTGTCAGGTTTTACCAAATTTCAATAATTTTCTGAGACTAGTTACTCGCATAAGCTCGCCAACTCACATTTCAATACTTGAAGGAGCAAGAAATACTATGACAGCATTTATTCCATTACATTAGCATATTTTGCTTAAAATGGAACGATTACAGACAAACCTGTAAAATTTTTAATTATTTTTAACCAATTTCGCAAGCCTTCGTTGCTCATCGTTCAAAACAAACCTGATTCAGGCCAACATAACTCTCCAGATCACGTAAGCGGGAAGATATCCACAAGCTGCAGTGCAGTGTTTTCCTTGGCATCGCATTTTAGTAGTGCAGGTACTCTTATTCTTTGACAGAAAATAGTTGCAAAAAAGAGTGTTAATAAAGTATTAATTCTATATATAGACATGTGGGTTGGCAAAGCAATAGTGATTTTCCGTCTTCATTTGATCTAATTTTTTTTTATTTAATGCATTTGCTTTTTTGTTCTCTTCTGGTTGCCTTCATTTGAATTAGCCTTCCTAGTTTGAAAACTAGATTTTAATCTCAAGTCAGTTGACTGACAATGCTTGGAGCCCTGGTATTTACTTTACTTCCCCATCTTGGTCCTCTATCTCGCTTCTCCATCTCGCAGCCTTTCCTCCACAACTCCCGGAGAACCAACAAACAGCTTCCTTCTAAGCCCTGATAAAACCTGGTTTCTTCCTGAGGAATTTTGTTCGTATAATAAACTACAGTTTCTCCTGCGTCGAGCACACTGCTAATACAGAGTTTGGGCACATTCAATTCACTTAGAAGTAATTTTTTTTTTTATTAGGAGATGATCTTTTTTGCCGCGCATAAAGATTTCTTTTTTTTTTTTTTTTTTTTTAACTTTTCTCAGATCAATACCCATTGATATTGACGAGGAATTAAAATGCGCTGCAGTGAGAGTCTAGTAGCCAGAGAAATTTCAAATTTTTTTGGCAACGTATTAGTTTTTTTGGAGGTCTCAAAATTTTGTTACAGCTGCGTACCTAATCTAGTAAATTAATAAAAATTAAATTACTTAATCAAAAATTCACAAAACTTTAAGCGATCATTATTAGCACAAAAGTGTTTCTGTAAAACGGAATCTACCGGAAGGTGATTAGATATTTCGGATACATACTAGCGTCCTTAAACACGACAAATATAGACGGGGAAAGTGGGTCATCAACAACGCTGTCATATTTCCTTAAATGAGAGGACCCAAACCCCATTGGAGGCGGGCATACGTAAGATGGGTTTCCTTTGCAGTAATTTCCCGTCAAAACCGATGCCAGGAACATGCACTTTTCGCGGTGGCCGATCGAAGAGCTCGAGTACGAGACAGAATAACTCGAGTTGACGTGGAAGTAGGTTCCCTTTCCTAACGTTGTCCCTGCAAACATTTAACCGTAAGAGGGATTCCCCGGAAACTCATCTGATTGTTCTATCGACTACGTCACAGAAACTGTTCAGCAACAAAACAAGACCGAAATTCGATCTCGAATTTACACAAACTCGAGGCGAGAAACGAGACGAAACCGACGCAATAATAAGAAACAAGCATTGAACGAACCGTTTCTTCCCGCAAATCCGCGATCGAAGCCGTCTGCGCAAATCTTTTCCGCGTCGTCCAATGACGTTCCGTGAAACAGTTCGCGTTCTGCCGGAACTGAATTCTTTAAATTTCGTTCCACGTCCTTTTTCTTGCTTTGATATTGTCGGTATAACACCGGGTTTTGAACCAGCTCAATCTAAATCAAAACACGGACATTGACCAAGTATGCTTTGCCTCAATGCGAGGGGGCGTGCTTTATTCCGTAATAAACAAAGAAACGCAAAATATGAAAACGTAAACTACTAAACAACAAACAAACTTCACTTTAGTTCTATGTTTGGTAGAAACTTTTTTAATTGTTTAATGTCAAAATAAAGCAAAATATTTTTTTGTTTGATTTAGTGAAAACACAGTATAGAAGCAGAATGGCTACGATCATATGGTAATTTATGCTATGACTTTTTTCAAAAGTAAAAAAAAGAATATAAATACAATTTATCAAGAAAAAAGAAAAAATATCGCACTGATTACAAAATAACCTTAAAAATGTGGAAGTACATGTTACCGAACACAGAATTCGCGTTTATTTTTAAAAGTTGTTACATCTTGCTAGATATGTTCAGGGGGTGGACAAAATAATTGGAACACTGAGTAATTTTTAAAGAAAATTTATTTAATATGGAGTTGGATCTCTTTTAGCCTTACACACAGCTGCAATACATCAAGGGATAAAAGCACACAGCTTCCTAACTTTGTCCACTGGAAATTTCAACTATTCTTTTATCAGAGCATTTTCCAGCTCTTTAAGAGTAGACGGTGGAGGATAGCGGTTCCTCACTTGTCTTTCTGGAACACACCACAAATGTTCAATAATGTTGATATCTGAGATTGAGGGGCCACTCCATGTGTTCTAGACCACTTTGATGCTTTTTATACCAATTCTAAATCATATGAGCAGTGCGTATTGGGGCATTATCATCTTGGAAAATGCAGTCAGCATGAGGAAATAAAGTCTGGGTCATCAGATGAACATGGTCTCGCAAAATGTTCAAGTTACAGGTTCAAATTTAACTCTTATTACAACGACCTACTCTACTGTAATTATAAATTCTTAATTGCAGGTTATATACTGTATAATAGTGAAGGACGTTGTAATAAAGAAGTTAAGTTCAAACACTTCTTCAATCAACGTTCATGTTATGGTGAAAGCTTTTTTTCAACAAGATTTTTATAAAGCTAATACCGTAAATTTCTTAACTTTCTCGAATTATTCGGTTTAAAAATAAAATGATTCTGCTAAATCCACAAAAACAATCTCTTTTTTTTTTCGGAGTAAAATAACACTGTCGCTTTCGTTAGCTTGTTAAACATATTTATAAAAAAACCATCTTAAGCAATTTCATCATATCTAACAGTTCTGGTTCATTAACTTTGTACGATACAAGAGCAGTAATCGAATTTACGTGTATATTAGCTTCTAAAAAACTACAACTTAAACTTTATTGCGCGTTCAGTTTCGTAACAAACTATTTTTTATTCTATCGCTTGTCCTTTGCCTCATGATTTAATTTAATATACTTCTTTGCAGAAATTCTACTGTAGATTTAAAACTTTTTCCAGCCCTTGTATTATGTTTCAAAAGTTTTCTAATTTTGCTTCTTGCGTTCAAAAAAGACTTCTAGCTGATCATCTCTTCAACTTTTTTTTCTTAACTATTCTTAAAACCTTTTTAAAACAAACTACACTGCCAGCATTTTACTGTTGTTGTTATTCACCTTAAACACAAAGCCAATATAAGAACGAAAATACTTACTTTGGAAATGGAAGAATAACTGGGTCCACTTTTCTTGAAATGATTAAACACTTTATCATATTCCGCTGACCCAGAAACAAGTTGATGGCGAATCACCGCCTCTCCATTCATAGGCAGCCAATCACGTGGAAGACCTGAAAAAGTTACAAAAAAACAATAAAAAGATTTAATTGGACGACCAATATGACAAAATCAGGTAAAGATTTTGGTAATAAATAATCTTATACACTGTTACTAAATCACCAACAAACAAGTCAATAATTGTAGTCGGTATAGCCAACCTTGGTCTAGTACAAAAGTTATATGTGATGACAAAAATAAAAAATCGGATAAATAATGATTCTCTACAAGAAAACTAAATTCTTAAAGTAAAATTTTTATTTTTAATTTAAATGAATCCAGTTCATCGGATCGTGCAGAAGTTCATAATTAAAACAAACTTTTTAGACTGCAAAGCAAAAATGGATCACAGCATAGCAATTGATTTTTGTTGATTGCGGCTGTGTCAAATAGACAGATTAAGACTTCCAAAATATTGCAATTTGTAGGGGCGTTTTCTGCACTAAGTTATCAAAATCACAGGTAACTTGACGTTAAAAAATCAAATCTTTATATAATAATGATCTTCTCATAAAGAGCAGTGCCAACCACAACCTGCATCGCTCCCGCTGACGTCATCTTCTCTCTTGATCCTCCCGGATGACTTGGCAGTCTGGTACGTCATATCCTTCATATTGATAGAATAACTAACTCCACTGTCCACCGCGACTATGATAGAGTTGGGGGATTTCTAGAATAAAATTGAAGTATTTACCTTGACTGCGCTTTGTGCGGCAATATTCAATGTGACAATTATTTCCACTGACAATCAAATTGCGGTTCGACCATCAAAAAAGTTCGTAAACTTTAAGTTGCGCGTTTTTTAGTATGTTTTGGTATTTTTTATTTCATATTCAGTTTCGAAAACTGGAAATTCAGTTAAAAAATTTAAACATTTGTTCAAAAGATTTATTATATCAAGGGGGTAGAAGTTTTTCGCTTTTCAAAAAATCTATAAACCTTGCTGGTCGCAGAAGACAAAAGCTGTCTGCTAGATCAGAGATGAATAAAAAGGTCTTAACTTCAAATTGAATAATTCATCTTTGGCGAACAACCTTGACGACTGGCTCAATCGTGTAAACACTGACACACATTAATCAGAAAAATTAGGAACTGAATTACGTCATAAGCGGCCTCGATATGACGGGACACGCGAAGAGAAAAAGGTACAAAGCAGTCACGAGTCTTCTCTCTCTTCCACAAGCACATCCTGGCGAGGGACACGAAGTGCAGATCCCGGAGAATCGAATTGACTCCTTTTTTGACACACTTCACATTCTCCTCCAAGCCACTGATCTTCATCCTCCTGCTCTCAATCAAACAACGTCGCATTAAAGATGGCGAGGGGTCCGCTCATTAGTTTTCCAAAATCAAACTTATTTTTGAATGAGATAAGTGATCACGTGACCGTTAAAATCTAATAGAAAAAATACATTGATTTTAAAACCGATCAGTCGCATCTCAAGTAAATAACTTAGGGCAGACTTAAAAAATAATTGGAAGCGTTTTTTTTTTTAATTTTAATCATAACTTAGATTGTGGATCGTGAAGATTATTAACAGTCAAACTAATAAAAATCTTCATTCAACCATAAAATATAAAACAAAATTGAAAGTAGTGACGTAAGAATACGCGGAAACAAAATCAGATGTTCAAAACAAAGACGTTAAACTTTAAGCTCTTTCGTTGTTTCGAATTCTAAGCACAATCTACCCACCTGGAGTCAGCAATCTTGATGGTAACGCCATGTTTTAGTCCTAAATTTTTTATTTCAAGTTTTTCATGTTCGTGGTTTGACAAATCTTCTTCAATTTCTTCTTCTTTTATGATACATGATTTCAGCTTAGAAAGTTTTTGCATCATCTGAAATGAAGCGAAAACACAGAGAAACGGGTAAACGACCTTATGATTTGAAAATAATGCACACACAATGTAGGTGCTCAATAAGAATTACCTGGTCCTTGTCTGTCTGCTTCAAACACGTGAACGCGACAGCATATTTTTCGGCATCGTCGCATAAAATCTCTTCGCCTCCGGTCGAATGCGGACCGCCTGATCACAGTCATTTGTCAAACACATGATCTGTTTACACCAAGTATATTGAAGAAATGTGTTCTTCCAACTTTCAAATGACTATTTTTGTCAGTATCTCGTTCAGTTATAAACAAGACGACAAACAGGACAAGGCGGGAGAACATCCGGGACAGATTGAACGAAACACAAAGTGAACTAATTTGCAGATCCACCCAAGACACAATCAAGCAAACTTGCGGAGTGCACAAATTATAAAGAAAATCATCATCATTCGCGGACCGCGCGAGTTTGCATTCAAGGTTTTGTTCTTTCGCATAAAAGTGACTCTTTCAAGCAATGACGTAAACTTAGCATCGAACTCGCGACCTTCTGCTCGCAAGTCAGAGTGTTACCACATTGAGCTATCCTGCTGACAAGAGCAAAAACATAAAACCACAAGCGAAAAAATCAAATCAAGCACAAAAACTCGAACCCTATGACAACCGAACCCAAATGGAGCAATAACTAAAAAGCCAGGATTAATTTTGAATTAAAGCGATAAATATTTAAGAAATCTTATTTAGAATTTTTTAATTATACATTATCATAAGGCTATTACAGGGAATAATCTTCAACTTTATGATTTTTATTAACTTTTCGTTGTTGACTTTTTCGCAAAAACCTGGCGAAGAGCACAATTCCTATACATCATTAAACAATTTGACTGTTATAGGGTTGGATAGGGCATAAAATACTTGCACTACGGTTGCTTGTGTGGCCCACATAATAGTGGTGGGAAAACGTTGGATAATCTGGACACATGTTGCAGAGACCACGATTTATGTTTATCCGTCAATTTGCCGAATTTCAATAGTTTTCTACCACTCACATTAGCACAGTCACATCCCGAAAAAAAAGAACTTTTTGCTCTGGAACTGGTACAGAAAGACATCTTTGTGAATGCATTCGAGTTTTAGCAGTGTTTAAGCAGGCATCAAACTGAGTATACCCTAAACAATATTGTCATGCCATTTACAAGAGAAAAACACTGCAAAGTTTAAAAACTTTGTAAGTTTTCCATTGATGGTAAATGTATATTTTTTGACTAATAAAACCGGTCAACACACACACACCAAAAGAAGAACTATTAAAAAATTCTAATCTGTGATTTAGAGAAAAATAGAAAAAATTCGAAAAAATTTATGCAAAGATTTTCGTCTGTGCAAATAAGAAACTAGATAAGACAAATGATACATTTCATGTATTATGCAGCTTAGTAAAAATAATCGAAGTACTCTGACATCATCATTTTAAGATAACCGGAAATACAAAAACAAGAAACAACAAAATACTTCTTACACGACAAGCATAAACGTGGCAAACTATGAAGGGAAACGCGACTTACCAACGGGGACAGCGTACTGTTTGAACACTTGGACGAGAGAAGGTTCGTAAACAACAACGTTAACAGTCTTCAAGTTGGTTTCTTTCGACTGATTTTTAACCAAGAATTCATCGAACGCTTTCCTCATGGCCAGCGCTACATCGAGAGGATCGAGGCCCACACCGCCTGAAAACACGGTTCATAATAAGATCAAAACTACTAAAACGACGAATATTTCAAATTTGTTTTATTTATCCCATTTTAAAGCACAAGACTATTTTTTTCCAATCAAGATAAAAACGTTTTCTTATAAAAATATAGAATAATTTTGTTTGCCAAAGATTCTGCAACTTTTGCTCTTTTAAAGCCACTGGACGGATCGCAAACAGACGATGACGTTAAAAATAATTCAGCGGATAGATGCTTAGAGTAGACAGTCAAGCTTTGGTGAAGGTTAGCTTACATCAAGTTTGGATCAGAGTTAGGATTTCGTTAGACAAACAGTAAAAAAAACTTTTGATTTGCATTAAGATTTAAGTTGAACAATTGTACAAGTTGTGAAAATCGCGGACTGACTGCATCTAATCGCAAGTTTAAAAAAATAATAATAATAATTAAACAAAACACAGGTGGAAAATTAACCCAAAGAACATTGCCCTCGCCACTCAGAGCAATCGCAATCACTGAACGCACCAGCCCCGAGAGTGGGGAAAGACAAGGATGCCATCCCAAACTGATCGGCCTTCTTTAGAACAACTTGGATGGTTTGAGCTAATTCTTCACCAGAGCTGGGAGTGACCATGTGAAATATATAGTTGCATGGAAGATCGCCAGCACCAGTAACTCTTAAGTTTCGAAGAGAGATCAGAGGATTATTAGAGAAAGCATCAACTACGTCATTTCCGGCTTTGGATACGATTAAACGAGAAAGTGCGCCTAAAAAAATTTGTCAGAAAGTTTTCGCAACTTTTAAATAAATATGAAAGCGTAATTCAATCAAGACTAACACTCACCCCATTTAAGATCAAAGTTTTTCGAGACTCCATTCACAATCACATCAGATCTTTCTTTAACAATATTTCCTTGATAAACATAAAACTGCACATCTGCTTTAGAGCTACTCTTCTTAGTGATTTCTTTCTTCAACTGAAAATTTTTTATAAATTGGAAGTATAACTGATAGCGTACAACACGCGTCTAGTTACCAACCACCGACTCTTCAACAAGTGATAACAAGTCAAATGTTTCGATGCTGATTTTACAATAGTTCACATTTTAAAAATCAAACAAATGTAAAAAGTATACATTGCAGTTGATAAGCATGATTAAAAAATAAATAACAAAAATTGAACAAATATTCAACTGTTAATATTTCATCATGCAGAATCTGCAATCAATAGAGATCAAAAATCCAAAGGCAATTATTAAAAAAACTAAACTCTTAAATTGTAGCAATATTGCTGCAGTATACGAATATAAAAGTGCTTTACTATATGACGTAATAAGCCAGGGGTGATAAGCCCTTTCTCGAGGAACACTCTTTACCCGACAAAAGTACCTCCCTTCACTGCTTGTTCTTTTAAAAATTTAAATTGAAAAAATATTTCAATGAAGGGTATTTAGGAATCCTTTTATAACCCAGAGGGTTAATCGTAGATAATGTGCAGCAGTTATGTCTGGTGCATTCCTCTAATCAGAGCAGATATTATGGAGACAAAAAAAAGATTGTTTGAAGACAAGCAAAAAGATAGAAGCACAAAAACAATTGTAGAATTTCTTCCATATAAAAGAATATTACGCTTGAAAGAGCGGATCAAATTTCTACCAAATTTAGCAAAATCATGCTCAATATCACATTGTCAAAAAGACACATTTGTTGCAATTTTTGTTTTGCTTCTTTTCCCAAAACTATGCTAGCCATTTCCACAACGCACGGTTTTATAAGATTTTAAGCAATGGTATGGGATTTTCGTTTTTGGCGATTTCATATACTACTTTGTAGGAGGCAAGCATGAGCAGCTTATCAACAGACACAAATCTCATCTTTTCAAGAGAGTTCCGCTTGAATCAATACAAACTCTATTATTCTTTAGTGATTCAAAATCTTGACCTGCCTTGACTCCTCCATGCTTATTGCTGAAATGTTTTTTAAGTCTTGAAGGCTTCATATTTGCATTGCACAATACAACGCTGCAAAGAATGCATTGCGGCCTTCTCCATCACAGCCTTTTGTCTGTAAAACCAAAATGTGTCCACTTTCTTTTTTTTAGTTACTAAAGATTTGCCTAATATTGATTAATAAAAAACTATCAAATTAAAATTTAAATGAACTAACGAAGATTAATTCATTCTATCTAACTCAAGAGGGCCTAAATTAGAAAAGCAGACTTGTTATGACAGTTTAAATTTTAGGAAGCTTTACTACAATCTGAAGTTTAAACAATCAGTTTTTAACACAGACCAGGTAAAAATTCCATTATTGCGAGACAATAACGTTCTTCCTAAACAGTTAATATCTGCAGATAATCATTTTTTTAAAACAAAAGTAAATTCTTCAACAAAACTGTTCAAATAACTGCTCTGTGGTCAATGATCTTCGTACCCCTTGACATCTAATCTCGTACCCCCGGTTGGAAACCTCTGAACTAGAGCTTTATGCTTAAAAAAAAAAGTAAATCATGGTAAAACCGAGTTGGTGTCTAATCAGTGCGAAACAAAATGAACACGATCATCTTATGCAAGTTAGTAGTGTCAGATTTCAACGTGAAGAAACGTGATACCCAAATTAAAAAATGTCGAAATCAACTAAAAGATTGGTTGAATATATTGACAGAGCGAATATGAATTTAATTTGTTTACATTGATACTGAGCGTCTATTGTGACCATCAAGAACTGCGAAGGTTATTTCCCACACGAAACAATAAATGTTCCATATTAAAGCCTTCTACATGTGACAACACTTTCAACTGGACAAGTTAGAACAATAACTATTATTCTTGCATATGTCGCCAGTAAAGTAAAAAAATTGTAGACGATATAAAATATACCAAAAAATATAATTAATAAAATGTCCGATTAAAAAGAAAATTTCTTTTTAAGATATCTGTTAATAAAAATGTTAATGATGTTTTATGATTGTTTTTTTTGTTGAAAGTAAACAACACAATCGCTTTCTACCGAAACAGCGATTTCGACTTGAGCACGCACCAGGGCTGGTTAACGCCGCTTCATTCCCTCAGCGATCCTCGCCAGAAGAATCAAGAAGAGAAGTTGCGATTATGACGTACGAGCACGTTCGATATCCACCAATCAATGCGCTCGTTCCTTCAACCACCGGCATTCGTCGCTTATACTGTACTTTGTTTTAAGTTTTTCTTTTCAAGCGTAAGAATTCCGCTGCAACATTTAGTGATTGCGTATTATAAGCCAAGTGCTTCTCAACCTTTTAATCATCATCAAGCAAATACTTTGGAACACTATATTTGACCTACTGTGCTTCGATTTTGAAAAGACCAAAAAAAAGGTCTTCAAATCGGCGTATTTTTTATGCCCCGCAAAATGCATCGAGGTGGTATCACAAAATTGAGGAAGAAAGCAATTTTTGCACTTAGCAAATGGAAACAAATCAGTGCAAAGTGAACGCCCACCTGGAAGACCTTCCTGTTGAAAAGTTACTGTAATAAACAACGTATTAAAATAAAACTACACTTACTGATATTACGCAACAATGCGTAGTCTCCAACGTTTCCGTAGTTTTTTGCCATTCAGAAGAAGTGAAGAATGACGAAATTTTAGGAGCAAGAAATTCAACTTCGCCATCAAAGAATCTTTTTGTTCGCAAATAGGTTAAACCTATTTAAAAAAATATTGGACTAAGAGCTCTTCACAAACTATTAATCGATAGAAACACGCAAGCATAAAAAGGTCCGCATAGACGCAAAGGTATTAAACTTGATGAATGGTCCAGTTCGAGAACAACAAATTTACGAACAAACTGTGTGCGATGCGGGGAATCCCCGTCAAGTCATACTCAAAGTAAACAACGTCTTTCTCTAATCGCAATCCGACTCCAATTAAACAAGCAATCTAATAGCTAAGCAAATTTCACATGAATATACATCGATTTGAAATGTTTTAGGCCAATAATAATGATGATAGTAACATCATTTGAATTTAAAATTTACTCATTAAAAAACCGACCATAATCAAAGCAGAATTTTGAAACTGCATTCTCCTATTTTGATAATCATAGTTGACAATATTATAGATGAGATCGAAATCAAAAACACACACGTTTATTTACATTATTATAACTTCTATTTATCTTTCAAACTTGCAGGGAAACGTTGGGTGTTATACTTTAGGAAATCATCAAGCAATTATTTTGAGCTGCTTTTGGAGATATGAAAACATCGCTGTCCAATTGAATTTTTTTTAATGTTTTCTTAAATTTTTATTTAAAGATATGACTGAAAATTTGAGCTTCTTGCTAAGACGCCAAGCAGGGAAAAGTACCGTAAAGTGTCTTTCCCAGAGACGCAACAGAATAACACGAGTAGGTTTTGAACCGCGACCATGTCGATTGCGTTCCCCTCAATGATAGCGCCCCCTTTCCCAGGCTACTGATAGTTTTTCAAGCCTTCCATTTACAATGGCCTTAACTAAGAAAAAGGTCCGTACACGTCATCATAAAATGTAATATAATTTCAGATTGTAAAATTTTTTTTTAAATGGAATCTAACATTGAATTTACCAAGGTAAGTAAATCCAACTAAGAAATTTTATTTTAATTAGGTAAAGCGAAATTTCTATGCAACTTGCTTTCATAACAATCAAAACGAGACTTGATCGATCCTCGGCACATGATAAAAGTAAAGAACTGGCTATTCTTCCAGGTATTCAGAAGTTTATAAACAAACAAAAATATTTCTCGATTCACTTAATATGGAAACCACAAATAAACTTTACAAAATTATGATCAATCTCAATCTTAATCTTCCCCTGAAGAACCGGTTGACTCGAGGAAAAGGAAAAATTTATCAAATTTCCAGCAGCAACTGCAACTCAGTGTGCATCCGTGAAAAGACATGTTCTTTTAAAACAAAAGATATGAAGCAGAGAGTATAAAACTGAACCGACTAATAATAGAGGGGCTTTACCACCACCAAGGAGTAGATGTAAGTATTTCTATTCTCGACATTATTACGGAACAAACGACTCGAATGTAGAAACAACTTGCATTAAAAGCCAGGAGCGTGCTTGGTGTCAAGTTTCTTTGTTTGATGGATTGACTTTCGGGTGTCGACTTAGCTTGCTATAACTGCAAACAGAACTTTTTTGTTTGCTTTCGCAGTCAATCAATTCACGCCATGATATTTGTTTTTAATTTGTTTCGTCACTTTACCTTTTTATTTGAAAATCACCATTAAAACTCTTATTTAGTTAAAACTTATTGTTCTAGCTTTTTTTCTTCGTTAAGTGTTTAAATAAAGTTAGCCTAAAACTGAAATAACAAAACATAAGCAACACTTGTTTATACGAATATATAATCGGCATTCAAGGAATTTTTTTACGTTAAGTTGTCATAGTTTCTTATCTAAACGAAAATACTAATCTCTTAACGGAATTAATAACTTTTATTACAATTTTCTTTTATTACGTAATCTGATGAAAGTGCCTGAAAAGAATCCCAATTCACAGTTCAATTATATAGGGTTTTTCGATCTAATTCGTTGTTTTTGCAATCAAATTTGTTTTTTTTGCAATCAATTTCGTTTTGCCAAAACTTTTATATATATATATATCTTTGTATAGGGTCACCCGATAGGGTCTATATACATATATACGTAATATGGGGTCAGTCCCTGTATTAGGTCTCCATAATATTAGGTCTTCATAATTAGGTCTCCATAATCTATAGTCTTTACAATTAGGTTTATATATATATATAGTCTTCATAATGTACTGTATATATAGATAGGTATATAGAACTAGCCTGAAATGTCGCTATAGACGTGGCCATCTATATAGACAAAACTCTTTGATAAAGAGAGGGGGTAGCCTTGAAAAAGGCTGTTTAAGAAAACTCAAACGTTTTCGTGTAGCTCTCATCAGGAGAAATCGCTACAATTAGTAAAGAACTGAAATGTCGAAATTATATTGAATAAGATTGTCGTTTCGCCGAGTAAGAAATTATACTGAAGCGCAGTTGATTAGAAGCATCAGCCACCAAGCGGTCGAAAAATGAAATTTTGTCGTTTCGTCGAGTTAGAAATGGAACAATTTTTATTGGACGGAATTTGAATGTTTAACTTGGCAAAATTATAGTTGTAATTTGAAGTCTGAAAAAGAATAAAATAAAACCAATATAATTATGTTGATAATTTAAGCCTATAAACGAACTCTTTTTGACGGCACAATGCAGGTTTGCTTGAGGTTATGTGGATGGATTCTAATACAGCAAGATGAAAATCAGATCTGGCTTTGGATAGAATTGAAAATTGATTATCATTGTAGTGAAGGGCGCAATTTGGATGTTTCAGAAGATGAGTGCCAATAGCCGAATCACAATTAGGTGTGGAAGAATTTATTTTACTTTTTCGCGTTGGCTGAATTCTTTCTTGATTGGTTTTGTTGCGGATAGTTTTCGGGACATGTTGGCGGATTCTGTCCTGCAGACGTTGAGAAGTTCTGCCCACGTACCGGCATTCGCAGCGGCACACGTATTGGTATACGACCATGCTTAGTTGAGAAGCAGGCAGAACGTCTTTGTGAATTGCAGGAAGAATTCGTCTGGTGGTGAAAATAACTCGCGGTTGAACTGTTGAAAAACAATTTAGAATACTACTCTTAATTTTCTTTTCAAATATAACAGAAGTTTCACCAATCCACGGTAACTTCAAGTAAACGGGGCATCGTTGAGGACCTTCTATCGGATGTTTTTGAAATTGCAGGATTTTCTTTGAAATTCTTGCATTGATCACTGATTCTGGGTAACCATTTTTAAGAAATAAAGATTTAATAGTGTCCAGTTCTTGTTGGAGGGAAGATTTTGAGCAGATTTTCAATGCACGGTGTGTTAAAGTTGCGATTAGGTTAGTTTTGCGTGTCTTTGGACCAAACGAGTTCCATCTAATATATTCACCAGTAAATGTAGCTTTCCTGTAAACAGATGTAGTAAAATTGTTGGTTGATTTGGTGACCAATACATCTAAAAACGGTAGTGATTGGTTAACTTCTTTTTCACTTGTAAATTTGAGCGAGGTATGCAAAGAATTCAAATTGGTTAAAAATGTTTCAGAATCCACTTCATCTTGGAAGAGAGCAAATGTGTCGTCGACGTAACGATAATAGATTTGAGGTTTGGAAATTTTGTCAAATAGTTTAGATTCGTAAAATCCAACAAAAATATTTGCCAAGGCCGGACCAAGCGGACTGCCCATAGCGACTCCGTCAATTTGCCTGTACATACAATTATTAAAACTAAATTCAACGGAAGATGTTGCAATTTTCATTAAATCAGTAAAAACGTGTTTTGGAATGATTGGCTCAGGAAGATCACCATTGTAGAGAGCTTGACTGCAAATTTCGATCGTTTCAGCTAGAGGAACATTGGTAAATAAACTGCAAATATCATATGAGCAAAGAAAACATTTATTAGGATTGACGCTAAGTTTTTGTATTCTTTCAGCGAAGGTGAAAGAATCTTGAATGCAATTGATTGAGTAACGATTTAAAACAGGTTGAAGTAGAGCAGCAAGAAATTTAGCCAATTCGTGTTGAGCAGAACCGATCATGGAAAGAATGGGGCGACAAGGAGCATTTTGTTTATGAATTTTGGGTAGTCCATACATTCTAGGCCTTTGTGACCCAGTGGGTCTGATGACTTGGTAAACATTTTGAGGTAATTCATCAGCTTTAACGAGTTTTAGCAAATGTCTTTGGAGCTTTGCTTCATTTTTTTTTTTTTTTTTTACTATCCGCAACAAAACCAATCAAGAAAGAATTCAGCCAACGCGAAAAAGTAAAATAAATTCTTCCACACCTAATTGTGATTCGGCTATTGGCACTCATCTTCTGAAACATCCAAATTGCGCCCTTCACTACAATGATAATCAATTTTCAATTCTATCCAAAGCCAGATCTGATTTTCATCTTGCTGTATTAGAATCCATCCACATAACCTCAAGCAAACCTGCATTGTGCCGTCAAAAAGAGTTCGTTTATAGGCTTAAATTATCAACATAATTATATTGGTTTTATTTTATTCTTTTTCAGACTTCAAATTACAACTATAATTTTGCCAAGTTAAACATTCAAATTCCGTCCAATAAAAATTGTTCTATTTCTAACTCGACGAAACGACAAAATTTTTCATTTTTCGACCGCTTGGTGGCTGATGCTTCTAATCAACTGCGCTTCAGTATAATTTCTTACTCGGCGAAACGACAATCTTATTCAATATAATTTCGACATTTCAGTTCTTTACTAATTGTAGCGATTTCTCCTGATGAGAGCTACACGAAAACGTTTGAGTTTTCTTAAACAGCCTTTTTCAAGGCTACCCCCTCTCTTTATCAAAGAGTTTTGTCTATATAGATGGCCACGTCTATAGCGACATTTCAGGCTATTTTAAAATTTTGTGCCACAAAAAATCTTTTTAAGTATATAGAACTATCGGAGATCCTATATGGAGACCTAATATCTATATTGAGACTACATTATGGAGACCTAATTTTGGAGACTTATATATATAATATTATGGAAACTATATTATAGACACCTAATTATGGAGACTATATATATTATGGAGACCTAATTATGGAGACCTAATATTATAGAGACCTATTACAGAGACCCTATATTATATATTTGATAATATAGAGTCTCTGTATTAGGTCACTATAATATTAGGTCTCCATAATTAAGTCTCCATGATATATATAGTCTCCATAATTAGGTTTTTAAACATAGTTTCATAATATTATATATATAAGTCTCCAAAATTAGGTCTCCATAATGTAGTCTCAATAATAGATATTAGGTCTCCATAATATGGTATCCATAAAATAGTCCAAATAATATTGGCTCTTCATATAGGATTTCCGATAGGTCTATATACCTATCTATATATACATTATGGAGACTATATTATATAAACCTAATTATGGAGACTATAGATTATGGAGACTTAATTATGAAGACCTAATATTATGGAGACCTAATACAGGGATTCCATATTACGTATACATGTATATAGACCCTATCGGGTGTCCCTATACAAAGACATATATATAAAAGTTTTGGCAAAACGAAATTGATTGCAAAAAAAAACGAATTTGATTGCAAAAACAACGAATTAGATCGAAAAACCCTATAAAACATTAACTGTTCGCTAGATAAACTTGATTTTTTTATTAAATTCCATTTGCCTTAAACAACATAAGGAATATATAATATTTATTGTCATAACCATAGAAATAAGTTGATCGTTATCAAAATCAAAGTTAATTTCATTGTTTCAAAATAAATCTTTATTCTAGAAATGCTGGATCACGAGAGGCAAACGTCAACAGTAAAACAAGAAAATTGCAAATTTGGTCGAGTAACTGATTCAAGCGATTTATTGCAAAGGAAATTTCCTACATCCCGTCATAACGTTCATCGACAACATGAACAATTTATGCTCAAAGCAAGCAATGCATATAAGACTGATTATTTTATAACTTTTTTCGGCAGAAAATAATTTTTCCTTGCAATCAAAATGACCATCACAAAATTTATTCTATATAAACTATAACCAAACTCTCAAAATAATACAAAAAATTTTTCTGAATGTACCTGCATTCACAGATGCTTTGTCACCCACTAATTTCAAACCATAGGGTACAACTGAAAGTTGACAAGCAAACTTTGAAGAGACTTTTTTAATCAGCAACTTTGCACGTTGTTCATTACATAGGAAAGTGGAAACTTCTTGAAATCTTTCTAAAAAGTTTTCAACGATTTTTTTCCCTTTCTCTAGATCTTCTATATTGAAGCAACCAACTTCAACAAATTCTTTCTAAAACAGAAACAGCGAAAATAAAACTGTATTATACAAAATGTTTGTTTTTAATTTTCAACTGTATATATCAATTTTTTTCACATTTAATGGTATTAAACTCAGGCGTTTTAATAAAAATTTTTATACTAACACTTAAATTGTCCATTCTGGAATTAAAATTGATATTTAAGAATTTATTCCAAAATAAATGTCAAAAGACCATACAGCGATTCCACTAAAACACTTCGATAAATAAATTAGTGTAATACAGTTTACCCTCGTTTAATCGGACCTAGATAACTCGGATATTGGATAAGTCGGACCATGACCGAGGAAAAAAAAGGAAAAAAATTCCAAGACAGAAAAAATGCCTAAAATCGGCAGTTTTATTCCACGCGAATCTTAGCAGCGTTTTCTTCGACAGCGATACTTTGTATGTTTATTCTTAAATGTATGGTATGGTACATAAAAAAAAATGTACGGTTTTGCAATGTTTTCTTCAATTACCCGAAATTAATAAATAAATCTGCTTTTTTTTACATGTTATGAGGGTAAATTTAGTAAAACAAAATAGCCTATATAATAACAGGGCATTTTCAATTAAATTCCATTGCCCTAGGCATGTTTATAGGCTACGGCCTATAGGCCTTCGGTTAAGTCGGACAATCGGACACCATTCCCCCCAAGCTGTCCGACTTAACGAGGGTGAACCGTAATTTATCGTAAAATGAATTCAACCGTTTAATAACAATTTACCATTTTACAAAGACCCAAATACTTCAACTTTTCAGATTTAATTTGTCGTTTGAGGGACACATCGTCAATTTTTACTTGAACCTCCGTGCTCGGAACTGGAAGAGAAACGCATTGAATCATTTGATTCAAAACCTCACAACATTTTATGTGTTCGGTTTCTGAAAGAGTCACTAAAAGCACGTTTCCATTCACTGATGCGAGTCTACCTGCAAAAAAAAGGAGAAAAGAATGTTTTGCTTATGTCGTCATAAACTTGTTCGATTTTAATCTATGTACTGCAATTTCTTATGAATTAATCAATTAAGGCATCTTTAATCGGGACTAGTAAAAATACGCTAGGTTCCGCGAATTTTCAAGCATTCCCCGTTAGTTCATTTCCGATCTTCAATCAAGCAACAATTACTACACAACGAAAAACGTTTTTTATTCATAGAAATTCGGGTGTAGATAAAACAAAAGATTACCACTTTTGATAGAAAGGCTAGTACAATTAAATAGACAAATGTTCGCAAACGGAGCTTCATATTTATTGAATATATTTTGATTGTAATATTTTTTCTTTTTTTTTCTTCAATGACATCATAATCTGAAATTTAATTTGTATCAATTTAGTTTCTCTCTCGTTTTGATTTAAAATTCAGCCTGTTAGTCAAAAGTACAGCCTGTTTTTTAAAAATATACATTGTTTTTTGCTGTTGTTAATTTTTAATTTTTTTTATGTGTGTGTGTAAATTTAAAGTTAATTAATATTACGAATTGTAGAAACCTGATGAGGGCTGAAGTAAGCCGAAAACGTTCGTTTTTTTTTAAATAATAATTTTTAATGTTTATTTAATAAATGCTGAAAATGCTGAATCCATTATAGTCCATAAATGCTGAATCCATTATGGCTGCTATTTTCAATTGTTGAAAGGCTAGTACAGTTTACGAACGTAAGTGAAAACTTGTTTGGCTCTTCACCTAGATTTCTACTAAACCATTTCTGTTTATTTTTTTATTTGAAAACTAGCACTTTTCGAAAACAGTTTGTTAACCTTTGAAATAGAAGTTAAGCAAAATTTGAAAAATTGTTTCGAAGGGTGACGTGATATTAAAAAAATTAAAGGACGCTGACTCAAATCAAAATGTACAATCACAGAAATTTCAAAACTCATCCGTTCTACGCTTAAACTCTCTCACTAAACTACATCTAGGCGCTGTATACCTGGTGAGGTTTCTTTTTATGGGTGTATTTTCTTTACTCACCTTGCTCAGTTGAGCTAAATTCCCATCTTGGCTAGCTGTGCCACTCATCATCATTACGCAGACCAGTCATGCACTGGTTACTTAATAGTTCAATTTGTTTCAAAGTATTATTATTATAAATTTTTTTTTTCTTTTTCACTTCCTATATTTTTATCTGATTAAGGTGTTGCGGCCATGCTTTCTACTGTCTTATACTTTCAGGTTCTGATTATTATCAGATGCCTGTTTTAACGTCTGACGTTGTGCTGCTTCTTCCTTTTCTTGATCTTTTGAATAGTCATAATTTTTTCGTTAAACTGTTTAATCATGATCGAGAATAAAAAAAAATTGGGTATACGATATCTCCAGTCACTATTAATCTGATTTCATTTTCGAAACTTATTCATTAAACCCTAATTCAAGGGTGGGCAAAGTTTTCAATGAAAGAGCCACTTGTAAAAATTCAAATCTCCCGGAGAGCCAAAAATTCTGTTTGAGGTGTTAAGGCAAATACAGTAAACAATACAAGTTTTAAACAAATAATAAAAACAAATACAACGTTATACGATTTACAATTTTTTCGAGATTTTACAAGCATTAAATCTACTGTGGGTTTCCACTTTATTAGCTAGTTTTTAAAAATCTGGGCGATATGAAGTCAAAGCGGTGTGAATTAATTCTATCAAATCTTCATTTGTTAGACTTACACGATATAACGATTTTACGAATTTCTGTACAGAGAAGCGAATCTGAGGAAAGCGAGCACTATCTTTGTTTCTTTTATTCTAATGTTACCAGCTTGTCTAGGCGGGTGCAAAATAAATGAAAGACATATAGCGCTCGCTTTGCTCAAATTTTTGCTGTAGCGTAAATGGTCATCAACAACCAGCAAAGAAATGCTTTATTTCCACGCCATAACCCGACTTAGCACCTAATTATAAATCTTCGTTTGACCCAAATTCAACTGTGAATAACATTTTTACATTGTTCAATTTCGTTATTATTGCTTAGCTAGAAGAGCCGCAAACGAAAGGCCGGCGAGCCACATGCGGCTCGCAAGCCGCAATTTGCCCACCGTTGCTATAATAAATGCTGAAGCGGAAACCAAACTTTGAAATAAGTTATTTGCACACAATGTACGTCTGATATCCAACTGTTCTTGTCTTTAAACATGACATACGGGGTGTCCGTAAAGTTTGGCTACAATTTAAAAAATTTATTACAATTGCAGTTGAAGACATAACTTATATAGATTTGTTTTATATTAATCAGTGTTTATTAAAATTTTTATTCAAATTAAAATTTTGTGTTTTAGATTAAATTTTTATGTATTTAAACAGATGTGTTAATAAGCCCTCGCAAAATGGCTATTTCACAAGAAAAGGCACAATCCCCCCAGATGTTCTTGGTCGGCCACTTTTAACTGTATCCAACACTGACCCTGTCTCTATAAATTTCTTGTGCCATCAATGAATTGAAGGACGTGATGCTGGATCTCTTCCATACTTAGTTCTGTATTTTCGCTGAGTCTGAACATCCGATTTTGTCTCATTAAACCAGGATACACATTGTGCCCTCTCTTGAAAAGCCATTTTGCAAGAGTTTATCAAAACATTTATTGAACATATAAAAATTTCAACTGAAACACAAAATTTTAGTTTGAATAAAAACTTTAATAAACACAGATCAGTATAAAACAAATGTGAGCATAAAATATCCCCTCAACTGCCTTTGTAATAAATTTTTTATATTGTAATAAGACTTTATGGAAACCCTTTATTAAGGGTTATTTTAATTATAATACAATCATTTTAATTTTTTACATAATTTGATATTTGATTAAGGGTGCAAAAAAATTAAAGAATAAATTATATTTACAAGCAATGCTAACAATGCCGTGTTTTGATGAATACTTTACAGTACTAAATAAAAAAGACATTTAGAAACCAGACATTTTCTAAATAAAATTTGCAAATAACAGTAAAAAAAAACTTGTTGACATCAAAAAGCACAGAAATTGAAAGATTTAATATGGATCATCAAGAGTGTCAAACAGAAAATTTTATCCATCAACTGTAATATTACCAAACAAAGCAAACAATACAAATCATTTTTGTTGTTCACAAGTATGACTGAGCCATTATTCTGTGATTATTTAAAAGATTTGTCTTATTTCTTAAAACAACCATTTAAAAACTTTGAATGTGCCCTTTTAAAACAATGCTTATTTTTCTTGTTTTATTGATATTTTGAAGATTTTCGCTAATTTCCTAAAAAAAGTGAGAAAAAGCAATTTTTAAAACCAAACTGTTAACTAGCTGAGCCCTTATCCATAATCGTAGTTACCTTTCGCGTTGGAACTGTCAAATGCTTTGTTGATCTTTTTATTGCAATAATGCTTGTATTTTCCACACAACATTGACTTTAAATAACGTAACTTTGCGTCGATTATAGTAGGAGACTTCTCAACGAATAGATATGACTAAAAAAACAAAAGGGTTAAGTACAATCTTATAAAACCTATTTAGCTGCAAAATAACTAAATATATCAAAGCTAGAAATCAAATACAATTTTTAAAAAATTATTATTTGCTGGATATTAAACAGAAACCACGGATAAACACAGCAATTAAATAGACGGTATTACCCGCAGAGCGTCAGTCTGCAGCGTGAAAACTCTACAATCTGTCGAAAGAACAATTTTTGGCATCAACTAAGTCAGCAGATTTCTTAAACATCAGTCAACAGCAAGGTGCTAAAGGCTGCTATAGTTTGCTGTTGGGAGCAAGTTTAACTGCGTAGTTAAGGCTCGTTTTCACTAGAGCGTTGGCGGGAATATTCTTTGTTTGTTTATTGACTTCTTTTGCTTCTGTTATTTTATCTCTCTATTAATCCTCCTGACTTGCAGGAAAGCAATGGAGGCACTAATACAGGGTGATTCACCGAAGTGTTAACAAATACTTTATGTGATTCACCGAAGTGTTGACAAATACTTTATTTCATTATTAACTTCGCATTACCTCTTCAGATTGTTATTATATATTCTAGAGTAAGTTTTCAATATCAATAAGAATATTTAATCTAGAAAAGTAAGATGGCAAAGACAGTAAATGACATCGTTAAAGGGTATTGCAAGAAAGGACTTCCACCTGCGAAAATTTTCCGGTTGATGAAGCGATTTGTGAGTCGTGGAGGTGTTTACAAGGCTGTGAAGAGGTTCAGGGAGACTGGAAGTTGTGCTCCAAGAATCAGAAGTACTCCTGAAAAACCCATCAGGACAAAGGAACTGATTAAGAAGGTCAGGGAGAGGTTGAGGCGGAACCCTTCAAGGAGCGCAAGAAAACTGGCTAAGGACACCTCTGTAAGCGTGAGCACCATGCAAAGGCTTCTCAAGGATGATCTCCACATCTACCCGTACAAATTTACCAAGAGGCAGCTCCTGTCAAACGCCACTAAGAAGAAAAGGCTTGATAGAGCTAAGGTTTTGATCAAGAGACTTGTTGTTGGCACGCGGCCTCAAGTGCTTTGGACAGATGAGAAGCTTTTCACTGTCCAAGCTATCCACAACCACCAAAATGACAGGATTTGGATTCCAAACAAGGACATGGTGCCAGTTGAACGTTGCAGTTCATTTAGGAGGCAGAAACCTTCTTCTGTGATGGTTTGGGCAGGAGTCACTTCAACAGGCCTGAAAACACCTCTAATCTTTATTGACGAAGGCGTGAAAATTAACCAAACTATCTATCGTCGGATGTTGGAAGAAAAAGTCATTCCCTGGGTTCAAGAAACAGTGGGAGAGGAAGGAATTACGCTTCAACAAGATGGGGCAACCTCCCACACAGCCAAAGCAGTCCAGCATTGGTGCAAGACCAATTTTAAAGGGTTTTGGGAGAAGGAAGTATGGCCCCCTTCTTCACCCGATTTGAACCCAATGGACTTTGGGATTTGGTCCATTCTGGAGCAAAAAGCCTGCTCAACATCCCATCCAAATATCGAAACCCTTAAACGAAAACTGAAGGCGTCATGGGAAGAAATTGGCCCAGAAGTGGTGCGTGCCACGTGCGCCCAAGTACTTCCACGTCTTAGGCACCTTGTGAAAAACAAAGGGGGCTACATTGAATAATTTGAATTTTATGTGAAAGCCCATTAAATTTCTATTCTATCTATTAAAAACTTGTTTCTTTTGCCCTTATAGTAAGTTGGATAATTCAGTTTTAATTTGTCAACACTTCGGTGAATCACCCTGTACATAAGGCAAGCAATTACTCCGACCTGTTTTCGAGATGCCAAGATACTGCATTACTGTCCAGTTAAATTTTTTTTATTTGTTTTTTTTTTACTTTTTAGAAATATGAAATTTAGAACTGCTTGCCAAGACAACCAAGCAGGGGAAAGTGCCATTAAGTGTCTCCCTAAAGGACATTACAAAAGTTTGTTTTGAATCGAGACCAAGTGATCGCAATCATGATGCTCTAACCGCTTGACATTGCTGTTGACAAAGCAGAAAGATGTAAAAAAGTCAAGTAACAAAGAATTTTATTATTAACAATTAACAAAGCCAACGCTCATATAAAAATGGGCCCTTATGTATACAATGAGAGTTTAGAGCACTTACAAATAAATTCATTTTATGTGAAAAAAAGATAAAGTTGAGTTTGAAATAAGGGATTTTAGTACGTGACCTGCGAATCAAGAGTACAAAAAAAATTAAAACAAAGTTTCTCAAAACCAATAAATTCATCTAATTAACCAGCCTACCAAATTACTCTTTTATTTAAACATTCAACAGTTTTGTTTTTTTGATATTTATTGAAGAGTTGTTGCAATGTGAACATGACAGTAAAATTAGCAGCAGTTTAAATGCGCTAAAAAAGTACAATAAGAGCTGATAATAATCAGCTGTCACATGCTACACTGCATCAGGCTGAGCAGAAGCAATTGTTCCCTATAAGTAATATAATTTAATTTTTAGTAATAAGACATGTGGGTCTTATTATCAAGAATGAATTATATGTCATGAATTCTTTTCAAAAATGTCATACAATTTGTGGGTAAAGTTAAGGTTGTATTCTCCTTGGTTTACCGTGGATCCCAGGATCCTAAACATGGTCTTTTAAGTGGGTCCTCAGATGCTCACCAAGAGAGACTACGATCTAGATACCAGTTAGCACCAGCTCCGTGAAATCTATTAAATAACCTTACTAGACTAGGCATCTATGCTTTTCAGTGGACGAATTAATGATGGACATGGAGTACTGTGAGAATACATCCAGGCTCCGTGTTTTTTTTTTTTTTAATCTCTGTATTTGTCCTCCTAACTCACAGGAAAGCAATGAAGACGTTAATACACAGGGTAAGCAATTATCCCGACCTGCTTCCAGAGATACCAAGATATTGCTGTCCACTTGTAATTTAATAAAAATATGATTGAAATTTAAAACTGTTTGCCAAGACCACAAAGCAGGGAAAAGTGCCATAAAGTGTCTTTCCCAAGGACACAACAGAATGGTGTGAGTGGGTTTTGAACCGAGACCATGTTGATCATAAGCACAATGCTCTAACCACTTGACCACACTGCCAACGTTTTTATTTCCATGACCAGTACCAGGCCTGTTGGATTGAGCTTGCCCTAAGCAGCTTGGGTTAAGCTTAATCACCTGCAGACTGGTATTAGGTGATTTCATTTGTTCATGGGTATTCATTCCTTCACCGAATTGGATATGCAGCACCCCTGAACAAACCGCATACCACATCCTAATAATGTGCACCATACATCAGGCATCACATGGACGTCGTCGTCGTTGTTTGAAGGGCATCCACTCCAGGCCAGACACAAACAGAACTGGGGCCGAGGGTTTATCCTTTTACTACCCCAGACTGCTGCACTGCCTGGATCAGATGCTGGCAGTGATGTTATTAAGCCAGCATCGAGTTTCGTCATCCAAAACTGTCAGACCGCGTGCTCCATGTGGTGCCCGATGTATGGGGCACATTGTTAGTACATGGTCTGCGGTTTGCTCTGAGGCGCCACACTCGCAATTCGGTGAAGGAGCGAGACCCCATTTGTGCATGGACGAATGGAATCGCCCAACACCAGTCTGCAGGCAGTTGAGCTTAACCCAAGCTGCTCGGGGTAAGCCCATCCCAACAGGCCTGACACTGGTCCCGGGCACAAAAGCACGGAGCCTGGAAGCACTTTCACAGTACTCCGCGTTCCATTTGTGATTCGTCCATTCAGAGGCACGGATGCCAAGTCTGGCAAGATTGTCCAAGAGATTCCGCGCAGTTGGCACAAACGGGCGTCTGGATCTTAGTCTCACTTGGCCAGTATCTGAGGACCCACTTAAAAGACCATGCAAGATATGATCGGGGTCCAGAGATCCACAGTAAGCCAAGGAGAGTGTCGCTCCCAGTCGGCGAAGCTCAGCTGGCTGGATGCCTGAAAGTATAGGTAGGTGGTCTGTTGGAGTGGGACGCAGGCATCCAGTAACTATGCACAACGCGTCATTCAAGACACTGTCAATGAGGCGAGTGTGAGCACTGCGACACCAGACTGGCACACAGTACTCAGCTGTTGAGTAGACTAGAGACAAGGTGGCTATGCGTAGTGTTTTAGCACCAGCAACCCATCCCGAGCCCACGAGTCGCCTCAGCAGTATGACGCGCAATGATAGTTTTTTGCACAATGCCACTAAATGGTGACGAAACGTGAGCGATCTGTCCAGTTTTACCCCAAGGTATGTAGGGGTTGGGCAGAACGGTAAAAGTCTACTATTGTTGTAGACCTTTAGCTGACGTTTGGCCTCTCGGTTATTTAAGTGAAAGGCTGCTGTCACTGTCTTAGTGTGACTGAGCTTCAACCTCCAAGTCTGGAGATACGCTGACAGTGTGGACATGTCTTGGCTTAATGTCCCCTCCAAGTCCTTTCAGTTTCCAGAAGAGTGCAACAATGCTAAGTCATCAGCATAAGCAAACTTTCTGGAAATCATGGAAGGAAGATCATACGTATAGATGTTAAATAGGAAGGGAGCCAAGACCGATCCCTGAGGAACGCCGTTTTTAAGAGGGCGTAGCCTGCTTTGCTTGCTGTCACCGGTGGTAAGGGTGAAACGTCGATTTCGGACAAGCTCCATGATCATTTTGACCATGTGCTTATCCGGAAGTAGTCTCAGCAGCTTGCAGGTAAGGCCACGGTGCCAGACAGTGTCATAAGCAGCTGTCAGATCGATAAATATGGCACCGGCCTTCTTTTTAGCCTCAAAAGAATCCTCGATGTTCTGGGTTAGCAGAACAACTTGATCTATGGTTGACTTCCCATGTCGGAACCCAGCCTGCTCTTTAGGGAGCAGTGAATTGATTAATGGTTCAACGCGGGCGTAGATAAGCCTCTCGAGGATCTTGTAGGGGACACAGAGCAGAGATATCGGTCAATAACTCTTTGGATCCCCCACGGGCTTTCCGGGTTTTGGGATCGCGACCACAAGCGCTCTTCTCCAGATCTTGGGAATTTTGAGTTGGTGCAAACAGGAAGAAAGGAAGTCACGTAACCAGGACTTTAATGCAGCTCCAGCATGGAGTATAAGCTCGGGGCAGATGGAATCAGGACCCGGAGCTTTACCTGGTTTTAAGTGCTGAAGGGCAGCAGCAAATTCTCTCTGTGAAAAACTGTCAGAGATATTTACTGCGTCTGGTGTTGTGGCCCTCCAAATGTCAGACACTTCTTGAAAGACAAGTCGAGATGACTTGCGATCAATAGCCTCGTATTTCCCGTTTCTAACCAGCTGAGATGCAATAGCATCGGCTGAAACGGGACAGTGACGAGGAGAGTGTCGTGACCTACCAGTAAGGTTGTTCAAAATATTCCACGCTTTTCGACTAGAGTGTGAGAAGTCAATGCTCCGAACTGCTTCGGACCATCGATCCCTCCGCTTTCTGTCAAGCTTGGCAAGCAAAGCTGTAGCAGCCAAACTTGAGTCGTCTCCCTGAGGAGACTGCAGAAAGGTTTTATAGAGGGATTCACACTCTGCATCCCAACATGGAATATAGTTATTTCGATACCCGCGTGGGATAGTCTTTTTGGCTGCTTTCTCAATGGTGTTACAGAAGTCCTGGTAAGCCGCATCCACATCAAGTGAATCAGGCGGCAACAAAGTCTTTTCGAATTTATTCGTCAAAGCAATCTAGTGACTCCAATTGGCCTTGCGGAAGTTCCATCGCTTAACAGGTATGCTTGGCACTGCCATAGCAAACCTTGGTGGTGTAATAAGCGAGGGTCAATGTTGTGACCTGGGAAACTTCTCAAGGACACGTCTATCCGGTAAGCGACTGTTTGGACCTACGCTAGCGAAAGCTAGGTCTGGATTGGTGCCAGTGTTCCAGCGGCTGGAATAAAAACTGGCAGTGTCCTTGGTATTATATAGCAGGGCAAGACAATTAATACTTGCCCAACCAGCCAAGCACTCACCGTCCGGACTGTTGTCATCATAACCCCAGTCAGCATGACGACAGTTAAAATCGCCAGCGTACAGACAGGGGTGAGGAAACACTGGGAGATCCAGGGTTTGCAATCGTGTTGGCGGTGGTTTGTAGACATTGACTATTTTATAGCCATCAACGTCCACACACAGCCACTCAATCTCCGATGTCGGTGGAGATTGGTCCAAAAGCATGTATCTCAGTTGCTCGTGGACAAACGTGGCAAGGCCATGCTTCCTGCTTAAAGAAGACCCAGCTAGTTGGTAGTGTGGTAGCACCAACTTCTCTGCATCAGTGCAGTGGGTCTCCTGCAGTAGGATGACAAGTGCCTCAGACTGCATAGCGAGGTGATGAAGAACATTCATCTTGCTTGCAGTGAGGCCTTCGATGTTCAGCTGAAGAATAGTGGGTCTTCGGAACTTGTTGGCAATGTGCCCTGAAAAGGGCAGTTTTATCCTGACATTGCCCAGTCCTGAAAATGACGTTTGCCGATTAGCAGACCCACACTGAACATCAGAATGGGTGGATACCCTTCCATTTTGGTAGGTTCGGTTTCGGTCTGTCATTTTAAAATCAATGAGCAGACTTACTCACGGCCCAGGCTGCGTGAAAGCACCTACATGGACCATGAAGTCTAATGATTTTGAATGATGAAACTTGATGCTGGCTGTACACTATAACTGCCAGCATCTGATCCAAGCAGTGCAGCACCTGGGGTAGTAAAAGGATAAACCTTCGGCCTCAGTCCTGTTTGTGATTGACCTGGAGTGACAAATGACGACAACAAGCTAAGATTATGATTTTAATATTGACAGGCTTTTTACTAGAAGTTGCATAAGAATAACACTTGATTGTCAAAATCAAGAAGCAATTTTCCAATCAAAAACAAACAGTTTCTTGTAATGTAAACATTTGAAATGTAAATTTTTTTACTGTAATCAACTGTATCCGCATTTTCAATGAAGTCGATCAATGATCAAGTTCACTTGACCTTTAATTAACTTCATTGCTCTTACATTTTTTAAAAGTCATTACTACAGTAAGAAAAAATAAAAAATGGCTGAATAAAGTCTTTTCAATGAAGTCAATTGTATTAAATAGATTGTTGGTCAGAAACGAATTTATGACCACATTTAGCAACTATTAAGAATACCTGGGATTGGATTTTTTCATCTTCATCTTCTGAAGAGCTTTCCACAATTTGCCAACTCACTTCTTTGTTGCGCCTATATTATTGAAATAACTGATCAAGTGAAGTTACATTGATGATATAACTTCTAGAGACGACATATAAATTTAAAGTATAACCAGTATTTGATCGTATTTGGTAAAGTTAGTAAACTGTAATATGTACTAAAAGAATTAATGTTTGATTATGCAGTAACATCAATTATAGAAATACTCATTCAAGGGTTTTTAAAGAAAGTTAAGAAAATTTGGTAGTTTCTATAGAAGTACCAAGCTTGGGTGTAAACAGGCACAATGTTGTATTACTACATTGTCTTCAGGGGTCTATATGTTATTAAAAATTTATATCAAATACTTTACGACTTTTTTAAAATTTACAATAAAACATGGAGTTCCCAGCTTTTAAAAGTCTAAACCACACTAAGCCTAGAATATATATGAGTGACTTCTTTAACTTTGTTAATATATATAACTTTAACTTTGTTTCAAAAATAAGTGAAGATTTTTTTCCCATCAACCAGTTTTCTGGCTTGAATTTTTGGTTTTTTGGAGTAACTTTATTGTTGTTGTTACCCTTCCTCATGGATATCTTAAAGGAGCGATCTCTTTACTCTTCAAAGAAGCCACTTTAGATTGCAACTCTTGGATTACAACTGTTGCTTCTAAAGGGCTTTTTCCACAAACTAGTGGTGTTGTGTTATGTTGGTACTTGACTACAGTTAAAGAGGTGATTCATGTCCTGTGTGTGAGACAAGGATAATGGGCATTGTGGCATGTAAGTATCAGGGTTTATTGTAAGTAGGTAATTTTCCAAGAATGGTGATTTGTGGGGTCTATGTTGTGTCAGTTTTGTACGTATATAACATGGTAATGTTTGTTCTGATGAATGAATGTTATAGGGTGTGGTATTAATTTAAAACAAGCCACTTAAAGATGAGAAGCACCACAATCAAATTTTGCTCTTGTTAGAGCTCATCAGTGATGCATATCTCACTGCAAATTGAACCAAATACATGTAGTCTTCAACGAAGGAGACAATACCACTAGACCACAGAACCCGGATGATAGATCAACTCAAAGCAGCTATAAGTTCTCATCTTTAAGCGGCTTGTTTTAAATAAATTCTAAATCCTCATTATTCTTCAAGGTGTGATATTAGTACATTTGTTGTTTTTTTTAAAACTGAGGTATTGTAAGGTGATAATAGTGTGAATGTGTTTGAGGTTTTCTCTACATTCCTCAGGATCTAAAATAATGATGTTAGTGTGTTCATTGTTTTAAAAGATAGTGGCTTTCATGTTTCTGGGTGGATCTGAGTATGCATTAAGATCAGGTAAAGGATGTGTTTGTGTTTGAGTCAGTTGTTTAAGTTGAGTAGCATGAAGTTTGAGATGAGTGTTCATTGGAAGAACCTTGGTTTTGTCATGTAGATGTTGAGTGTTTGTATTTCATGTGCAGCCAGTAGCAATTGGCAAAGCTATGTGTCACAATGATTTGCAGTTTCTTGATGTTGGTGTTTGATATGATAAGGCTTTATAATTATTGTTTGCATATAGAGGTATAGAATGCTCATATGTACAACAGCTCACATATTCTAAAATGGGGTGAGTGATAGCTTTGAATATAGAGACATTTAGTTCCTTTTATTTACCACATTTGGTAAAAGTGAGTGCTTTTAGAATATTAACCCTTAAAGCACCAATGACTGCCTCAGCCGTTTATTGGAAGACAATCAATGACCACCTGAGCTGCTCAATGCTGCACTGCTGTAGCACTAGCAGCATTCCAGCAAGTGACGTATAATTCTAACAGTCACTGGCCTGCGTGATCATGGCCTGGCACAATTATGTGTCAGCATGTGATTGATAATGTAAGCACATGCCGTGCGCAAAGCACGTGCCACATATTAAACTTGAACTGAGTGAATTTAAACTGAATGAATTTGAAATCAAACTGCATTTGAACTAAATGAACTGAACAAGAACTTGAATTTGAATTGATTAAACTGAGTGTTCCGTATATTGAACTTGAATTGAGTGAATTTGAACTGAATAAATTTGAATGTGAACTGAATTTAAAGTAAATGAACTGAACAAGCACTTGAATTTGAACTGAGTGTCCCGTATATCGAACTTGAACTTAACTGAGTATATTGACCTTGAAGACTGAAGTGGCCCCCTATTTTTTTTTGAAAGTGGACTTCCCCTAAGTAAGGGCATCACTAATTATTCTTGCATGTGTTTCTATTGTTATATATTTACTAGAATGTATATTATTCATGTAAAAAGTGGCCCTTTTAAATTAATGACTTTTTTTTTGAGACTGAAAAGTGGTCCCCTTATTTTTTTTCACAATAGGTCTTCCCTGATTTCAAGGCTATCACTTGATTGTAACGCCATCATTGATTATTTGTGTATGTGTTTTTACTGTTATGTATTTATTATAATGTATATTATTTATGTTTGAGTATAAAAACTAAATATCTTCCAATTTTGTACTGTGTGCTTATGACCTTGGAGAGGGAGGTCTAATTCTCCCATTTTTAGCCCTATCTATAATACCCCCTAATGCTCGATTACTCAAATGACGCATGACCTAGTGTAGCACAATAAGTAAATAATGTTTTTAATGCATTTTTTTACTACAGTTATTTGCAAAGTATCGAACCACCTACGAAAAAATTTAAAATTTGCAACTTTTAATAGTTATTGCATCATTCTTTGCTTAATATTGCATCGTCTTTTTCTATTGTGGGTTTATGGTCTTAGAAGTGTTTTAGCTTAGTTTCAGGCAAAGTATACTGAGTATTCTGTTGCATTTTAGTTATTTTCTTCAATTTTTAACTATTTAAAAATGGGCAAAAATTGATATCACACAGATGTAGAGTGTGCTCAGATTGTTACACTCCACAAAATTGGGTTGTGTCAACGCCAAATTTCAAAGTAAATTAAGGTCCCTTTCCACTACGAGCATGGAAGAGAGCATTCTTTGTTTGTTTTATTGATTTTTTTTTGCACTCGCTTCAATTTTAACTGCTTGTTTCAATTGAAGATCAATAAAAGAAACAAATAGCCACAATATACAGTATTTGTTAGTGTGAGTTTGTGTTTAAGCTTGTGTATGTTTGCTGCATCAAACATCCCCAGAGCTATAGCTACAAAGCATTCTGGGGGCCTTAGCTTGTTGAAGCCTTTTGTAATGTGGTGGAAAATGTTGTGCAAAGCAGTGTAAGTTGAGTGCTTGCTGCTTATGTTTAAATCCAGTTTAATGAGAAATGATTGGGATATTTTCTGTTACATATGGTAATAGCGTTTTCTCTAGTGTTTTGAAAACGGGTGATAAAAGTGATCTGAGTCAGTTGTTATGGTCTTTGTTTAGTTTTAAAATAGGGATGATTGTGGCATGGTTCCAAAGATGTGGTATTGTGATAGTGTTGAGGGCAGGGTTAAACAAGTTTGTGAGGTATCTGATCACAAATAGCCCTAGGTGTTTAAGGTGCCTGATGTTTATGCCATCAGGTCCAGCGAAATTGTTGTTTGTGCTGTTTGAGATGGCTAATTGCACTTGTGTAGTGGTAAGTTCAGGTGAAGACAAAAAAAGTCTTTGTTTTATTTTTAAAGCAAATTTATCAAGATAATTATCATAACAAGTTGTTCTTGTTAGTACATCAGTGATAGATTGATAAAAATTAGGGATTTTAGATATTGGGATGAACAACTCCATTTTGGATTCAGTTTTTGGTTTACATTAAAAGGGTAAAGTTTTTAAATCAAAACTGTTGCAAAATTTTATGTTACTGAATAAAAAAATTTATTTAGAATTTATTTATGGATAAAGACAAAAATTTTTTTCAATAACTAAGAATTTTTGGTATTATCAATATTTAATCAAAAAATTAGTGAAAAAATTTACTTAAAAGTTGCCCAAATTACCAAATTAAAATTATAAACTTGGAGCAGTTTGATTAAAATAAAAAAACTTAACGATGAAAATTTATCAAGCTATAAAAAGTAATAAAATTAAGTAATTTTAAGTGACTTGGTTACCTAGTCGAATATTTTTTTTTTTTTTTTTTTTATTTATTTCATTTTTACTCACAATCAACTTGAAATTAATCAAAGTGCATATAGAAATAAAGATTGTGAATAAGGAAGCAGTGACTAAACGAAGTACGTTATTACATGCACAATGTCAGTTGTGCATGGTCGCCGTACCTTTGAACAAAGCGATGTGATGTTAATAAGAAAAGGAAAGCGAAAAGAAGAAAATTAATACACACATCCGAGCAATATATTTTCAATAACCCCATTATTTTTAAAATTAAAGTGGTAGTCAAAAATTTATTTTAGCAAAGTTTTTAATTAGTAATCTATTATAAGAAGTTTTCTTGTATAAAAAATTAAATTAGTTGTTTAGGAAGTTAGCAAAATAATAAAAAATTTTAAATTTAAAATTCCAGAATTTCAATTTAAACAAAAAAACTTTTAAAAAATATCTTTTCTATTAAATTTAAAATGACTAGGTTGATTACTCAAGAAGCCAATTATATAAAGTATGATAGTGAAAAAAATCAGTTTTCAAAAGTTGTCAAGAAAAAGTTTTTTTTTTATTTAAAATGACATTGTGAAAAAATTGCCAACTCAACTATTTTTTTCATAAGTCAGTTATTTTTAAAAGTTAAAGTGTGTAGTCAACAATTTATTTCTTCAAAAGTTGTGTGTTTTATTAATAAAAAAAATAGCATTGCAAAATAATTATATTTGTTTTGCAATTTAATTTTTTTGTGTAATTACTTGTATTATACATTGTACACTGTTGGGTTTAATATGTTATTGAAGAATTTAAGTATTTTTTTTGTATTCCATGCAGAATGTGTATAAGTAAATAAAATTTTTGCTTTTACCTTAGCTGTTTTTTTTTAATTAAAAATGAAATCTATGGTTTAAAAAATATCTTAAAAACTAAGTTCAAAGTATGTATTACAAAATTCTGTTTAAATTAAGTGATATTGATGGAATTTTGAATAGGATGCAAAATTCTTAACAATGGCAAACACTTGCTGTGTGCCAGTTGGCTGTTCTGGCCATAGGTTCAACAAAAATGGGAAAAGTTACATTATTTCAGTTTCTTGCAAATTCCAAGCTTCGTGACAAATGGTTTAGAGTGTATCTTAAACCTAATGCTATTCCAAAAATTTTTCCATCTTTGTCAAAATAACTTCATCATTTTTACCTACAATGCATGTAAGCATCTCTACCGATTCTCCTTCCAGACATGAGAAAAATAACATCATTTTAAAAAAGTAAAATAGTAATTTTCTCATTGGAGACTCTTTTTCTAACTTTTCATCCTTTGCAAGCAAAATGAAAAATGCAGTTCTCCCTTTGGATATACAAGTGCTTATTCAGCTTTATCTGTATAGTTCTATTTTGTCAAAAATTATGAAAATTATAAAAGAGATCTAAAACTTGCAGTATCTGTATAATTTCAAGTGAGCTGCAAATCAAAGCTTTTGATTTTACTAACTTGATACCAAAAGATCAATCTATGCATTTGCTTTCATGTAGTTCTCTGCAGAGAGTAAATGAAGTGTCTATCATTCTTGCTTGATGTAAAGCTTTAGCAGAAATGCCTAGTTTTGTTTTAAACAATCAAAAATTAGCACTAAAATTAGGTATACTGTATCTTTGCTAAAAAGTTACATTTCTGATAAAGCAGTTGTGGCAGATATATTTCAATCTAGTATGTCTTAGTTTCTTGGCTGGTATTGCCAAGTTAACAGTAACAATTGTTTCATGACCTTAAAACAACTAATGCAACCAGAAAAAAATTTGTGTTTTATCCTTAATACTGCAGCATGCTCTTATATCTGGCTCTTGTCTTAAAAATTGATTCTCTTTCTTTATTACAAGCAAGTGTTGATAATGGAGCTAAAGAAAGTAATGTATTTTGGCTCAATGATGTATTTACTAATATCTTTTTGGATGATATATCATGTGCTGATGTCAATGTAACATACTATGTCAGTGACTATATTGGCAGAAACATATCTCATTGTTGCAAAGGCTCTTCTTGCAAAGAGTTGCTCATTGCAGGTGATGATACCTCTTCCATTCACGTCTACCTGCCAGATGAATACAAACAGTTATTTAAAAATATAAATCACTGGTGCCTGTTGCAACCATTTGAATTTACTACACTGTGACAGCACTAGCAGTGCAACAACATATGGTCATTCCATCCAGTAGAGAACTGAAAAAACAAGTTTTTATCTTTGAGCAACCCACAATTTCTTTTTAATGCATTAATTAACATTGTTGCATCAACTGAAACTCTTAGTGACCTATTGTTTCAGCATTGTTCTGCTGGTTACTCAAATATTAAAAAAGTGGTTAAATCTTTTTTTCAATTGTTTTGGAAAGAATGAACCTAAAAGGATAAGTGCATTTAAAGTTGAATTGCGAAAAATATCAGCTAAAAAATTGCAAAAATTAATTTAAAAAAGCTCCCAGTTTTAATTCTTGTAAAATAGTTTGTATTTTGTTATTTTAAGAGTTTTGTAGTTTCTTTAGGATATTTTAAGCTTAATACTTGCTTTAACCTTTCTTTACTTTATTTTATTGATAAGTTATTTCCAGTTTTATTGTATCAGGTAATCCCATAAGTAATGTCGTTTTATTAGTGGATTTTGAAGAAATAAAAAACACACACAAAATATTAATTTATTCAATTATTTAATATCCATCTGAATGAATGACATTCTCCCAACACTCTACAAGTTTATTCATGCCACTCTTATAAAAGTCAGCATGCTTACTAGAGAAAAAATGTTGCAGGTTGAAAAAATGATGCCTCATGTGAAGGACAATCTTTTCCATCAGTGAAATGTTCCAGACTTCAGAATACTGCAGATAATAATCTGAAGGCGCAATATTGGGAGAATACGGAGGATGCAGAAGTTTTTCCCAACCAAGCTTCTCAATCTTCTTGGACATGATCATTGAACTACAGGGTCTAGCATTATCATGATGAAAAATAACATCCTTGCAATTGACTAAAGAGCTCCTTTTTTCTTCAAGCATTTCATTCAGTCTATCAAGCTAATCACAGTATGACTGAGCTGTAATGGTTTGGTTCAGTGGCAATGTTTCAAAGTATATGACATCAAACACTTAACAGCACTTTGCGAGGATGCAGATCTTGTTTTGGTTGAGGCACTTGAAACAGACCTGCAACATTTTTTCTCTAGTAAGCATGCTGATTTTTATAAGAGTGGCATAAATAAACTTGTAGAGCATTGGGAGAATGTCATTCATTCAGATGGTTACTATATAATTGATTAAATTAATATTTTGTGTGTGTTTTTTATTTCTTCAAAATCCACTAATAAAATAACATTACTTATGGAATGACCTAAAATATAATATTGTTATTTAGTTTTACTGTTTTTGCATTTACAAATTAATTTTTGTTCTCCTTAAATAACTGTGCTCAGTATACATTTAGTAGTTCAAAATCTGGTATTGCTTAATGCCATTATAGAAAGAAGATTTTAATTTCTTTCAATGATTAACCATCAAAAATCTTTGTGTATGTGTAACTTAAATGTGTTTAACCTTCAAACAAAAGATTTCAAAGCTTCATATGACTTATGACACTATTCTTGAGTAGCCCTTCTAATGTAAATGGCCAAAATGAGTTGTTGATCCTGGTGTTCTATAAAAGTTGTTACATTGAACCTGGCAATGCTGTCATAGTATCAAAATGATTTATCAGTTGGAAACCTTTGCATTAAAGTGTCTTTTGATGGTTTTTACTGATTTTGCTTGTTGCAGCAGACATGAAAGTACAATTGAAGCTAATTTTAAAGCTTAAATTATAATTAGAAAACCAAAAAGTTGTCTCAGAAACAATTAAACTATACTTAAAGCCTTAGTGATTGTCTGATAGTAAACAATTTTTACTTATTTACTGATATCTAAATTAAACTTTTTCAGTCACAATCAGGACATTAATCACTAAAACAGTCTGACCCTAAAGCAACATTTTTTGTAGAGTTTTTTATTTGTCTGGCCACCCTAAGTTTACCAATGTGTTGCATTTCATACTTGATTGATCAATGCACTTATGACTGGGGAATTGCAGTAGTGTAGTGATATCTTCAAACAACTTCATCTTTTTAATTTTAATGTATGCAGTTGCTTCCTTGTCCATGTTATAATTTAAATCATTTAGTTGCTTTTTCTCTATTTGCAACTTTTGTTTCATTTTGTTTTTAGTTCAGTTGTTTGAATCCAAGACAAACCACTAATAATATGCTTTATGCTTTAATTTCTTTAATATTGAAATTAAGTATTTATTTAAATGAAAAGCTAAAATTACGCTAATGAAGATTGAATTGATTGTAAAAAGGCCAAAAAGATCTATTCAGAAGTAAATAACCTAATGAAAAATTAAGTAAAAAAGTAGCATGAGAAATGAGAACATGCTATAAAAATAAGAATGAGCCAACAGAGCAGTGCTTTATGAAAATAAAAAATGAATGAGCAAGAAGAATGTTATAAATATACCTAAAACGTTCTATAGAAGAATGAGGCACATATCAAGTTCAAAATAAAATGGTCAGCATTTGCCTAGGTAAAAAAAAATTAAAAAACAAAACTCTAATTCAATTAATACGAAAATTAAGTGCACAAGCTACAGTCAAGAAAATATATAATTACAACTCTTTAAAATTTAATACATGGTTAAAAACATTTATTAACCAGTTTAAAAAAAAAACCTAACCATTTTTGACTTGAATCAGCTTTGGAAGTATTGGGTCTTTCATTTGGCGCTTTATACTTTTCAACATGAAGACGATTTTTACCCATTTTTTTGCCATTTAACTGCAAATACAAATTAAATATTTAGAAAAAACAAACCTCCAAGTTATGCTGTAAACAGCATTGACGTTCTTGATCAAGAAAAACTTCAAAAAAATCTGAGCATTAAGATAAATGCTGTCAAATTAAATCCATTGCATGATTTATACTTTAACTTTCTGTTCTTGTAGAATTAGCACAATTTCATCCACTTCTGTAAGTTGGCGTGAAGTAAAAGATTTTTCTTCCCTAAGCTTTCCATCTGACACTCTTCAGGGAAAATTTTCAGAATAAAGCTGAAATGAAACCGAACTGGATTATAAAGAGAAAAGCAGAGTTCTCATTGGCTGAAAAAGTTAGCCAATGAGAAAAAAGATTAAGAAATTTTCAAAGAGTAGACAAATTCTTTTTGTTTATACACAAGGGGATTTAATAAAGTCGCTCCAAGAGCAGAAAGGCGAAAAGAGTGACCTTGAGTGAGAATAGAAAATTTGTCACTATTGTAGTGAAGAGCACATTGGGTATTATCAAGAAGATGTTGACCAAGGGCAGATTCATGAAATTGTTGTGGGCATAGGTGGCCTTGCTAGAGCAAATCAAACAACACACTCCAAGATCCATTGCCAATCCTCCTACCTCGCACAACCACCAAAACCTTTCTCACTCTTGCAAGGCCAACATTTGCCCACAACAATTTTATGAACCTGCCATTGGTCAACATCTTCTTGACAACACCCAATGCACTCTTCACTACAATAGCAACAACTTTTCTATTCTTGCTCAAGATCGCTCTCCTTTTCACCTTTCTGCTCTTGAAGCAACTTTCATTAAATCTCTTAATTCCTTTGTGTGTAAACAAAAAGAATTTGTCTACTCTTTGAAAATTTCTTAATCTTTTCTCTTATTGGCTAACTTTTTCAGCCAATGAGAACTCTGCTTTCCTCTTTATAATCCAGTTCGGTTTCATTTCTGCTTTATTTTGACGATTTCCCCTGAAGAGTGTCAGATGAAAAGCTTGGGGAAGAAAAATCTTTACTTCATGCCATCTTCAAATTCTGTACCACCAAACTTCTACTTTAGAAAATAGATTGAAACTTAATTAATGGAACATTGAGAAGTAGAATATAAATTAACACAATCATTCGTCTCTATTTAGTAACTGGCCAGTTACCCCCACCCCCAGTCACTTACTCCCTGGTTATATACCCTCTAGGCAACATACCCCCCAATGTTAGTTATTAATATTTTATTGGAGGGTGACCATTGAACACTGCTTGTAATTAATAATGCCTTTCATTAATGATCAAAGGTATCTTTTCTTTAATTTCTTTAATTTCTAAAAATCTTTAAAATCCTATTTCTGAAGAATTAAGATAATTAATAAGATTTTTGGTTAAGGTTAGGATTAGAGTTAAGGTAGGGGTGTTTTAGTTGGAAAATCTTTTCACATAAACCATCATGCACTCGTTTTAAACATGTCTTTTTATACTATATAATGGGGTATAAAAGCCCTGGGGAGTATGTGACCAGGGTGCAAATGCCCAGAGGTTAGAAATGGATCCATTAGAAACCGTTTGAAATGGATCTTTATCAATTGGCTCACTCCATTACATTTAAACCTGTGGCAAACAGTTTTAAAAAAAAACTTGCAAAAAGATATTCAATCTAACAAGTCATTGAATAAAATGTTTGTGGCAGCCAACAAAACAACAAATATTTACAAAATGGATGTTGATAATTACAGAAAACTACTACGAGGCAATATCACTTCAACTTATAAAAAAGTAGATAAAAGTCTAACCAAAAAGATCAATCAAGAAGCTAAACATATTGTCAAAAAATTAAAACTTGATAACAGGATAGAATGCTTAGCCAAAAAGAATTCTTACATAACTTTGAAAAACCACAAAGATAATTTTTACAACGACCCTCAGAGCAGACTAATTAACCTTACAAAATCGGATATTGGAATCATATGCAAAAATATTTTAGATGGAATTAATTCAAGAATACGGTCTGACACCGGCCTACAACAATGTCGTAACACCACATCAGTGCTTTCCTGGTTCAAGAATATAACAAATTACAAACAAAAAATTGTGCAAATTTTTAAAATTTGACGTTATTCAGTTTTACTCTTCTATAACAGAAAAACTATTCCGGAGCTCAATTAATTTTGCAAAAAGATTTATTAATATAAAAGATCATGAAATTAACGTAATGTTACATTGTCATAAATCTATATTATTCAGTGATGATAGTATCTGGATCAAAAAAAACAATAGCGAATTCGATGTAATAATTGGCTCTGACAACAGAGCAGAAATATGTGAACTGGTGGGACTGTTTCTTTTGCATTAACTTTTTACAATTATTCCTAAAGAACTTGCCAGTCTATACAGAGATGACAGCTTAGCGATTCTTCAAAATTCCGGTGGCCACAATACTGACCGAATCAAAAAAAGAATTATAAAATTCTTCCAAAAACACAATTTAAAAATTGCCATTGAAGCAAACATTTTACAGACAGATTTTTTAGATGTCACTTAACATCAAAACAGAAAAGCACTGGCCATTCAGAAAACCAAATGATCAACAATTATATATAAACATTAATTCCAACCACCCACCTTCCATAAAAAAAGCACTACCAAGCATGATATCAAACAGACTTTTGGAACTTTCTTGAAACTTGGATAATTTTAAAAAAGCTATTCCACCATATAAAACACAATTAAACAAAGTGGCTACAAAGATAATTTAATATTTAGTGAAACTCAGCTGAAAAAGAAATCAAGAAAACGCAAAATCATATGGTTTAATGGTTAACCCACCTTTTAATAATTATGTTGTCAACAACATCGGAAAAGAATTTATAAAATTGATAAACAAACACTTCCCACCACAACACAAGCTTCATAAAATTTTAAATAGAAATACTGGTAGCATAAAAATCAGCTATAGTTGCATGCCTAACATGAAAGCAATTATAACCAGCCGTAATAAGAAGCTATTGGAAAAGGAAAGCTCTCAACAATCAAAGTCATACAACTGCAAAAATAAAGACATCTGCCCACTAAAAGGATCTTGCCAACAGCAATCTGTCATTTACCAAGCAGACATAGCTTATGGAAATACAACAGAAAGCTACATAGGTTGCAGCGAAACAAAATTTAAATCCCGATGTTATAACCGTATGCAATCATTTAAAAATATAAAGAAAAGAAATGCCACAGAGCTTTCCAAAACATTTTGGAATGCCAAAGAATCAGGTCTCATTCCCACAATTAACTGGAAAATAATCAATCAAGTTATCTCTTATAAACCAGCTACTAGCAAACCAACCAACAACCCTCACTTACAGAAAAATGTCGCCACAAAAACAAATTTAAACTAAACAAATTACCTACTAGATTTTGTATGCTTAAATTGCCATTATTCTTGTGCATCTGGGCTTTCTTGTCAGTCATTAAATCCGCTTATATTTTCCACTATTGTTTGCACCATTTTTTGTTCACTTTACTTTTTCATGTTATGCGATTTTTCTTGTTACCTTTTTATTGCTTTGTAGATTATTTTCTTTCCTTTTATATCTTTCACCACACACCCAACTCACCTTTCCTCACCTTCAATTGAATGCAAACCTCTACACTTGCATTTACTATATTTCGAGTTATTTTTTTCTTGTATGACATCATAGGAATTGTATTATTTACTTAATTTAATTACATATTATTTATTTGACATGTATTTTTTTTCTACCACAAATAACTATATTTTTAATTTTCTAGTAACCACCTGACGATTCTAAGGATGAAACAGATTGTTGTGGTTTTTAAACAGTGATTGAATAAATTTTGTATTAAATTGCTCTCATTGTTTTATTGAGAACTCTGTGGGAAAAATCGATTTACTCCTGCAATGTATGTATATATATATATATATATATATATATATATTAAACACTACACTTTATTAGTTAAAACCACAACAGTCTGTTTCATCTTATCAAATCATTAGGTGGTTACTAGAAAATCAAAAATATATAGTTATTTGTGGTAAAAAATAATATGCGTGAAATAAATAACACATAGTTAATTATGCAAATAATACAGCTCCTGTGACGTCATACAAGAAAAATAACTCAAAAATATAGAAAATGCAAGTATAAAGATTTGCATCCATTTAAAGGTGCAGGATGGCATGTTAGGCATATTGTAAAAAATTTAAAAGGAGGAAGGGAAAATCTACAAAACAATTAAAAGGTTACAGAGAGATTGTATGAGGTGAAAAAGTTAAGCAAGTGAAGGACAGTGCAAATGATAGTGAGCAAATTAAACTAATTGACAAAAAAGGTAATATAATTAATTTGAATTTGTTTTTGTGATGATGTTTTCTGGTGAGCTTTGATTGTTTGTAGAGTGTTTTGGTTTGATAGTAGTGGTCTAATTCAAACACAAAATAATTCTAATATTGAAGTAGGTGAAGCCACAAATAATTACAAAAGGTTTTTTAAAATTTGAAATTTTTTTTGTTTGAGTTTTATTAAATGATAATAAAAATGAGTTTTAAGTTTTGATTAATTGCATGTTTGTTGTTTTACTGCACATCACTGTGCATTGTCCCATGCATCTCGAGGTGACATCATATTGTTGCATCATCTTTAGTCTTACTGTTTAAAATGCGTTTTTGTGCTTACTTGAGAGAGTGGATAATCAAATTGTTATATTCTAAATATCAAGATATGCAAAAGTTTAATTAGTTTGCCAATTTTATTAATTTTGCAGTGCTGCCACCTGACAAGTCTTTTGAGGATGAAACAGACTGTATACATATATTGAAAAATAATAAAAAAATTCAAAGACCAACATGCTTGATAGCCATTTGTGCTTGTTTTTCAGTTGTAAAATTCACATATGCATAACCTCGAGAACCATTTTCGTCAGAAGCAATCTAAATAGTAATTGGAAAGATTTTAGTAAGGAACTCTTAGAATAAATTAATTTAAATTCAATATTTATTTGTTACTTGTATAATTGTGTGAAACTTTAGATTGCAATTTTCTTATTCACACTTAAAAAACTTATTTAGTTTAATTTAGTTTTACTGGACAGCATCCAAACCAAAACCCATTTAAACGTTTTTTGAACAACATTCTGTATATACTTATCCAATAAAAGAAGTAATCAGAGCAAGATTTTTAAGTTGTAAACAAACTCTTTTTGGCAGCACAAATTTTGCCAAAATAATTTAATGTAAATGGCTTTTAAAGCAGAGAAATGAGAAGTAGAACAGCAAAATAAAAGAATAGTAAGCTTTTTATCACTGTAATATTGGGTGCATATTGGGTTGTCTAAAAAGTGTTGACCAATTGCAAATTCACTTAACATTTCTGAAACAGACCGAATGGCCAATTCCCAATTTTAACAATACCTCTACTCGTTTTTGCAAATCTTGAACCCCAATCATGTTTAGTAAATCTGTAATTAGTCAACACCTTTATAGCCCTATGTCAGGGATGGCGCATTTTTTTAATTGACTTGTCATTTTTGATATCTTAAGAAAAGAAAAAAAAAGTAGGTCACAATTTTACTTACAGCATCAATGAAAAACTTGTTGCTGCATTGTCTCTGCTAGTTGGGTAATGCTAGGTCAGGGATGTCCATTGTTTTTCATATTTTTCAATTGTTTCTCATATTGACCCAAAATCAGTGGTTTGCCCTCATGGCCCTATGTGGACCTTAAATTACAGTGATGGCAGGTGCTTTTTATAACCTGGCATGTGAGTAAGTCTATTACTGCTTTTTAAACATGACAGACCAAAATCAAACCTGTCGAAACAAAGGGTATCTACCTATTCCGATATTCAACAAGGGTCTGCTAATTGGCAAACATCCTTTTCAGGACAAGGCAATGCTTGGATAAAACTGCCCTTTTCAGGGTACATTACCAACAAGTTCCAAAGACCCACTATTTCCAGTTGAACATCAAAGGCCTCACAGTAAGCAAGATGAATGTTCTTCATTACCTTGCTCTGCAGTTTGAGGCATTCGTCATCCTTCTACAGAAGACCCACTGCACTGATGCAAACAAGTTGGTACTTCCAAGCTACCAATTAGCTGGGTCTTCTTTAAGCAGGAAGCATGGCCTTGCCACGTTTGTCCATGAGTGACTAAGGTATATGCTTTGGGACCAATCTCCACTGACATCAGAGATTGAGTGGTTGTGCATGGACATTGATGGTTATAAAATAGTCAATCTCTACAAACCTCCACCAATGCAACTGTGATCTCTGAATCTCCCAGTGTTTCCTCACCCCTGTCTTTATGCTGGCAATTTCAACTGTCATCATGCTGATTGGGGTTACAATAATACAGACTGGATGGTGAGTGCTTGGCTGACTGGGCAAGTATTAATTGTCTTGCCCTCCTATACATTGCAAAGGATATTGCCAATTTTTACTCCGGCTGTTGGAACACTGACACCAATCCAGATCTAGCTTTCACTAGCGTAGGTCTAAACAGTCGTTTATCAGATAGATGTGTACTTGAAAAGTTTTCCAGGTTATAACATCAACCTTTGCTTATTACACCACCAAGGTTTGTTCTGTCAGCCCCAAGCAGGCCTATTAAGACTTTGTTGCTGCTTGATTCACTTGATGTGGATGCAGTTTATCAGGACTTCTGTAACACCATCAAGAAAGTTGCCAAAAAGATTATTTTACGCAAGTATCGAAACAATTATATTCCGTATTGGGATGCAGAGTGTGAATCCCTTTATAGAATGTTCCTGCAGTCTCCTCAAGAAGACAACTCAAGTTTGGTTGCTACAGCTTTGCTTGCCAAGTTTGACAAGCAGAGAATTAATGGTCCAAGGCAGCTTGGAGCATTAACTTTTCAGACTCTAGTCAAAAAGCATAGAGTATTTTAAACAACCTTACTGGTAGGTGATAACACTCTGCTCATCACTGTCCCATCTCTGCTGATGCTATTGCATCTCAGCTGGTTAGAAACGGGAGATATGAGGTTGTTGACCACAAGTCATCTTGATTTGTCTCTCTAGAGGTGTTTGACCTTTAAAGAGCCACAACACCAGACACACTCAATATCTCTGACACTTTCTTACAAAGAGAATTTACTGATTTAAAATTTTATCAATTTTAAATTTAAAATCAACATTTAAAACCAGGTAAAGCTCCGAGCCCTGATTCCATCTGCCCAGAGCTTATAATCCATGCTGGAGCAAGTCCTGGTTATGTGACTTCCTTTCTTCCAGCTTGTGCCGACTCAAAATTTCCCAAGATCTGGAGAAGAGTGCTTGTAGTCATGATTCCAAAGCCAATGAAGTCTGTGGGGAGACCCAAATAGTTATCCACTGATATTTCTGCTCTGTGTTCCCTACAAGATCCTCGAGGAGCTTATCTTGGTCTGCATGGAGCAATTAATTGATCCATTGCTCCCTAATTAGCAGGCTGGGTTTTGACACAGGAAGTCAACTGTAGAGGAAGTTGTTCTGCTAACCCAGAACATCGACAATTCTTTTGAGGCTAAAAGGCCTGGGTTATATTTGTCAATCTGACAGCTGCTTATGACACTGTCTGGCACCATGGCCTTACCTGCAAGCTGCTGAGGCTTCTGCTGAATAAGCACTTGGTCAGAATGATCATGCAGCTTGTTCAAAACTAAAGTTTCACACTTACTACTGGTGACAGCAAGCAAAGCAGGCTATGACATCTGAAAAATGGCATTCCTCAGGGATTGGTCTTGGCTCCCCTCCTATTCAACATCTATACATATGATCTGCCTTCCATGATTTCCAAAAAGTTTGCTTATGCTGATGATTTAGCATATGTTTACGCTTTCAGCATATCTCCAGACTTGGAGGTTGAAGCTCAGTCACACTAAAACAGTGACGGCAGCCTTTCACTTAAATAAACAAGAGGCCAAATGTATGCTAAAAGTCTACAACAATGATAGACTTTTACCATTCTGTCCAATCCCGACTTATTTTGGGGTAAAACCAGACAGATGGCTCACATTTCCTCACTGTCTAGTGGAATTGCGCAAAAAAACTATACTCACGCATCACACTGCTGAGGCAACTTGTAGGCTCAGGATGGGGTCCTGGTGCCAAAATACTATGCACAGCTGCCTTATATCTGGTCTACTCAACAGCTGAGTACAGCACACCAGTCTGGTATTGCAGTGCTGACACTTGCCTCATAGACATAGACAATGTCTTGAATGACGCCTTGTGCATAGTCACTGGATGCCTGCATCCCACTCCAATGGACCACCTACCCATACTCTCAGGCATCCAGCCAGCTGAACTTTGCCAACTGGGAGTGACACCCCTCCTTGACCTCTGGACCCTGATCATATCTTGTATGGTCTTTCAAGTGGATCCTCAGATGCTCATCAAAAGACACTAAAATCTAGACTCCCATTTGTGCCAGCTGTGCAGAATCTTTTAAACAGCCTTGCTGGACTAGGTATCCGCGCTTCTGAGTGGACAAACCATAAATGGAATGTAAAGTATAATAAGAATACTTCTAGGCTCCATGTTTTCATACCCAAGACCAGTACCAGGCTTGTTGGGATGAGCTTGCCCCGAACAGCTTGGGTTAGGCTCAACCACCTATGAATTGGTGTTGGGTGATTGCATTCCCCCCTGCACAAATGGGGTCCTGCTCCTTTACCAAATTGCAAGTGTGGTGCCTCTGAACAAACTACAGACCATGTTCTAATAGTGTGCCCCATACATCAGGTACCACATGGAACACAAGGTTTGATGGTGTTGGATGACAAAACTCAATGCTGGCTTAACAACATCACTGCTAGCATCTGATTCAAGCAGCACAACCAGCCTGGGGTAGTAAAAGGATAAACCCTTAATCCCAGTCCTGTTTGTGTCTGACCTGGAGTGGATGCCCTTTCAAACGATGACAATGGCGACAGTGATAAAAACTTTATTATTCTTTTATTTAGCCATTCAACTTTTCATTTGTCTCCTTTAAAAGCCATTAACATCAAATTTTCTAGCCAACCCAATTCTGCCAAGAATAATTTGTTTACAACAACAACTTAGAAATCTTGCACTGATTATGTGTTGCAACAACCAATCATTTCTTTGCTCAGTGATCTATGACAATCAATTGTAATTTGCTTCATTATGATGTTTTATCTCCTGTTAAGTGTAGGATGAAAAGCTTAGAGACGAGTTTTTTCATGCTATATTTAAATTCTGTACAAACCACTTGTGAAAAACAAGAAGATAGAAATTACCTTTAATGATAATATTTGTCCAAACTTTTCACATTCTTTTTTCAATTGGTCATTGGTAATTGATTTGTCTAAATTTTTAAGATATACATTTGCATTTTTTGCTTTTTGCAAAGCCGGATCTAATTTATTAGGCTTAATTTCCATTGGCATTCCTTTCAAAAGGTCATTATTCATTGTTTGAAAAGCTTGAAATGCTATAAAAAAATATTTAACAAAAAATGTTTGAAATGACAAACATCTCAGCAACCCAATAGATTACATTAAAACTCAATAATCAATAAAAAAGCTACTAAAAAAATATTTTGTAATTACCATATATTTTGGCATATAAGACGACCCTTAAAGTCAAAAAACATCCCTTAAAATTGGGGTTGCCTTAGACAACTGGTATAAAAGTCTTTATATATGTACAAAAAACCAATATAATTTTGTACCTTGTCTTATCTGATGGTGGTCTTATACGCCGAAATATACGGTATTTAATAGTGTTTTGTCTGTTATTCAATTTCAATTAACACAATTTAAAATTATTCAAATTAAAACCATTTTATATGTGCCAGCAGATAATGTCACTGTTTTGGTCTTTTAGGACCTTGTCAGTACTTATTTAAGGCTATATCAATAGTTTAAACAAAATTTAACCATTGTGGTACCTATAATAAATTTTGTTTAAGCGTATATAACCTTAAACAAGTATTGGTCAACACAGCACTGACAAGGTTCTGAAGACCAAAACAGTGACACTGTCTGCTGCTATTGACAATATCAAGCCTTGTAAGCTTAAAACAATTTACCTTAGAATTATTGAGTTTTAGCTTAAATTCCTAAACAGAGTGGTGCCTATCAGATATATTATGCAACACTAAAACTAAAGATATGCTTGGCATCAATTATATGTGTTAGATACATGCAGCAGTTAAAAGAGTTAAAAACATTAGGCTATTATTTTTTCTGGATGTTTCAAATAACAGTTGAACTAGAAATCAATTTTGACAGAGCAAATTTTCGTATCATATTCATTTCCATTACAACTTTTTTAACTACTTTTTTTTGTCTGTCCTGGGTATAACTTTAAACTAAATCTGATGGCAAGGCTTTAGTCTCGGGGTTTTTAAAGTTATAGGGAAAGTGGAGTTACTCTTTAATGTCCATTACTCTCATCCAGACTCATTACCACAGTTGTGAAGTTGTAGCAATTTTCTCCAACTCCAACTCTTACTTCACCTCTTTAAAATTTTCCAACTCCAGCTCTGACTCTGACTCCACAAACTTAAGATTTTAAGATTTTACAACTCCAACTCCAACTCCAGAATACCTACAAAAATGACTCCAACTCTGGCACATCTAAAAAAACAATTCTGACTTTGATTCTGGCACATCTAAAAAAAACAACTCCTACTCCCAACTCCAGCAAGCCTGAAAAACAACTTTCTCCACCCTAAAATGTGCAACTCCTACTCCTGACTCACACTCCATAACCTTGATTAAGTCACACTTTTAAAAATCTAAAAAAAAAAGGAAAAGCCGAACTTTTTTTTAAATCTGTCACCTGAGCTGCATAATGTTAAGGTTTGATATTAGTTTTTCAAAGTGTCTGATAAAAGTGTTTGAGCCGGACATTTTGAATTAAGTCACAAAATAAAATCAGAAAATTTAAATGATTTAAAACCTGACAGACAGTATTAACAAGAACAAAATTAAATACAAAAATTGTAAAATAAGAATTGAAACTAAAACTTCTATTTTATCTATTGCCCTATGTATATGCTGGCCTGCAATCAGAAAGAAGCCAAGAAAAGCGTCTCAAGCATTTTAAAACTTGCTATTTTAACAATTGAGTGCTAAGTTCTCATTTCATGATAATAAAGATTGCTTTTATTTTGCCAATATTAACTGCAATAAACTCAATCTTGCATTCACTACCATATAGGCCTATTGCAGGGATATTTTTAGTGATTTCTATTGAATGCTTGTTAGCACCATATACTTATTTGACTATTTTTGCAAGAACAAGAATGCTATTTTTCTCTCATTGTACAGGCCTATAACAGCCCAAGTGACAAAATGAAATAAATTTTTATATCTATGTGACTATAAATGACATGGCTAATCTGAAAATTTAAATAGTAATTTTTCTGGAAAGCAAATATTAGATTTTTATTGTTCTTCCCAAAGTGCATACTTTGTCTCTCCAATGCATGATGTGCAATTGTGGTGCTATGTAGATAAACAAGTTTATTGTTTAGACCAGTGGTCCTCCAAGTGGTAATTGGAATATTTAAGGGGTCAAAAGGAGGTGCACAAATAAACTTAAACAAATAAACTTGAGCAATAAAGCAACACCGCCAAAAATCTCAAACATGCATAGTTGTCAAAATGAAGATATTTTTTAGAATTTTAATTGCTTCCCCTCACATTTATAGTAATTTAAAGATACAGATTGTTGCATGTAAGTGAAAATAAAAAACAGTTATTCACATTAAGTGTTTAAAAGTGTGTGCTCAATACAACATTTTTTACTTATTTTGAAGTCGACATGCAAAAAAGTTTGTAAAAGCCACATTTGTTTAATTACTGAAGCATACCTTTGCCACTTGCCAAGTAGGCCTATGCTCACTGAAACTTTTTTAACCTAAAAAAAAAGTTAAATTTTTTAAAACTTTAACTGTGGTTTAGTAGGCCCAAGTTCTTTAATAGTTATTTTAGTACTAGAAATTAAATCGATTTTAGAATTTAACTTTTTGTTCAAGCTCACAAAAATTTTGCAAATTCAAGTTTTTCATTTCTAATTTTTCGAGTTTAGGAAAGGATCGTGTAATTTTCATATTAATTCTCATTCCCAGTTAATAGGTCTGTTACAAGAGATCCAAAATAATTATTTATTTTAAAAATTAGTTAAATAACTTACGGGATTGCATATTTTTAGTTATAGTTCAGAAATTTTTATTTTTTGATTTCAAGTTTACTGCTTCAGTTCATGATGCTATTTTTGTAATATTTACCAAAAGATTATTTAACAGAAACACAATTCATCCCCGTCCAGCAATGAGGGCTGGCAAGTAAAAAGCAATGAGAAATTGCAATCAGGGACATGGGAAAAAAAATTAGACAGGAGAAGCAAAACTTTAAAAAAGAACACTTTTTTGGTTGAAAAGATAATTTAACAAATGTAAATTTTAGTGTTGGAGAAAATTTTTACTAAAAAACTTAATGAAGACCAAAAAGTAAATAAATACAAAGGTCTTAACTTTTCAGCAGCAATATTTTACATACTTGGCCTGTAAATATTTTGATTTAGCATATTCAAAAAGGTTAGAATGTCCCTGTTGCAAATGAAGATGTGATTGGTCGACAGGGTGGTGGGAGCACTGTACTTGTGTTCAATATGGTGTCGGTTCAAAACTTACTCCATTTTGTTGTGTCCTTGAAGAAGACACTTGATGGTATTTTCACCTGCTTGGCAGTCTTGGCAAGCAGTTCTACATTTCAGTCATATCTCTTATAAAGCTAAAAAACCAAACTAAGAATTTCAACCAGACAGCAATATCTTTGTAGCTCTGGAAACAGATTGGGGTAATTGTTTTCCTTTTGTATTAGCACCTCCATCACTTTCCAGCAAGTCCAGAGGATAAATATAGAGATAAAACAGATAAATAAAGACCTATTCCATTTTACCAACCTTCACTATCAACTAAAAAAATTTACACCTTCATATTCAAGCAAAGACATTTTTTGGTCTTTACAAAATTTTCTGCAAAAATTTTTTCCCATTTGTTAAAGTTTATGTTGGTTAGGACTTTGATGCTTTTAAAATGAAAAAAACACTTTTTATAAACTTTGTCCTCCCTGCTACTGTTATAGTATAAATAGAAAAAAATTTTTGAAAAAAATAGTAACACAATCAAAAAAAGCTTAATGTCTAAAAGTGTGCTTAATTTGGAATTTTTTTTTTATTAAAATTTTTAGTTTCATAAATACATCAAAAAAGTTATTAGGTAGGTTATATTTTTTCATGGCTCAACTTTTTCCTTCAATCATATTTTAAAATGAGAAAGCTTGAAATACCATACAAGCGGAAGCTTATTGTGTCTGCCTGAGCAAAGGTTTTTGATGGATCATTTTGTCTTCAAAAATCCCATTGAGCCGTTGAGTCCCAAACATTTTTACATTGATTCAAAAGTCATTTTTGCATTGAATTAATCTAAAGAGTAATTTTTTAACCTTGAGTAGGATTTTGAAGAACTGACACTAAACCAAAATTAAGTTTACATTTTTCAAAAAAATCTACTTTTTGGTCCAAGAATTTAAAGCAAAAACCATTCTTTATTAATTTTATATTTAGGGCCATAAGTGACACTGTCTTCCGAAAAGTATTCAGCACATATATGCATGCCTGTTTGTGGGTTTGATGCATTCAACCAGCTGTAGCAAACGTGTAAGTTTGATTTAGCCTTGAGTGAAGTCAGAGTAGCAAAAAACAATAATGACTCTGACTCCTGTACATCTACAAAAATGACTCTGACTCCAAATCCAGCAAAACTTAAAAAATGACTCCAGCTTGAACTCTGACTCCATCAAAACTAAAAAAAATGATACTGGCTCCAACTCTGACTCCATCAAAACTAAAAAAACCACTCCGGTTCTGACTCCAACTCTGCCCAAACTCTGAAACTCTGACTCCACAATTGTGCTCATTATTGATCTGGATTGTGAGCACCTGTTAGGGTTCCAATTATAGATCAACCTATTGCCTTGCAGTTTTTTACAAAGGCTATATCCACAGCAGACAACTGTGGTTGGTGTAAGCAAGGGCAAGCAACCAATAAAAAAATTTGATCCAAAAAAAAACTTATAAAAAAGCAATTTAAAAAAATGGCCCCTAGTCCCCAACAACCTTTAAATGGGCAGGAGTGTGAAGAATCTCCAGGTATAATTTTAAAAAAATGAAAAAGACTGATGATCAGATTTGGAATTAGACTTGGAACCTGGAACGTTGGCAGTCTTTGTGGTAAATGGATACAGGTGGCAGAGGAATTAAGGAAGAAGGTGGATATTTGTGGTCTAAAAAAGGTACAATGGAATGACCAAAGAGCTCATTTAATAATTGTTGAAGAAGATATAATTTAGGGTGGTTGGAAAATGATGTTAGGAAGGTCAGTGTGGGAATATTGGTCAAGGAGTTGGCAATCAGTCAAATCAACAACAATCACCAATTATTTCCATCATGCAGGATTCTATATGGAAGATGATGCAGTGGAAGAAAGTGCAAGTGAGGAGAAACAATTATTAGAAATTGAAGTTGGTGACTATTTTGTAGCATTGGATGATGAAGAATAATGTGTCAATGAATGCGCAGATGTTGACAATGTGTTACAAGATGTTATAGCATTACTCTGTGTGGGTGAAGATTCGGAATGTGACAATGATGATATCCAGTGCCAACCTGTGACAAATGCAGAAGTGAAAAAAAGTTTGTCCCTTTTGCATCGATTTATGGCCCAATGTGGCTGCAATGAGAAATCTTTGTATGCTTTTGATGTGTGTAAACATGCCATAGATTTGTGTATTGCAGAGTCTGAACATCAGATGACACTGGATGAGTTTTTTAAATGATTGTTTGTCCAGTGTGAACAATTTTGAAATAAATTTAAACAAGTAATTTTGAGCTTAGCTTATACTCAATAGTGTTCTGGTGCTATGCTTCATTCTTAGATCGAAAAAAACCTCCAACTGTTATACTCCAAAAATTTTAAATTTTGGTTATTGTATGCCTCTGCTTAATACAGGCCATAACATTTTGGCCCAAAGTGTCCATAATAAGCAGAGCACCCTGTACAATTAAATGCTGGCACACTGATCTAACTAAAGTGGAAAAATACAACAAGACACAACTATTTTTAACTGAGTAACATCGGATGATAACTTGAAACCTTTCTACATTTTAAAATTTTCTTTATCATCTAAAGAAAAACAAATATCTAGATAAAGAGGTACACAATTTACTTTGACCTGTCACTGCTGCAATTCCTACACTATGTGGAACTCCAAAAGTTCATAAAGACAGAGTTCCATCAAGACCAATCTTATCAACAGTTGGTAGTTACTTTTATCAAAGTGCAATTAGGATCAGTAACCTCCTTCAAAATTATTGTACACACCCTTGTAGTATAAAAAATTACTTTGATTTGGTTAAGAAATTTTTCTACTTTTTGTAATTTGCATAAGAAAACCTTAGTCATCTTTGATGTGCAAAGTCTTTTTATGAATAGAAATTAAGATTTTATCCTAAGCATTATTCTTGATAATAAATCTATGACAATTTTTGCAAAGCAAGACAATTTGGTGGGACCAATTTGGCAGGTGACAATTTGATGGGACAAATTTGTCGGCAAGCCAATTTGTCGGTGAACCAATTCATCAGCGAGTCAATTTGGTGGCAAAATAAATAAAAATAATTTACCTTCACTGGCATTGAAGTGACAACAAAAAAGTTTTGTTATGTCACAAAGGCAATTGCAATTAATAGAAATTAATAGAAACGAACTAATTAATAGAAATTAATAGAAACAAATAGAAATTAATAGAAACTTTATAATAGCAATTGCAATTGTTTAGCTGATGAGAGTGAAAATTCGCAATTAAATGCATTAAATTTAGGTATGTTCCTAGCCGAATATTCATTTAATTAAATTTACAATAGCTTAAATTCAAATATTTAAATTTAAAAAAGTACTTAATTTTAAGGAAATCGCCAAAGCTTGGTGGGTTAGTAACGGTTAATGATTAATTAACGAGACCCATTCTTAGATGTAAAATATGTCTTTTGGCAGCCGAAGTGTTAAATAGTTAAATTTTTGAACCAAGGTTGTTTAAAATATATCTTTTAAAAAATTAAAGTTTTGCAGGTGTACAAAAGTTGTGATGTCATAATAAGCATTATATTATATAGAAATATTTTTCTACAAATTTATTCTGGTCGATGTGCACAAACATTTTTTTGCAGATCAGTGTATCAGAAAAATACTGAATGATGGTTAAGTCACAGTGGTTATTATATTAAACTATCAAAACATGAAAATTATTTTAACTATTTTTTATTAGCTGCTCTAACACTTTGTTTTGTCTATAGGGTTTGTCAGAAAGCAATCAAAAATCTTACAAAGTGATAAAAAGTAAGCAAAAGAATTTGAAAACAAAAAGAAAAACACGGCTGTGATTAAAAAGTTAAAACAGTTACAATTTTTATGAGTAAATTTCAATGTGTCAAGTTTTTTTCGTTGCTTACAATAATGTTTTCAGATATGAATTTAATATGGCCAGTATCATGATTAATGATTCTGACACTAAAAAAAACTTTGCACATTGAAATTTAATTAAAAAATTTGTAACTGGTTTAACTTTTTAATCACTCTCAAATTTTTCTTTTTGTTTTTAAGTTCTTTTGCCAACTTTTTATTGCTTTGTTAAGCTTTCCTTTTTGTATTTGTTTTTCAGATTTTTGTTTGCTTCTGACAAGCCCCTATAGATGAAACAAACTATAATAATTACGAACTATAATAACGAAACAAGCTAATAAAAAATAATTAAAATAATTTTCATGGTTTGATAGTTTAAAATAATAATCACTTTGACTTAACCGTCATTCAGTATTTTTTTGATATGCCAATAGGGATGGGCAGTTCAGAATAATATACTATTCTAGAATATTCTAGAATAGTTAAACCGAATCCAGAATACCGAATCCTTTTTTCTACAATTAGCACAATCAACATGAAAACATTTATTTACTACAAGTTTACAACAACAAAAACACTATCAGAGCACGAGTTTATTGCAGTGCAATATATTTAAGCTTTCTACATGTTTGCCTTTCAAATGTAATTTAGTGGCAGTAATTTAGTGGCAGTTAAACCTGCACTTGAAAAAGATCTTTTGGAGGATGCAGATGTAGCAGTTATACAATGATATTAACCAAATTTTTACTTAATACGTAAATGTAACAAATCGTCGAACAGGATTTTCAGAATGAATGCAGCTAAAGAAAAGCACGTGGTTATGTGTGCATGTGCATCACGAGAAAATGCCCGCATTCGACTAATAAGTACGATTGTGTGTGTGAGCTAATTTTCCTATCGTTGCTTGCAATTGGTACGTTTACAAAAGAAAATATGTGACCAAGCAATGTGATACAGCACTCCAGTCTAATTCAAAGAAAGACCGATTGGAGCGAGAATATAAAACAAAATTAGTTGCTCTAAGAGATAAAAAGAGAAAAAACGCTGTGCAAATTGCTCTCGTGGGCCCAAAGCATGCCGAAAATTTTTCGAATTTTTAAAATTTGTTAAGATGCTCAAGAACAACATAGTTTTTTTTAACCAACTACTTTCCCTCTAAAACTAACTCTGTTTCTCCCTAAAATTAACTCTCCCTTCAATCGGTTTTTCTTCGAATTGGATTCAACCTGAAAAAGTTTGTAAGCACAATATAAACCGAATCCTATTATTCGGTTTAAAGTGGCATTTTGGATTCGGATAGTTTAGGATTCGAATCCTTTGGATTCGGTATTCTGAATTGCCCATCCCTATATGCCAATATACAGAAAAATGTTTATATATAGTATAATGCTTATTATGTCACAACTTTCGTATGCCTGCAAAACTTCAATTTCGTAAAAGATATGTGTAAAACAACCTTGGTTCAAAAATTTAACTCTATAAGTTCCATTTTTTAATTTAAATATTCAAAATTAAGCTATTGTAAATTCAATTATCATAGTTATCTGATTGTAAGCCAAGGCTTACATTGTTTTCTGCTTTCATTTTGTGTGGTGTATTTTCAAGGGTGGTCAACAATTTTTTTCATCACAGCATTTCAGCAAAAATAAGAATCACACAAAGTGTAACAACCTCAGAAGTGAACATTATAAACACTTGCTACGAATTGAGAAATGTAACTACCATAAAAAAACTAAGTCAATTACTGGTAGTTTTTATTTTTTGGGCATAGATTTCTAAATAATAGTACCAGTATCTGGACTGAAAGCAGCAACACAAATCAGCTTATCACTAACCAAAATGTAGCTGAAAGAAAATGAGGAAGGAGTCAATGCTAGCTGCTTGATAATAAAAGAGCAAGGTGTTAGGAAAGTGGAAAGCTATTGTACAAAAATTGTTTTATAATATACGAATAATAGCCAAAACTTGTTTATGCATTTCTTTGACTTAATTATTATTTCCATTATTGTTGCATCACAGAAAGTCATAAGTTTAAGCACTTAAGTTTTACAGTTGTAGGTGTTGCTTACTTTCAAGGCAGCTTATAATAATTTCTTATCACCATTTCATGCAGTGTACTTTAAAGGGTGACTTACAATTGGATAAATACAGTAGATGAATATTCAGCTAGAAACATACCTAAATTTAACGCATTTAACAATTATAAATGCAAATTTTTACTCTTATCATCTGAACAATTGCAATTGCCTTTTCAATTGCCTTAGTAACATAACAAAACTTTTTTATTGTCACTTCAACGCTAGTGAAGGTAAATTATTTTTATTTATTTTCCCATCAAATTCATTTGCCGACAAATTTGTCTCATCAAATTGTCTCCTGCCAAATGGTTGTGTACCCCAATTTTTGGCATGAACAAAAATGAGTTTCATAAACTACTCATCTGAACCACATCTTTCAACCGTCACTTCAACGCTAGTGAAGGTAAATTATTTTTATTTATTTTCCCACCAAATTCATTTGCCGACAAATTTGTCTCATCAAATTGTCTCCTGCCAAATGGTTGTGTACCCCAATTTTTGGCATGAACAAAAATGAGTTTCATAAACTACTCATCTGAACCACATCTTTCAACCGTCACTTCAACGCTAGTGAAGGTAAATTATTTTTATTTATTTTCCCACCAAATTCATTTGCCGACAAATTTGTCTCATCAAATTGTCTCCTGCCAAATGGTTGTGTACCCCAATTTTTGGCATGAACAAAAATGAGTTTCATAAACTACTCATCTGAACCACATCTGCTTCAACATTTGAATTTAATCAGAGTTTTTATAAACAAATCGATGATGTTGCAATGGGATCTCCTTTAGCTTCAGCTCCAGGTATTTGTATGAATTGGGTGTTAAATGAAATAAACAAAATATCATAGTATTTTTTTAAAATATTAAGATGATCTTTTTTTGGCATTTGACAACATTGAAGATATCAAAACTACGTTTAAACTATTCCACTCAATCCATAAAAAAATCAAATTTACCAAAGAAACAGAAGCTAACAGCCAATTATTCTTTTTAGATTTACATATTAAACAGCAGATAATTTCCAACAAAAATCTATAGAAAGCCAACACACACAGGACACACTTTATACAAAATGGGACAGCAATGCACCTTCAAAATATAAATGGAGCTTATAAAAAATTGTATTATACTATGCATTCTATTTATGCAAAGACTACAAACTTATGAGCAAAGAATTTCAAACCATACCTTCTTAAATAAACAATTTTCTTTAAAAACAGATTCAACTTCTCAATTGCCTTCAGTTCCAACCTTTTATTTTAAATTACCTTGCATATATAGTGTCTAATCAAATAACCAAAGAAATCAATTCCTTTTAAAAAAAGCAATAACAAAATTCTAAATTTATCTTTATTGAAGAAACAATTGATAATGGGAAATATTTCAACAATAAAGACAAGCAAGAAACAAGTAATTGTTATAATGTAATCTATAAAATCAAATGCAATTGTGAAAAATTATAATGGGCAAACTAAAAGAAATCTGATAATAAGACTTAAGAATCACAATTCCGATTCAACCACTCAAGAAACAAAGGTCACAAAACAAAGTTTGGATAATCCTAATTCCTAACTAATGCATTGACTTCAATAACATAATTGTTTTATTAACTTAAACCATTGGCACATATTGTTATTAATTAAAGAAAGTTTACTTATTCAAAAATTTGAATCCAATCTTATTATCAATAAAAGTTCAATCCCCTTGTACATATTTAATATTTAATTTATTTACCAGATCATTAAATATTCTTTATTGTGCAACAAGTTTTTTAGTAACTTTGCTTTTTACATTAAAAGTTTAACCACTTAAATAAACTAATTATTATGACTTGGTGGGTCAAAAAATTATTTATTTTACTTTTTCTTGTTTATTTTGATTCTGCTGCTTACTACAATCATTTTGACATAAATCTTTCTGCTCAAAGCCAAGTACTTTTTGAAATATCTACATTTGAAAGTCTGCTTATTCTGAAAAAACAATAAGCAAAAAGCAGTTGAAATGACAAATCAACACAACATGAAATTCAATCAGTCCATCAGTATGGAAAGTCAAACAGTGTTTAAGTCCATCAGTGTGCAGCCCTGTTGTGGTATATCTGAAATCAAGGTGTCTCACATAGTCCCACTGAACAATCAGTGTATTGGTAGCAGCTTTCACAACAAACTTTTTCTGTCACTTTTTTAGCTGCATATTTTTTTCTATTTTTGGGACATATGAAGAAGAATGCCTGTCTGTCATGCACAAATGGTCTTCCAGATCTAGATGCTGGTGTTATTGGGGGTGATGCTTTGATATGATTTTTTGACCAAATCCAATCAAAAGAAAAGAGGTGTTCCATTGCTTTCCACTACACTATTGGTACAAAATGTAAGAGTTCCAAACTGCTAGATCCATCAGATGAAAAAAATCTTTTTATAATATTTTTTGCCTCTTTTTTTAAGGGTTGGGTAACAGGACAAGTGTTGATCCACTTTGCCCACTCCTAGTCCAGCACATCTTTTGGCTTTTCAACAGTGTCTCTCCCGTCTTATTATTATGTTGAAAATGAGTTACGCTATGTTTTTGAAAGGTCAAAATTAATAAAATGATAACTACAATATTGGCTCTTTGTTTTACTTTAAAAGTATCAAAATAAATTTAAAGTAATATTAAAATTATAAAAAAAGCATATCAGTTAGACAATATTAATTTAAATAAAAATCAGATGATTAATAACAAAAATTCAGGTTGGAAAAAAATTGTTATTTAAACCTAGAAAACTATATTTCATAACTTTTCCCTATCATATGTCAAGTGAACATAAAAAAGTTTTTTTCAATTTGCTTACAAAAAAAAACAGCTGTTAAAAAAATTATTTTTATTTTATCTTTATATCTATCCTCCTGACTTACAGGAAAGCATCAAAGGTGCTAATACATTGGGCAATTACCTCGACCTGCTTCTGGATATGATAAGATATTGTTACCTGATTAAAAGTTTATATTTTAATTTTTTTGTTTTTTAAAGATATGACTGAAATGTAAAACTACTTGCCAAGACTACCAAGAAGAGTAAAATGATGTAAAGTGTCTTTGCCAAGGACACAACAGATGGTGTGAGAAGGCTTTGAACTGAAACAGAAACAAAACCACCACCACACTTTTTACACCAAACCCAGTTGAATATGGCACAAATCTATCACTTAAATTGAACAATCAAACATTACCAACAACAAAACACCCAAAACTTCTTGGAATCACTCTAGACCCAAAATTGACATTTTTACAACATATAAGTGTCACCATCACTAAAGCAAACAAACACTTAACATTTTGAAAGCACTCACTTTTACCAAATGAGGTAAATAAAACAATCTAATTGTCTCTACATTCAAAGCTATCACTCACCACATATTGGAATATGCAAACACCATATGGAGCCTTATCATATCAAACACCAACATCAAGAAACTGCAAATCATTTAAAACACAGCTATGCCAATTGCTACTGGCTGCACATGAGATACAAACACTCAACACCTACATGACAAAACCAAAATTCTTCCAATGAACACTCATCTCAAACTTCATGCTACTCAAGTTAAACAACTGACTCAAACACAAACACACCCTTTACATATCTTAATGCATACTCAGATCTACCCAAAAACAAAAATCCACAATCTTTCATAACAACAGGCACACTAACATCATTCAAAAACATGATTCAAAAACATATCTCTCTTCTTAAATTATATAATTTAAGTAATTTTTCTACTAATAAAATAATTTTTAACTATGTAATGGCTCATTTCCACTAAAAGCATTGATAGGAGTATTCTTTGCTTGTTTTGTTGATTGTTTTTATTTCTTTTGGCACATGGGTGCTAAGAGAGACAAAAAAATACATAAAACAAAGAATGCACTTGTTAATGTTTGTGTGGAAATAAGCCCAGACTGCAATTAAAAAAATAAGTTATATAATCAATCTAACATGCTTGCATATTTATTTTGAAAATTGCATATTTATTTTGATAATTATTTACAGGCAAACTAAAAACTTTGTATGAGCATCATTGAAATACAGATAGACTAAAATAACAGATAAAAAAAACTAAAACTTTATAATTAAAATATAAGATATTTTATGAAATTAAAGTGTTTGAAAAAAATTTGTTCAATGCTTGAAAATTAGAAATGTTGCACTTCCAGTCAAAATTGCAAGCATGCATTTTATGCCTGTACTGATGGATTATATTTCTAATGGCAAAAAACTTACCATGACCAGGATAAGTGAAGTTTATATAAGCAAAGCAACGTTCGCCTTTGTAGTGAATATGGACTGAATCTACAGCACCAACCACACTAAACTTCTGCTTCAACATTGCTTCAGTAACTTCATCATGAAGATTATCAACAAACAATGATTTAAAACTCATGATTTAAGAAGCAAATAGAACAATATAACAATAAAACTTCCGCTTAAAACATTTTAATATTATTTTATGATCTAAAAAAATGTCTTTCAAAAATTTATTATTTAAAAAGAGTATTTAAAAAACTATAACAATATTTAAATTAAAGTTGATTGATTTCGATCATTTTAACCCTTTTGACAGTCTAAGGCAGGGGTCGACAACCTTTTGCATGTCGCGGGCCAAAAAACAATTTTATAGCATTATGGCAGGCCGCACTTTTTCCAGTTACCTTTTCAGTTTTAGTCATACCAACTGAGGTAGACATTAAACAGCAACAAAAGCTTTAAAAGGCTAAATTTTTAAGAAAAGAGCTAAATTAAATAAAAAAAGTTCTATCTAGATATAACTTAACATACAGCGTTAAATCTTGGTATTTATTGAATTAATTAATTGATTAAAATTTATTATTTTCTTCTTCAAAAGCATTAAAAACATGTTTATCCTCATCTACTTGCATTTCATTATCAATAGAGCTGCTTTGACACGTGTCAATATTCTCCAAAACTTGAATTGGAAATTTATATTTACGGCAGCATTTGCTATAAACAAGTTATTTTTTGCACTTTAATAGGAGCTGAGCAATGTAATTAAAGTTTCAAGAAAAATGAAAAACACATTTTTGGACTGGTCCTATAGGCATTGGCACTTGTACCGACGTTGCACAACTCGGCAGGTTAAATTTTTCAATTTCGAAGATTTCTGTGATTGCTTCATAACGTTTGATTAAGATTGTTGTGCTCTTTGCCTCGGCCGTCACTCTCCCTGTTACACAAAAAATATAGCAAGACTGTGACAAGACAAAAACTTACAAGATTACACATTAACCCATTTATGCCTGGCGTCCTACATATAGGTCAGCTAACCATAAAAAGTTTTTTGTTGATTACAGATGATAGAAAGCTAAAAAACGAATTGTTGTTAATTGTAAATCATTCAGTACTCTTTCTCAAAACGAGTTTCAGTTGCAGATTAGACATTGCACGTAGAGGTTGTCATACAGGAGTGCTCAAATACTGTACATTCTTAGTTTACCTGAAAAAGCATGGAGCCATCCAAAAGGTAAGTTATGCCAAATGTTAGAATAACTGTTTTATGTCATGAGGTGCATATTCTTATAGTATAATAGCCTGTTATTAGATAAGTATAGAGAAAATATCAAAATATTCAACACGTGAGGCGTGAGAAAATGCTAAACAATGGTGTCCTACATGTAGGTCGCTAGGCATTGAATGAACCTAGTTGACACAGACAGCTTTGTTCAGTACATCCACTTATAGCAAGAAACCTGCTGAATTTCTTTGCTTTATATTGCAATGTACATATTTTTTCATGTATATTGATACATAGATATACTATTTGATATCAGGGTTTAGTTGCAGAGGGCCAAACATAGGTACATTGTGTGGAATATTGTGTTGTCAGATAATAGGTTGCTATCAAAAATGTCTAACTCACAATTTCAACACACTGCCGAAATTAGACTAATTCAGAGTTTAGTTCATAAACTCACGAGGTCTCTGTTTTGAAGTTATTCACTGGGAGATAAATTTTACAATGTTTCTCGAATTTCTATTTTTCAGTTCCTGTACGGTAGATAAATTCTATGGCCAGCCTGCATCAAGACGACCAAGGATTGCTGAGCTACTTGACCGAATCGACGATGGTGAAGAACCAGACAATATAAATTACATCGAGCCTCCTGACAATGCTACAGAAATACTCACTGATGAAGAATCTGGGGATGAAGAATCAGGAAATATGAATAACTTACCGGGAAGCATGCTTAGGGCTGCAGTAGTTGATTCAAATGGTTTTCCTGAGTCACACATTGAAAATGAGAATCAAGGACCACTTAAGAAAAGAACCAAGAAGCTACCTAAGCAAAGATGTTGGAAAAAGCATGATATTGAGTGCGGAATGCCGGAATGGATGCATGCAGATGTAGAAGATCTCTATGGGGGCAGTCTCACACCGGTAGAATTTTTTGAACTGTTTTTTGATGATGATTTGTTTGACATTATTGTTCACGAAACCAACAGATACGCATCTCAGAAAAATAGAGAGCTCAGAGTCACAAGAGAAGAGATGAAAGTAGTTTTTGGTGTCCTCCTGATCAGTGGCTATGTCTCATATCCGAGACGTAGACTGTTTTGGGAAACTGGACGTGATACGTGCCACGATATGGTGTCTTCTGCTATAAGAAGAGACAGATTTGAATCAATTTTCACAAATCTGCATTTTGCAGATAATCAGACACTGTCACAGTCTGACAAGCTAGCTAAGCTCCCTCCTCTCCTACTGAAATTGAATGAAAATTTCATGAAGCATGCTCCTGTTGAAGAAGTATACAGTTTTGACGAGTCTATGTGTGAATACTTTGGCAAGAACGGCTGTAAACAATTTATCAGGGGCAAGCCCATCCGATTCGGATATAAAGCATGGAGTGAAACAACCGTGAGTGGTTATCTTGCATGGTTTGAAATATATCAAGGAAAGTCTGAAGAAGCTGATGGAGAAATAGGTAATGATCTTGGAATAGGAGGCAACTTAGTGGTCAAATTTGGAAAGGCATTGCAGAAGAAGAAACTTCTTCCATATCACCTGGTATTTGACAATTTCTTCACTAGTGTGAGGCTTTTGTCAGCCTTGAAAGATATGGGGCTGAAAGGAACGGGCACAGTCAGAGAAAATAGAACCGACAAGTGTCCTCTCATTGATGTCAAAGAGATGAAGAAAAAACCACGAGGCTTCCATGATTTCAGAGTCAACGAAAAAGATAATATCACAGTCTGTCAATGGAATGACAACAGTGTGGTATCTCTATGTTCAAATGCTGTTGGAATTCACCCCCAAACCCAGACGACCCGCTTTTCAAGGCAGACAAGGCAACGGATCCAAGTAGAGCAGCCAGCAATCGTAAAATTCTACAACAAGTCAATGGGTGGTGTAGATAGAATGAATGAGAACATATCGAAGTACAGAGTGGCAATAAGAGGTAAAAAATGGTACTCGTCCATTGTGTCATATCTCATCGATGTTTCCATGAACAATGCGTGGCTTCTGCATAGAAGGAATAAAGATGCCGAGAAGCTCGATCTGCTAGCGTTTCGTAGACGAGTTGTGTCTTATTATCTTGAACACTATGCAAGACCTCCACAGCCAGGTTGCAAAGGCCGTCCTTCTGCTATAGAAACAGAGCTACAGTTTGACAAGGTCAATCATTGGGTCATTCCTCAAGACAAGCAGACGCACTGTGTGCACTGTCATTAGAAGACTACAACCAGGTGTGAAAAGTGTGATAAAGGATTACACATCAAGTGCTTCAAAAACTTCCACACAAAGTAGATGTGTAGTAGAGTTTTTCTGTTGTAAAGCTTGATCAATTTTGTGCCATTTTTGTTCCGTATTGCCTGGCGTCCTATATGTAGGACACCTTATATTTTTTTATTTCCAACTGATTTTCTTGAATAAACTGTATAAATGTTCTAATTGTGTCTCAATGAAGCCATTTTATCAGTTTTTCCATTGTACAAGCAATTATTCTAACCTTCGGCATAAATGGGTTAATAAATCTTTATCAGGACAATCTTAAAATGGCTAAAAATAAAGCTAAATTTTCCGCTTTAGGGCTAAAAAATACGTCAGGGCTAAATATAAAATTTAGTTGGCTAAAAATCATAAAAAGGGCTAAATTGGCAACCCTGAACACAGGAGGTGCAAAAGTGCAACAAAAAACTTGCGTGTACGATCATGATTTGCAGCGACATAATAACAGCTGATAGCTTTTATATTCTATTTTTTGGTCCCCACTTGTTATCTGTAGACGTAAATAGAGCAACGTCATACAAATTTAAAATAAAAACTTTTTTTTGATCTTTGCTAGTTTTTTTTAGACGTGAAAAAAGCAACATTATTAAAACTTAATGTAAAGTTTAGTTCACTAAAACTTAAAACTTTTTTGTTTTACACCAGATTTGTACTGTACTTAAAAATGAAGCATTTTGACATCCCTGCTGTAACTAGATGTATCACAGTTTTACTGTCCCATAGATTATTTGAAACGGTTAAGTACTGCAAACAAGCTATGCTGTGAGCCGTATCCCATTAATATCTAACTAACATGTCATGGGCCGGATGATTTTGCTTGGCGGGCCGAATCTGGCCCGCAGGCCGCAGGTTGCCGACCCCTGGTCTAAGGGGTTTTCAAGACATCTGAGTTAAATGCCCTGTGTATCACATGTGATGCACAAGACTGTCAAAGGGTTAATGACATAACAATGCAAATATATCCATTTTTTTAACCATTTTTGGAATAATAATAAAATAACAAAGAAATAACAAAGAAATGCCTTAAGTTGTTGACAGCAAGCATCATATTAGTTGTTTCACAAAGCAAAATTTTCTTGGCACAAGATTCAAGTTTAAGTTTAATAATTTATCAGCAGTCAAATACAAATACATTTGACACAAAGTATAAAATAAACAAATAAAAGTTTGCTAACATTGTCTGTTCACAAAACATTGCTGGAAAATTATAAATGTGCAATTATATGAGTCATGCTGAATGTAATGTTCAATTTTGCCCAACCATACTAATTCTTAACGGACATTGTGGACATATATGTCTCCTTTCAAAAAATAAAGTTAAATGATAAAAATTATGATTAAAAGTCATACATGACAAAATGGTATTATATGTACTGTTACACTCCACATTATTCAGACAGTGATAGATTCCTTCAGATAAGTTTAGATAGCTAAGAAATTAGTTCTTATTTACATTTCCTATGTAATTGAAGTCAAAGTAACTCTGTCTTTTATTTTTGGTTGTAATAATCTAAGGTTAGTAGTTTGTGTTTTAATGATATTAATTTGTGTTATTTTCTACATATGTTGTTGAGTTACTTTAAACAATCTAATTTTGTCATTAACTTACTTTATTATGGAGAAAAGTTAAAGTGGACATATAAGCCACTTTGACTCTTGAGTAAAATTATCTTTTATGTATTTCTATAAACATTGATTCTTGATAGTAAAAGTGGCAAGACTGTCAGTAAAGAGCTCAATGAAAACTCAGAGCATTAAATTAAGTTAAATTACAAAAGCCACAAAGAGAATTTTATTAAAACCTCAACAGTCTGTTTCACCTTATCAGCTTATTAGGAGGTGATTCTAAACACAGACGAAAAGTACATAATTAAGATGATAAACCACATAAAACTAATTAGTTAAAAGGCAAAAATAATTATTAAACAAATTAGAATTAAAGATAAAACTGAAATTTAAAATTTAAAAACAAGTTAAGCATTTTGAAGTAAATTTTCAAGTAAACAAGCTGAGAAAATTAAAATTTTAAATTTTAAATTTTGTAAACAAGCTTAGCATTTTCATCTACATATCTAAGTTCTTGCAGCATCAGATACGTAGATGAAAATGCTTAGCTTGTTTAAAAAATTTTAAATTTTAATTTTATCTTTAATTTTAATTTGTTTAACAATTACTTTTGGCTCTTAACCCTTGGTCTACCAAAGAAATGTTTGCCACTAATTACCAACTGGGTCCAATGGACCCATATGGTAATTAATGTATAAAGTTACATTTTCTAGCTTTGGTAGATATGCAAAAAATTTTCCAATTGATAAATGAGAGTAGAGAAAAAATAAAAGAATTAGATTTGTTAAACTATGGTTAAGAACATTGGATAAAAATGAAATGGGTCCATTGGACCCATCGATAGACAGAAGGTTAACTAATTATTTTTATGTGTTTTATCATCTTCATTATGTAATTTTCGTCTGTGTTTAGAATAACCTTCTGATGAGCCAATAAGGTGAAACAGACTGTTGAAGTTTCAATAAAATTCTCTATGTGGCTTTTGTAATTTAACTTAACATTGATTCTTATACATAAAGTAGCATATAATCCAGTAATGTTTCACCTTGCCATTACAGTGCTTAATAACACATGGTTAGAGCAAGTATATTATATTTATTAAACACTACACTTTATTAATTAAAACCACAACAGTCTGTTTCATCTTATCAAATTGTCAGGTGGTTAATAAAAAATAAAAAATGTATAGTTATTTGTGGTAAAAATAATACGCTTAAAAATAAATTACACATAGTTAATAATGCAAATAATACCGCTCCTGTGACATCATACAAGAAAAATAACTCAAAAATATAGAAAATGCAAGTATAAAAGTTTGCTGGCCTATTTTTGTGGTATCGGCTAATAGTATCGGTATCAGTAAATATAGGTATACTTTTTAAGCACAAAATAAATATAAAAACTTTTTTTTTTTTTGTAGTATAAATATAAAAAATTTTTGTTCCACCCTGGAACTGGATGGGATTTCTAACATAATTAATGATTTCTTTTACAGATTTGTAATAATATTGTAATGAATAATGATAGATATATACCTCGAAAAAATTCAAACTGCAATAACAAGCTAGATTTAGTAAATACATTCTTTGGTGTTACTTACAAAAGCTTTTACTGATGGTGCTTGATAGATAAAAAAGTATTGGTGGTATCGGCAGTATCAGTATCGGCTCTAAATGCTGGTATTGGTAGTAGTATCAGTATCGGCTTAAAATGTGATATCAGTACATCACTAAATTATAGTAATAATTGTCAGAGATTATTGACATAATTTAGTTGTATTTAGTGATGGTTTTAGTACTAGGAAAATTGGGCAGTCACCCAGGCCCCCCCTAGTCAATTGATGCATAATTTGAGGGCCTCCTCATTTTGACCTATGTATAACTTCTGATGGCCCCCTTCATGTCAATGTAGGCAAAATGTTTAGGGTCCCTTCTTTCATTTTTTCATATGCATATTTCCTGAGAGCCCTTTGTTTATTTCAACACATGTATAATTTTTGGTCCCCAGTATGATCACAAGTTTTTTTTACATTATGATCTATTTATCCTTAACATGCAAGCCCCACTGACAAATTTGTACTGTACTAATATTGCAAAGTATCCTAATTTTACCACAGTTCACATAGGTTTAGACCTTACTTATGTAGATTGCATGAAAAATTGGATAAAGGTTTTAAACATTGTTTACAAATCATTACTAAAAACCCACAAAAAAGATAAGCATATATAACCTTGAATTTATTAACTTTGAATAATACATAAAATTTGAAAACTGGAAAATATATAACCAATTGCATAACTGTACACTAATATGATAATAAAAAACAGCATTTTTAGTTATTTATTCCAAACATTTATAACTATAAAACAAGATGTTCAATTTAAAACTGATACTATATTAATTGATGTTATCTTCACTCTAAAAAAATCAACACATAAAAAGTCCAATTAAATATATATCTTTAATTTTTAAAACAACTTGATATTCTCTTAACCAAATTAATGAAATAAAAAGTACAAAAATACTTACTTTATTTTTCATTGAAAAAAGTTGTTTTGTAATGTTTCAATAAAAATTTGTTAGTTTATTTTGTTTTTTATTTTGTTATTTGCATAGGTGAAGTTTTAAATCTTTAGTTTTACACCTGTTAATTTATTCTGTTCCAATATTTTGCTTTATCTTGTTTATAAGATATTTCTTATAATTTTTTTACAATTAAAACTATCACTGATTGATTTGAATTGTTTTAACATAACAAGTCATTTAGTTTATTGATTTAGTACCTCACTGCAATGAAGTTTTTTGTGATCCAATAATGTCAAAACTTGACTAGTAATAACTTCTCCCAACTTCTCTGATTAAGTTGCGTAAAACACTAAAAAACACAAGGTTTTAAACAGCATTATATTTTTTGAAAACTTCTTACAAGTTTTTACCAAGTTTAATTACAGTTTTGTTCTTTATGTTCACCTAATCCTAACCCTATTTTAAAGTAACTCTTTACTAAATTCAAATGAGCCAAAGCAAAGCAAATCAAAATCAATCGCTGGAAAGATTGCCTCACACTTTAATTGATAAACTAATAAATGTGTTTATTATTCTGCTGTATGATATGGTACTGCATAATACTGCCTAACTAGTTTTGCATTTACTTTAGTGCATGATTAAACAAAGATCCATAACAGTATTTAACCAGTTAAGCTGTTATGTCCAGTTTATAACCAGTTTTTTGCTAGACCCCACTCCATTGTTAACACCATCATTGCTTGTATTTTTTTAAATTGTAGTTTTTTTTTAAATAAACAAGTGGATAAATTTTACTGTGAAGATATTGTTATACTGGAAATAGAAGAGAACAATGTGAAAGTTTTAGACTGAGTTAATTCAATGCCAACAACTTCCATACAGCATAACAAAACAATGCAAAACAAAAGCATAAGCCTATTTTTTGGAAAAACATTGATGCCGAATATAATAATAAGCTCCCCATTCCAGGTTGGCTATCATCAGTGATGGGATTCAGGGGGTTCGCATGGGTTCATGCAAACCCGTTCTTGGAATTTTGGCACGTTTAGCAAACCCGTTCTTGGAATTTCAACACGTTTAGCAAACCCGGTTTTAACTTTATGTAATCCATGTATTTCAATATCTCTGTGTTTAATGTAACAGTTTCAATCTGCTGCAGATGTTTGTTCAGAGTGTAAAGAACGATTCTGAGTGAAGACCTTTTTTTTTTTTTTAGAGAATACCTTAAATTTGGGAGAAAAATAAGAAAATTAAAAATGAAATCAAAGTGAAGACCTTTTTAGAGAACAACTTAATTTTGGAAGAAAAATAGGGAAATTGGAGATGAAATCGAAGTGAAGACTTTTTTTTTTTTTTTTAGAGAACACCCTAATTAGCGAGTTCGATACAAAAGAGAACCTGTTTTTAAAATTTTGAATCCCATCAATGGCTATCATCAATTGAAAATGAAGATGCTGAACTCAAACATTGATTCAATATTTCAGAGCTTTGTTTAATGATTCACTTATGGAAGAAATTGTTCATCAATCAAACTTATATTCACCTAAAAAAATCTTAAATAAAATTATAAACTTGAAAAAAAAATGAATTTAAACAATGCCTCTCTAGTATTATATATATGTTTGTACACAAATCACCCAAATCACACCTATATTGGAAGTATTCATTAAAGGTTTCATTTGTATCTGACATCATTTCAAGAGATAGATGGATATCAAATTCAGATATCAAATTCAAGATATCATATAACCTCCATTTCAGTGACAATTCCACTGCAATAAATGACAAAGTGGTAAAAAATAACTGTAATTTAGAATTTCATACTGATTAAACCACTATGTAATTTTTTTAAGGATTAATTTTAAGAATTGATGGGCATTATTATAAAGTACTATAAAAATACTTATTTTTATTAAATTACAGTATAATAAATAAAAATATTTTTATTAACTTTTATTTAACCTTCTTGGATGCCTAACTAGACATATTTGTCCAGTTTCAACCTTTTTTGTATCACATACACATTTTTTGAAGCCATGTATGAATTCTATGGTCAATTTTACTAAACAAAACATATAATTTCTATATATGATTTTATAATATAATATTATCGTCCTTTAAGGGCTAAAAGCATCTATTCGTTTTTAACAGGGCCTTGACGCCGAGTCAACCAATAAAGTGTACAACCTTAATATGTAGCACAACAATACAATAAAAATAATACATTTAACGAACAAATCAAACCAAAAAGTTCATAAACTAAATGAAACGCAAATTTTGAATGTATTACGGATAGATAACAACTTATATAGCAAACAGCAAGAAAATTTTAAGATTATTTAAAAAAAAGTCCTTCACCCATTTCCAGCTTGGTTAGGTCAAACTCTACCAAACAAAAAACCAAATCCCAAGTCGACTTTGACACAATTTAAATATTAGAGTGATGTCATATGAATTTGAAAAAAAACTACTTTAGTATGTACAACGGGAAATTCCCTAACTCAGCTTCTCGACCTTTTTGCAAGCATATACCATTTACAAATTTTTCTTTACCCTACGTACCACAAAGTTCATTGAAAAAATTCATTATTCGGATTTACTTAATAAATATTATAGTAATTTTCTTTCGGTGATAATATCAAACCAAAAATTAGCAAGGCATTTTTATCTCAAATGACGTTTCGTCGGTCAGAAATCAACAGACATCTTCAGAGATTAAAATGTACACAGCAAAACTGCCAAAAATTCGTCATTAGGCCTACTAACCGCAGAAATAGTTTTGGTTTCTTTAGTGATCACTATGCTTTAGTTCTTTATTACTGAATTTTGCGATGCGTGAATTTATTAATAAAATTGGTCACCTTTCAATTAAATACACAAAATGAAAGTTAAAAATTTAAAACCGACTGTATCATTACGAAAAATCGATTTCGACCTATAAAGGTCATTATCAGTTTCTATTTGAATAAGAATGAATAAATCATGCATCGCAATTTGATCAGTTAGATAAAATCGTCAAGGTAACTTTACTGGAAAAAGGGTGATAGATTTTTGATAAAAGACTTCACATTACTGAATTTTGTTGCGATCAGTGAAGTGAACCACCTGCTGCTCGATGTTGGACGCATTTCTACGGTTAGTGATGACAAGCTTTTACCAGTTGTTACTGTGAACATTTTAATCGTTGAAGATGTCGGTTGATTTCTAACCGACGAAACGTCAGTTTAGAAAAAAATACCTTGCTAATTTTTGGTTTCATATTATCACAGGAAGAACATTTGAAGTTTTTGGCAATATTTATGCCTGGTGAGCAAAAACCGTTACATTTTTAAGTTTTATTGATAATATGCTTTTACTCCTTCCGATTGTAATGGAACAATTTATGACGATCAAAATAATTCAAACACAAATTGTAAAATATTTTAGGTGTTAGGTTGACTTTGACTTCAACCTGATTCTATCCGAACAAAAATCACGACTTCTGATTTAATCAATCATATTAACCAAAGCAAAGAGTAAATAAGAATATAGTTAATAAAATAAGTGAAAGAAAATATTAAAATCAATTCTGGCGTTATCTAAACATTGAAAAAAATTTAAATTGTAACTAATTTAAATTGTACACTCCATACTGACAAACAACTAACCTTTATCTCATTAGAAGAAAACTTTAAAAGCACATGTGCACGAAACAAACTCCCAAGAGATTTTAACTTACGCGATAATTCACGAAACGTTGATAACGAAACACAAACGCAATAAAAAAGATTGAGTCAGGCAAATCTTCACTGTACAATTCTTAGAGATAAATTTTCATTTGATATGGACAAAAATCTAACCCGGTGTTTCTCAAAGTGAGCCACTTGGCTCCCTAAGGAGGAATTTAAAATCTCCAAGGAGGAAAAATCACTAGGGGAGAAATCAGCAAAGAATTTGAAAATTTCACTACAATGTAAGTGAGGCAAAAAATTGGTACTTCAAAGTGAAAAGTTTTTTGGAATTACTGCTTTTTAGGTTTGAAAATATCAGCAGTGTGGTCGAGTGGTTAGAGCACTGTGATTGTGATCAACATGGTCTCAGTTCAAAACCAACTCGCACCATTCCGTTGTGTTTTTGAAAAAGACACTTTACGGCACTTTCCTTTGCTTGACAGTCTTGGCAAGCAATTCCAAATTTCAGTCATATCTCTGTATAACTAAAAAACAAAATAAAAAATTTTTAACCAGACAGCAATATCTGGGCATCTCCAGAAGCAGGTTGGGTCAATTGCTTTCCCTATCTATTGTGTTGTGATGCTTTCTGCGAGTCAGGAAGATAAATATCAGCGGCGTACGGTCAGGGCATACAAGTCATGCGTTGCATGACCAAATTTTTTGGAATTGCATGACGAACTTTTGCGCGATGAGGTAGATATCGTTAAATTCAGCGAGAAATATTACTTGTTTCGGATGAAATCTGAGGCTGATCCGAGAGGAAGACCTATTTTTTATGTTATTTTAGAGAATATCATGAATTTAGGACGAAAAGTAAGAAATCGGAGATTGGTTAAAAGTGATGACCTTTTTTTTTAGAGATTACCGTATTTTGAAGACGAAAAGTGCATCACCAGTAATGGTTTCAGGCGATAACCTTTTTTCTTTTTTTTTTTTTAGAGATCACTATATTTTGACGGCAAAAAGTGCATTACTCGGAACGATTTCAAGCAATGATCTTTCTTGTTTTTTTTAGAGTTCACTGGATTTTTAGGACAAAAACTGCATTATCTAGGAAAGATTTTAAGTAATGACCTTTTTTTAGAGATCACCTTGAATTTAGGAGAAAAATTGGTCTTGAATATACTCAATTTTATGACCTGGGTTTGGCATGCCAATTGCATGACTAGTCTCAAAGGTCACCGCACGCCACTAATAATATAAAGATGAAATAAAATAAATAAAAATTGAGAAATCTGAGAAAGATTCAAAATTGAATGTTAATTTTTGAACTTTCTGGGATAACTGGAATTTGGTCACAAATTTGGATGAAGACAAAAAAATTCTTCACTTTGATCATCGAGGTATTCTTTTTTAGAAGGGGGAAATGATGGCAACCAAGTCCTGAAAAAAGGAATGTAGCAAAAACTTTTGAGAATCACTGATCTAACCTTTTGTACTGAAGGCAAAATTGTCTTAGCGATAAATTTTTGTCGTAACATTTAAGCAAACAAAAAATTTAAGTTATCCAATTCTCACTGCTACAGTAGGCTTATTGATCATTTCTTTAATCTTACTTGCATGCAAATAAATTTGCAAAATTAATTAACCTAAGCAGCTAAAAAGCTAAAAAAGTTGCAAAATTAATTAATCTAAGCAGCCACACTAAAAGCTCGTTTCCGCTACAAGGGCGGCAGTGTTCTTCGTTTCTTTTATTAATTTTTTTGTTTTTTTTAGCGCCTAGACGCGGAACGAAGTAAAAAACCTTAATAAAACAAAGAAAGAATGTTCTCGCCAGCGCTTGTAGTGGAAACGAGCCTTAAAGCTGCTAAAAAATTGTATAGTCAACATAGTGAACCAGAGCAACTTGTGGGATTGGAAGAAATAAAATTGAGGAACCCGTGTTAATTATTGAAATCAAATGAGAACAAAAAACTGTGCACTGAAGTTGACTAGTTTTTATTAAAGCTACAGGCTTTCGTGGGCTACAGCACGCTTTGTCAGCTGCAATGGAATAAAAATGATGGCTTGGTGCAACGCAATGGAATAAAATTTTTATTCCATTGCACCTGACGAATTGCGCAGTAGCCAATGATAGCTTGTGCCTTTAATAAAAACCTATCAATTTTAGTGCACAATTTTTGGTTCTTATCAGAGCAACTTGATTATAATTGCTTTTGAGCAAGTCAGAAATTTAAGTTAAATTTGCTTCTGAATAAAGCGAGTAGATTTTGAACGTCAACTGTGTCAAACACATTACCTCTTTGACTGCGCGGACACGGTACCATTTTTTATAGCAAACATGCATTAGAGACACATATTCTTTTTTTGCATTTTTATTAAATTTTAAATTGATAAACATTTTTACCATTGCGTACGTATTCCAGGGTGTGGGGTGCTATAAGTTTTTAAAAGAGGCTTAAAGTTGAGGAATATTTAAAAACAAGTAAAACTTACTGTATATTGTTGATTCCAGCGACGTGCCATGAAACTCTCGGTTGGAGACATTAATTTTTTATAGTAGGCTAATGTTAAATTTTTTTTTGTTTATTTTTACTTTTTTATTTTTATCTCTATATTTATCCTCCTGACTGGCAGGAAAGCGACGGAGGCGCTAATACATAGGGTAAGCAATTACCCCGACCTGCTTCGACCTCCTAATATTGCTGTCCGCTAGTAATTTAGTAGAGATATTACTGTGATTTAGAACTGCTTGCCAAGACCACCAAGCAGGGGAAAGTGCCGTAAAGTGTCTTTCCAAAGGTCACAAAAGAATGGCGCAAGTGGGTTTTGAACCGAGACCATGTTGATCATCAGTCTGGTGCTTTAACCACTCGATCACGCTGCCGACTGTTAATACTAATTTTATTTAATAACAATTTCAAGCTTTACTTTAATAAAAAAAAAGCAATTTGAAGCATTCTCTCACATTTAGCTAACTCTTTCTGAGTTTTAAAAAAATTTTTTGTTGTATCTCTGTATTTATCTTGCTCACTCGCAGGAAAGTGTCGGAGGCGCTATACACAGGGGCGCTGGAAGCAGGGGGCAGGAGGGGCAATTGCCCCCATGCCTTTTAATATTCTTAAAACGCGGTGGCAGAGGAAGCAGATTGTGATCTTTAAAATTAGTATCACAGATAAATTTTTTTAGTTATGCTCTGCTATTAACCTGTATAATCTTGATCATCATTAAATCCAACAATATTGTAAAATTACAAAGACAACCGTGATTCATAGCACAGTAATAAAAACAAGATAAAAGTTTTAACGTATGCAATATAGAGTTATTGATATTGTAAGCGACCTAAACTTCTGGTAAACATCTTATTCTACTTGAAGCAGTAAAATAAATTATATCTTAGTCGAAAATCAATTTTTGATTTATTAACTGATGGCAAATAACCATCCTACAACAATCAGGAATACCTAAACTACCATCCCGGTAGTTTAGGTATTCCTATCCACAATTTTACCAAGCGTTTTAAAAAAAAGAATAAAGCATCAGAAAATTTCTAAGTGCTCTCAAAGAGTAAAAGTTTCTAGTAATAATAAAAAAAAATTGGATTTAGAAGCAAAGAAATTGTGGCGCTAAGCTGATTTTAACAAGTAACACAAGCTATCTGACTTGGCTGCTCAATACTCACTGTTAAAATCATAAGAATAGAACTCGCACTGAAATTGAAAAAGTTAATTAACTGCATAGAAGTCTTTTTTGAAACCTGTTAATTAATTCTATTGTTTGCGTTCACTGCTTTATAGGTAGATCACGTGCAGCGATCTTGATGAAATCTGATTGCCTCACTTACACGTGGCGAGCACACTATAAATTGAGATGTTGGTAAATTTAATGCCTCTTTCAGTCGTTGGTGATCAAGTGGTTCGGTGGTTTAGTTTTGTAGAGTGAGTTTGTAGATCGCAAGCGAAACTTGGGAAACTTTCATTTTGCGATTGCATTGTTGGCTGCATCGTTGGCTGCATCGTTGGGAGCACGTTGGCTGCACGTTGTTTGTATAGTTAACTACATCGTTTAATCAGTATTGTCGAGAAAATAATTGTGGTCGTTGGGTTGTGGAAGCCTGTTATACCTTCATATCGAAATCTCAACTTTAATAAATATTATATACCATAAGACGTGTGGGAAAGCCAGCGGTGTGATTGGGGAAGGCTCGGATAGCTTCCCTATAGTTTGAAGAATGTGGAGCTAAAGAAGAGAGAGATTCGCTGTTCGGTCTACAGTAAACTTTGAAATTAACACTCACTTATGGCCGATATTAAAGTCTAAAAATAAAAACTCCAAGACTAAACGCGTGACATTCTTAGATCTTTTGAAGGACTGTGGTACATATGTGTGCCATGATCAGTATCAGTATCTTTTATATCTGCTCCGCCACAATAAAAACAGAAAGAAATAAACAAACATATAGGACTATAGCAGAAGAAGAAAAGGAAGAGCAACAAAACGTTAAACGTTATAGCATGCACATTGCACACAGTAATATTTGACATAGTAGTAAGAAGAATGATGCATGGTTGCAACACCTTAACGTAATTATAACGTATTGTTTTGATTATATTGTTTGTGATGATAACGTAACATTTTAAGAGTCTTGTTCGTTTTGATGTGTTTACAGAAGAACTCGCAGACCTACATACTCATATTAAGTTATTTAACAAAGAAAGTATCACGCCTCTGAAAAAAGTAACAAAGATATCAACAGTTAGCAAAGTTTTAAGCAAAAGCCAACAAGCAACAAATGCTTTTTGGAAATACATAAATTGCTTCAAATTTATTGTGGCGTAGCTCTCGTTTCGGCTTTTACAGAAAGGTGTTTTAGAGTCATGAGAAGAATCAAAACATGGCTTAGAAACACTATGAGAGATAACAGTCTCCATAATTAAATGTTTGTAAATATTCATTGAACTGTTTGGACAATATCAATTTACAAGCCGTTGCAGATAACTTTGCCAGCAAGCGCAACAATAATAAATTATTTTGGGTTACAGTTACATTAATTGGGTAGCGTTTAATAATTGACATCAAACCTATAGTTAAATGCTGTTTTCGAAACTAGCTTAAATGTTTTGGACAAAAGTTTAGTTGTGGGCAGCCTATGTTGGATAGCTTTTGGCTTAGTAACCAGTTAATAGAGTTCTATTTCTTTAATGTCTAGCCTAATTGAGAAAAACTTGTGTAAAATTGGCTATTATTGCGGCTATCGCAGTGAGTGGTCATAGCAGAGTCAACTTAAAGGCTTTTTCAAGATGCAGCACACCTTAAGATTAAGGTTTTAAACTCTAGGTTTATTAAAAATAGTTGGCATTGGCCAAAAATTGATCGAAGCAAAATAACAGATTAGCAAAATAAAACTTTTCCGAGATACCGGTGTGTTTTGTGCAAACTGTAATTCCATCATGTCAACCAAAATTTCAAATTGCAGCATGACTACCAAAATTTGCTTTTGTTGACAGTGTCTTTTCAACAAAAAAAGTGCCCTTTTTTAAATTTTGCTCCTTCTGTCAAAAAAAACTACGGCGGCCCTGGCTATACATAGGGCAATCAATTATTCCGATCTGCTTTCAAAGATGTCAAGATATTGCTGTCCGGTTGAAATTTGCTATTTTGGTTTTTCGTTTTGTAGAGATGAGTAAAATTTTAAACTGCTTGCCAATACCACCAACCAGGGAAAAGTGCCTTAAAGAGTCTTTTTCAAGGACACCACAGAATGGCGCGAGTAGGTTTTAAATAAGACCAAGTTGATCACAAGCATGGCACTTTGACCCCGCTGATCTTGACCCCAACAAAAAAAATGTTTTTGTTTATGAAAAACTTGCAAAATTTTTAGTTTTTTTCACATTAGGATTGCGAAATCTGTTTATTTAAAGACAATTAGTTTTTGAGGTTTTAAAACTCAAAAGAAATTTGATTTCAAAAGAGAGCCTTCGATTTTACATGCTTGCTAAAGCTTTCATGATATGATCCTTAGTGGGAGTGATGGGGCTTAAATTCTTAAATTTTTAGCAGATAACTTACTTTTTTGGCACAACCATGATCTCCTAAAGATATCTTTAGAAGGTCGCCGAAACACATTTGATTGTGTGTTGACCCATGACCTCCTAAAGATTCAAAAGTTTTTTGTGTCTCCTCATAAATTTCTTAAGGTGAAGTAAAAAACAATGTCGTATTATAAAAAAATCAAAATTTTTGAAAGAAGACTAAAAAGTATTTTCTTGCAATGGAAAGACGAGACTTTAATTTTCATGCACACTTAATTGGAAATAAATAATATTTTGGAAGTTGGCAAAATATCTCCATTGTTAAATGTGTAATTAAAACTGATCCCCTGACTTTTTTTTAACTCCCTTCAAGAGAGGCGCGCCTATGGCAAGAATTGCTGGCTTAAATTAATTTGAAACATAGTTCCCGACAATCGTCTAAAGATAAACCCAAACATTCTACTTTCAAACTACTGTTAAAGTTGGAAGGGCTATTGTCGTTCACAATGGCACTTGTTGCATTAGTTTTAATTGCCTTGACAATGGAAGTAAAAATTTCGCTATCAATTTTTACAAATTAAGGTAGGATATAATTTATTATACTTCGAAATACACAGTATGTTATAAACATAAAAAGTGCTGCTAAAAATTGAGGTTCAAACATTGAATTATAACTGTACCAAAATTTGATTAAAAGCTTAATGTTGAAAATTTTTTAGCTTAAATACTAAATCATTTTCTATTACTAAAACTTTAAAATATATTTAGGGCTTTGCAGTTGCACAGTGCGTGTAATTTGTTTACCGAGAACAACTTGATTTATCTTGTTTTAGCAAATGTCGGCAGTAAGAAAAATTTTTTCTCTACAATGTCACAATTGCCCCATGGCTCAAATCTCTCTCATTTCAACAAATATTTTCACCAAAAGAAAAAAAGCGCTATATTGTTTCACTTTCCTTTGTTTTTTTATCTCAAGGAAGGCAAGTTTTGAAGCTGCCTTACTAGCGTGTATTAGCAATTTTGCTGACAAGAACGCTTATAAAATGATTAAAACGCTAAAAATGCAACATTTAAACTGTCCAAAACTGAAGTTAACACGTTGGGTGCCTCGTGTATCACCGGTGATACATTCTCATTTTTGCATGTAGTGCCAGTGCATCACCGGTGATACACTGGCACTTCTATTGCAAATGGCTTATAAAGTTACATAGCACACATAGAATGGAAGTAGTTTTTAGTGTGACACCTCAATATTGAGTATATTTTTCAAAACAATTCCTGTTTGTATGAATTGGAAATAAATAAATCTATTGATAAATGATCACTTCTATTTAAAAAAAAAGACTTCCTGATTAATATTTGGCAACATATCAAAAGAAAAACACTGTATTTCCAGATTTGTTTTAGGCGTTTTTCATGTGAAAAAGACTTCATATTCAATTGAAAGTTCATTGCAGTTTCTGAATAAGTGGAATATTTGTTTGAAATAACTTTTCGTTTTTTGCCATTATGAGTTTGAAAATGCTCCAAACAATAATAAGCTTTTGTAGGACATTGAGAACACTTGGTTGATACAAGTTTTGCCTTTTTTCGAGCAATACTCGGGCCTTTTTTTTCAGCCAAACTGGCGTAACAGCCAGTGCAACGTGATCTTTTCTTCCTGTTGTCAGCTGTTAGTTTCTACCAATAAGTGCTTTTCTGGATTGAGCTCCACTCCAGTTTCATTATTGTGAAAATTTGTGAGGCCCATAATAATATCCTTTCGAAATGAAGTAATTTGGATTTTGTCCTCTACATCATTATGCAGCAAATATGCATTTACTACCGCTGTATTCACCGGTAGCTCAAACCCAATCTTGTGATACCACCTCACAGTTTTCTGAGGGGGCTAAAGTAGCTGCAAAGCTAATCAGAAAGATCTATGCCTTGTTTACAGCGGTTGTACTTGACAATGATATCAGGTTTTATTACTTCTTCACCTTTACGATTTTTCTTGTTTGCGAAAAAAATTTCCCCAGCATCTTTTCTTGACAAAAATGTCACAAGTCTTTTGTCTTTCCTTTTTTTTTGTCTTGTCTAAATTGATTTGCAAACATAGGACCTCTACTCCAGTCTCACTGATACTAGGATATTTGAGCAGTCCCATATACGTCACCAAGCCAAAAAACTTCTTTATTTCTTCTATACTTGTATCTTTCGGATAAGACACCGTATGGATAAATAAATCCAATACTTGGATTTATTTCTTTATTTTTTCTATACTTGTATCTTTCCACTTAGAAAGTCTACTTTGCCTTCTGATGCGATGGAAGGACATATGTAGCGGGATAGTATCCCACTACACACTAAATTGGTTTATACAGTATACAATTTAAATTATATATTTTGGCAACCTACTTTTACAAAACCTTTTTTCTTTGTCTCGTTTTGTAGATAAAATGAAAAATGTGCTATGGTTTTTTCTTATTTGGCAGCAAATGTGATCAGATAGACATCATCAATGTTAATAAAATATAAAGTTGATTTAATTTGTGGACTAATGTTAGCCTGTTATAGATGAGCTTAGAAGACTTTAATAACAACGTCTGCAATTCTACAATTAGTGACCCCGACTAACAACGCCAACGAATCAACTCCAAGTATTATTTTGCTTCATATGTTATTGTATGTTTGTACTTTTATGATTTTATGAGTACATCTGTTAATCGTTATTTTTGCGTTCTTTCATGAAAGAATCTACACAAATTAATAGTGATGTTAATATTTCCAACAACATAAACCTAAAAGCACCCAGTATTACTGCAGGTAAGGTCCTTTTTCAAACCATTTCAGTTAAAAGAGACATTGATGCTGCTGCCAAATTTATTGGTGCTGGTGCTGCTACTGTTAGAGTGGCTGGCTCTGGAGCTGGAATTGTGTCTGTGTTTGGAAGTTTTATTACTGGATACGCCAGAAATTCATTGTTAAAGCAATATCTCATTTTTTATGCCAATCTTGGCTTTGCTCTGTCTAAAGCTATGGGACTATTTTGTCTTATGATGGCTTTTATCATTTTATTTGCTTTGTAAAAAACATCTTTTAAAAAAACAAACATATATTGAGCTACATATGACATTGTTGATTAATTGTTTAACTGGCTCTGACAGTCAATGAAATAAAATCAATAATCAAATTGGAGTAATTGTTGATTCCTTAAATTAAGGCACAATCGCACTAAACAAAAAAAAATTTAAAGTTATTACCTTCTATATTTGTTATAAAATCTTGTGTTTAAACTTTTTTACGACTAAAATGTATCATGTTGTATTACGTTTATTAAAATATTTGTGTCATTCTTGACCTTACAGATCTAACAATTTACCTTGTAGATTTAAAGATTATATAGTTTGACCAGATTAACTTGTTATTTTCTTTACTCTATTGTCTGTGCATCATCATTGTAAACTGACATGACTACCTTATTAATAAACTGTCAATTGTATACGTCACACTTCATTCCTAATAACTTTGATCATGGCGATGCAGCTTATTTTCCGCCTTGGAATGGTTCAGGGTTTTGCTATGGCGTGGAGGTCGTTTGGGCCGGTTGTGGTCGCTTTCGTACCGTGTTATTTAATTGTTTGCTTGCAATTGTTCGAATGCAACTTTCTTTTTTTCTTTCGCCAGACGATGGTAACGTAATGCGCTTTGTCTGTATCGCATGGCCGAGTTAAGTGCGATCTGGAATGTTCTCGCTTACCATAGAAAATGCGTTCTAATTTTAACGCGTGACCGAAGCGTTTTCCAGACGGTTCCAGCCAATTTGTGTCATGTGACTTGTTATCTGTATATGTACATGCGAGCAGAGACCGACAACGCGAAGCGAGAGACGACGACAAAAGAGAGACGAGAGAGACGCATAAACCTAAAAGTGTCGCTTTGAGAGAAACTAGAATTTGGGGCGAGCGTTGAATTTATTCTGCGCCAGTGTTTTGGAGTTGTGTTCTACAGAGGTAGAATCATTTGTGTCGATTGAATCAAGTTATAGCGTTGATTTCGCTTTGCAGTTTGGTGAAGCGTGGAATAGAATTTTCGTCGGTCGTGAATTTTATAATTCAGTCGTTTTTTTATTACAGACAGTGGTGTCTGTTTGTCTGTAAAGAAGAGTCTTCAAGGAACCAATCCGAGCTTTCGTTCAAATCAACTGTATAAAACCTTCAGGCTCATAGCAGACTACTTCTTGAGCCGGAATAAAATAAAATTAGACGCAGCTTTGTTTTAGCGCGGGTATTCGGGTTACCTTGCTCAACTGGTCCTTTAGGATTGCTAAACAAAGTCTGTGACAGTATAGACTGTGTGATTATATTTGTACTATGTACCTCATTATGTACTTTTATTGCTTATTTTGTTGTCTTTATTTTGTATTTCTTGCATCAACATCAAAATATAATCGACTATTTTATAGTTGAAGAATAATGAGGATTTAGAATTACTTAAAACAAGCCGCTTAAAGATGAGAAGCACCAGACTCGAGTTTCGCTCTTGTTAGAGCTTGTCAGTGATGCTTATCTCACTGCGAATCGGACCGAGTAGTCTTCCACGCAGGAGACAATACCACTAGACCACAGAACCCGGACGATATATCGACTCAAAGCAGCTATAAGTTATTCCCGGCTTTACTGCACAAGGAATACGTGGAAAATACTACGTTGTAATTGCAAGTACCTCATGACCGGGACTTACCCGACAAGCGTTAAGCATCGCGCTTACTCTCTTAGAGCTTGACGAGCGAAGGAAGAATTTTATAGTTGAAGAATAATGAAGATTTAGAATTACTTAAAACAAGCCGCTTAAAGATGAGAAGCACCAGACTCGAGTTTTGCTCTTGTTAGAGCTTGTCAGTGATGCTTATCTCACTGCGATAAGCTCTTAGAATGAATGACTATAAATTGATCAATGGTTTACGTAAATTCAAAACAGGTATACAAACACAGCAATACACAAATAGACAAATCTTTACACTAGCATGTAGCCTACCAACAATACTATCGCGGTACAATATCATTATTTATAGTATGTAATCAGATATTTTTTAATTGTTTAGAAAATGCAAGAATGTGATGTGTTGACTAAATTAAATTTGGTAATTAATTCTAATATTTAACACCTTTATATTGTAGTTTTTTCGGCCAACTGCCTTTTGCTTTCTTTGTCATCATCATCATTTTCAGGGAAAACATTGAATTAATTCAGCGTATTTTTTTGCCCGCTTGTCCTTTTGGGGTTGCGAGGGCAGCAGCTCGAGTTGGAATCTGCAAGCATCCCGATCTTCTGCAACTAGCGGCAAATGTGCTTGTAAATATCCAAGACGTGACCATACCAGGTCTTCAACATAATTCCGCCAGCGAGTTCTGGGTCGCCCTCTAGGGCTTTTGCCACTCGGAAGAGCATCCATTAGTTGCTTTGCTGTCCGTTCGTGGGACATTCGTGTCACATAATAATACCAGCGCAATTGCAATCGTTTTATGCGGAGTAGTAGTGGTTCGATGTTGAGAGATTGACCAATGTCAGTGCTTTTAACCTCGTCAGGTAAGGATAAACCTCTGACTATTCGCAAGAAACCCATTTCGGCCGCCTGTACCCGGCATCTGACTTTTTCAGTCATTACCCAACACTCATAACCATAAGTGAGGATAGGAACAAAAACTAATCTGAAAACATAATGTACAACAAAAATCTATTGAAATTTGAAATTCAAAGCGTTTTGTTGGGAAATCCCCAAGTGGGACTCGTTGGTGGCCGTGTTCATTTTGACGAGTTTTTTACCTGAAACATCTTAAAAGTTGATTGGATTGGCCCCCAACGCAAAAAATAATTCGGGTAGGAGTCATAAAATACATCGAAACTCTTTAAAAACTTGAAATTCAAAGCGTTCTGCTGGGAAATTCCCAAATGGAACTCGTTGCGGACCGTGTTCATTTTGATGAGTTGATCACCCAGATCATTTTAAAAGTTGAGTGGATCGGCTCTCAACGCAAAAAGTTAGTTTAATTCGGGTAGGATATATAAAATACATCAAAAATTTTTAGAAACTTGAAATTCAAAGCGTTCTGCTGGGAAATCCCCGAGTGGGACTCGTTGTGGCCGTGTTCATTTTGATGAGTTGTTTATTCGAAGCATCTTAAAAGTTGATTAGATTGGCCCGACCCCCAACGCTAAAAGTCAGTTTAATTCGAGTAGAATTCATAAAATACAACGAAAGTCTTCAGAAAATGGAAATTCAAAGCGTTCTGCTGGGAATTCCCCAAGTGGGACTCGTTGCCAGCCGTGTTCATTTTGATGAGTTGTTTATCCGAAGCATCTTAAAAGTTGATTGGATTGGCCCCCAACGCAAAAAGTCTGTTTAATTTGGGTAAGATTTATAAAATACATCAAAAATTTTTAGAAACTTGAAATTCAAAGCGTTCTGCTGGAAAATTCCCGAGTGGGACTGTTGCTGGCCGTGTTTATTTTAGTGAGTTTTTCTCTTAGAGCATTTTAAAAGCTGTTTGGATTGGTCCTTAAAGCTAAAAAGCAATGTATTTTACAACTAAAAATACTTAAACTTTTGTTTTTTGTTGTTTGGAAACTCTGTTTTAGTTTTGTTCCAATTTTTGGTTCCGTCGTTTTAGCAGAATTCTGCCAGAATGATAATGGTATGTGATTTGCATTATTTTTTCTATTTTTTCCTCTGTGAATTTTGACGTTGTTTTGTGTAATTGTCATTGCCTTTAAATTGAATTAGTAGTAACAACGACAGCATAAACTTAAGAAAATTGTTGTTTTTATATATTTTAATTTAATGTATTTTTCGTTTATGGTTAAAAAAAAATTTTTTTAAATAATTTTAAACATAAATTAGTTGGTTAAATCTAAATTAAAATTGTTGATAAAGTGTGACATTTAATGATAATAAGTTTACTTGCGCTTTTAACAAAAATATTTTATAATAAAATGTAGCAGTGTGGGGCCCCCTCGTGCTGGGGCCCCGGTGCGTTGTACCGGCGGTAGTTACAGCCATGCTTCTAGGTTTTTAAAAATCTATCGCTAGGAGCTTTGCGTTAGAGGAGTTAAACGTCGGGCAATTGTCAAGCGATTACCCAGATCTGCTTTCTGCAGGTGCCAAGATGTTGCTGTTTGATTGAAAATTTTTATTTGGTTTATATTTTTATTAGAGATATGACGGAAATATAGAGCTGCTTGCCAAGACCGCTAAACAGAGGAAAGTTTCCGAATGCATCTTTCTGAAGGACACAACAGAATAAAACAAGTAGGTTTTGAGTAATCGTGTTTTCCATCAATACAGCCAGGTTTATTTATTTACCAACTAATTTACTGAATAACTTGTCAAAAGAAAATTATCATCATCATTTTCAGGGAAAACATTGAATTATTTTAGTGTATTTCTCTTTGCCCGCTTGTCCTTTTGGGGTTGCGAGGGCAGCACTTTGAGTTGGGATCTTCAAGCATCCCGATCTTCTGCAACTGGCGGCAATTCCGTTTATGGAATTCCAAGACGTGACCATACCAGGTCATCGACATAATTCCGCCAGCGAGTTCTGGGTCGCCCTCTAGGTCTTTTGCCACTTGGAAAAGTATTCATTAGTTGCTTTGCTGTTGGCTCGTAGGACATCGTGTCACATGGCCATACCAGCGCAGCTGCAACATGCGGAGTAGCTGTGGTTCGATGTTGAGAGATGTTGAGTGCTTTTAAACTTGTCAAGTAAGGATAAACCTCTGACTTTTCGCAAGAAACCCATTTCGGCCGCCTGTACTCGGGATCTCACTCTTTCGGTCATTACCCAACACTTATGACCATAAGTGAGGATAGAAACAAAAACTGATCTAAAAACAGAAAGCTTTGCTTTTGTACACAGCTCTTGTTTTAATACAACTGATCGGTAAAGCTGACGCATTACTGCGCTTGCTTTTCCAATACGTGTGTCCAGTTCGTTGTCCTGTCTACCATCACTCAAGAATGTGACTCCAAGATACTTAAAACTTCTCCGTCTGCTGGAGAGTTACCCCACTTGTTTGGAAAGAACACTGGACAGGGTACCTTGCCAAACACATAACCTCAGTTTTAGCCAAACCCATTTTCATCCAAGCATGCATTAGAAAACCAATCAAGTGCATATTAGAGATCATTTTTTTCGAATTTAACAATACAAGGTCATATGCGAACAGCAGGCGCCAAACATTACACTCCCCAAATATGACGCCACTACCGGAGGAATTGTCTCTGTCAAATGAACAGGAGAAGAGAAAGAACACAGCCCTGTCGTAGTCCAATACTGACGCTAAAAGGTTTTGTTTTCATGCCATTGACACAAACACAGACTTCTGATTGTTTGTACAACGATTTGATAGCAGCTAATAGCTGACCACTTACGTCATACTCCAGCAGTAGTGCCCACAGCTTGTCTCTTGGGATACGGTCATACACCTTTTCAAGGTCTATAAAGCATGCATACAATTTGCTAGTGCAAAAGCAAGACGAAAAAATCTCAAATTTTTAACCACCCGCAGTAAAATTACGGTAGCCTAATTAATTCACCTCAACGTATTATATTTCATTAGTTTGTGTCTTTTGTGGTGATGTCAGTGTACTGTACGTTAATTCTTTTTGGGTTAAACAATTTATCCGCATTGCATAGCACATCTCCATTTTGCTGAAATATCGTTAATAGTGCGCACAAAGCACCTTGCCTCAAATGGTAGCACATAATTTTTTTCATTATATGTGTGATAGTGTCACAAAAAAGAAACCGGACTGTATCAACCACGCTGTTGGCACAATGCCAATTGGCAAGTCACTCGCTCACTGTCACACTTCATTACTAATAATTTTATTCATAATGATGTAGATGTCTATTCTCGTTAAAAGTAATTTGTAATGTTATTATAAGAGAATAATCGCGTCTCTTTGAGCGCTGCTTTCGTATACGTCCGATTCGTTCTCTATTGTTCGATACATGTATCTTTTTCTCCTCTCGCCGACAGAATGACGTAATATGTTTTTCAAGCTTTACTACTGCTCGATTGTTGTAGAATATTCTAACGCACTCGAGTGTAGCGATCTCTCCAGGGAGTTCTGGCTAAATTTCGAATATACGAGCAAATTTGCGTCACGTGATCTTTTTTTTTATATAAAGCCGATGCGTAGCGAATCATTATTATTGTTGTGAGGTAATTTCAAGCGACTCGAGTGAAAGCGATTTTGTTTGGGCTCAGGAGGTGGACCGATAGATTTTGTGTCGGTTGACGATTGTTGAATTTATTTTGCGCCAGTGGTTGGAGTTGTGTTCTACAGAGGTAGAATTATTTTGTGTTGATTGAATCAAGTTATAACGTTGAGTTCGCTTTGCAGTTTGGCAAAGCGTGGAATAGAAGTTTCGTCGATCGTGATTTTTGTAATACATTCGTTCTTATTAGAGACAGTGGTCTCTGTTTGTTGTAAAGAAGAGTCTTCAACTAAACCAATCCGAGCTTTCGTTAAACCAACTATACGTATAAAAGCTTCAGGCTCATAGCAAGACTACTCATAGCAATAAAATAAAAATTAGACACAGCTTTATTTCAGCGCAGGTATTCGGGTTACCTAGCTCAACTGGTCCTTTAGGATTCCCAAATAAAGTTTGTGACACTCACCCTGAAACACAACTTCTTAGCTCTACTGTGTTGCAATTTCTTTAACGTTAAGTCATTCCGTTTTTGTGTTTCAGGCTTTTATGTAACTTAGTATGCCTTTGTCACAATTTTGTTACTTTGTGTCGCGTTTGTTTGTACTCCGTGCCGTTGGTTGTTATGAAACTGTTAGTAGCTCAAGAATGGAACAACGAATCAACTTGAAGTTTTTCGTAAAACTGTGGAAGACCCCAACTGAGTGTTTTAAACTTCTTAAAGAAGTTTATGGTGAATATGTGATGTCGAGGACGCCAATCTTTGAATGACACAAACGTTTTGAAAAAGGCCGCGAGGAAGCGGCGGATATTCCAAGACGGGACGACCTTCCACAATGAGAACAAATGAAAACATTATTAGAGTGAAGCAGCTGGTGTAAACTGATCGCAGATTGACAGTACGAATGATATTAGATGAACTGAGCCTAAATAGAGAATTAGTGCAGACGATCTTGCTGCATGATCTGGGGATGCAAAAGATGTGTGCCAAAATGGTGCCCAAAATTTTGTTGGAAGACCAGAAGCAGAACCAAGTCAAATTTTGTGAAGATATATTGAAGAAAATTAAAGACGATTCGGACACTCTTAGGCAGATCATTACAGGAGATGAAACTTGGATTTTCTAATACAATCCTGAAACAAAGACACAAAGCATGCAGTGAAAGACTGCAGAATCATGCAGAACCAAGAAGATGCGTGTCAAAATCAAAAATTAAAGTCATGCTGATCGCTTTTTAAAATCAAAAATTAAAATCATAAATAATTTAAAATCAAAAATTAAAATTAAGCTGATCGAGAATGAAGTGTCAAAATCAAAAATTAAAGTCATGCTGATCGCTTTTTTTGATTAGAACCATAGTTCATCATGAACTTGTGCCTGAGAGTGAAACAGTGAATCAGCATTTTTTCCAGCAGGTTCTTATTTGCCTCCATAACCGAGTTCGACGCAGCAGGCGGAAACTGTGGAGTGAAAAGTCATGGTTTCTTTACCATGACAACGCACCCGCATACAAAGCAATTAGTGTGAGGCAGCTCTTGGTCAAAAAACAAAGACAGCTCTTGACTACCCTCCCTATTCCCCAGATTTAGCACCTTGTAACTTTTGGTTTTTTTCCAGGCTGAAGGCCGTGATGAAAGGAACTACTTTCTTGTTTTTAAAAGAAATTAATGCCTCAGTGACGAAGGAGCTGAAGAGACTTAAAGAAGAGAATTTTACCAAGTGCTTTTATGGATGACAGGATCAAATGTAAAAGTGTATTGACTTGGAGGGGGAGTACTTTGAAGGGGACAATTTATAAATTATTAAAATATGTTGCATTAAAATTTTTATAACAGCCCGATTTTTTTTTGTCACTCCTCGTATATGTATAATAACTTAAAATAAAATTATGATATCGTGACACATAGTTATTGGATTGAATTTTAAAAAAATTAATATTTATGTAACCAGTTATGTTAAAAGGTGAGTTGAGAGATTGTAAAAATTGAAAGCTCATTTTTAAAAAATGCATTTTTTCTAAAAAAGTGCAGCCACATGAGCCACAGCGGGGAAGATTACATAAACAGAACGTACCAAGTTTTTAAATTATTTCCCATTATTAAATAAAATATAAAAAAGTTTCTTGATGGCAGGAATGCACTTTTTTATTATTTTTGTATTATTTTCATTACTCGCTGGAATACGTCGGAGGCGCTTTACATAGGACAAGCAATCACCCCGACCTGCTTACGGAAATGTAAAGATGTTACTGTCTGTTTAAAATTTTGTATTTTAGTTTTTTTATGTAGAGATATGACTGAAATGAAAAATTTCCTGCACAGACCGCCAAGCAGGGGAAAATCCTCTGTATAACGTCTTTCCCAAGGACAAAAAAAAATGGCACGAGCAGGTTTTGAACGGCGACCGTACAGATCACGTTCGCAATCAATCACCGCGCTCTTAACCATTCGGCCTCACTTGATTCACATATTTTGTAAAATAAGTAGAAAAAACAAAAGACAAATCCCAGGCAATGTAATACAAAAACATGCGGTTCGATTGATCAGCAAATCTAGGAGGTTTTATCAAAATAAAACATTTACAAATTTTCTCAATCGTAAATTGCAGGTTGCAAGAATTAGTTGAAGAAAAACATAAAAAAGCGAAGCATGAAAAGTAACAAACGCGATAAGTGCAAATGGTGCAGCAATGAGTCAGCAAAACGTGATGAGATAAGCAGGGTATGCGCTGGCGTCTTTAAACACGACAAACATGGAAGGGGAGGACATGTTATCCGTCACACTGTCATACAAGTTTCCATCAGTGTGCTGTGGCGCAGTTCGAAAAGAAGAAGATCCTTGGCAGAAATTTCCAGTCAACACGGAAGCCAGGATCATGTGGCGATGTCCGTTGCTATCTGGATTTGTGTAATTGACGGAGTACGACGAATTACAAGCGAAGTAAGTTCCTTTGCCATATGCAGTGGCTACAAAAATAGGTTTTCAAGTTGGTATTTGTAAAATTCAGACCAACAACAACTTCAATTCGAACAAAATCTCATCCGATGCTCACCATTTTTTCCAGCAAAGCTCCGATTGAAGCCGTACTTACAGATCTTTTCTGCATCTTCCAGGCATGTTCCATGGAAAAGATATCTTTCGATTGGATTGGAACCCCTCACACGCCGAGCTACATTCTCTTTCTCAATCCTGTAGTGGTGGTAGAGGGATGGATTTTGAACTCGCTGAATCTGAACATGAAAAAATTGAAGATGGTCGAACAATGAAATGTTAGTTCCAATATCAGCAATGAAGAAACAAAACAAATATTCTTATTCTGATAACCACATTGACACAAACGCAAAAATTGTTTTGTTTGTGTGATTAATAGCAAACCAGTGAGTGATTAAAAAAAAAAGTACAAGTGAAAATGTGGATTTGATAAAATGAAGATTAAAATCAAAAGCACCAGAAGTAATAAGTGATAAACAATCAAAAGCAGTGGCAGCTGGTGGCAAAAAGTACTTATCAAATATCAGAAAAATGATCAAAACAATAGCTTCAAAGCAAGTAGCTAAATGAAAGTTTATTAAACAACAATAACTTTCGTTTCATGTATAATACTTTAATCATATTCAAAAATAAAAATAATAATTTAAAGTCTTCTATTTTAAAATTGGTCAAACGTTGCTATTTTTGCCTCTCTTCTAAACATATCTTAGAGCAGGCATCTCTTAACCTCTCAGACAACTGAATCTGGATTCCCACTCTTGGATTAACTCAGTGCTACCAAAAGCTTTTCCACTGACTGGTGGTGTTGTGTTGGTACTCGACAGTTAAAGAAGTAACTGATGTTACGTCTGTGTGTGTGTAAAGCATAGAAGGCATTGTGGCATGTAAGTTTCACGGTTCACTGTACGTACAGTAGTTAACTTCGCAAGAATGGTGATTTGTGGGCTCTAAACTGTGCCAGTTTTGTACACATAAATGTAGTAATGTTTGTTCTGATGAATGAATGTCATAGGGTGTGGTGATAGTAATTTTGCTATTTTCTTTGGAACTGAAATATTGTGAGATGATGGTAGTGTTAATGTGTTCGAGGTTTTCTCTACATTCCTCAGGTGTTATGTCTGTTTCTGAGATGATAATGTTAGTGAGCTCATTGTTAGGAAAAATTGTGGTTTTTACTTATCTGGGTAAATCTGAGTAAGCATTAAGATCATGTAAAGAGTGTGTTTGTGTTTGAGTCAATTGTTTAAGTTGAGTAGAATGAAGTTTGAGATAGTTGTCCGTTAGAAGGACCTTGTTTGGTGTCCAGTACTTTCATCACGATAATCACATCGTTGGTAAATTTATTGTATGGTAATTACATCGCAATACATTTTGACTGCAGTGTAGCTACATCGTAATATAATCGCATTATCAGTAATTTTGTTGTCTTGATTTTTTATAATCAAATGATTTTTGTGTGTTTTAAATGTTGATTTTTTGACACGATTTTTTAATTTTAAGAACAAAAACCTATAACAAAGAAATACATTCCACAAACAGTTAGGGTTAGAGATAGGTCTAACGATTAAATTATTGACGATGTTGTGTATTGCGATGTAATTATCATATGATAAAACTACAACAACCTTTCGATGAACTTACAGTAAATCTCTTGGTTTCTTCTTGTAGATGTTGAGTGTTTGTATCTTGTGTGCAGCCAATAGCAATGCAAAAAGATGTATTCTAAATGGTTTGCAGTTTCTTAATGATGGTATTTGATATGATAGGGATCCATATGGTGTTTACATATTACAAAATTGTGTAAATAATAGCTTTAAATGTAGAGACAATTAGTTTCTTTTGTTTATCCCATTTGGTAGAAGTGAGTGCTTTCAGAAACGTTTTGTTTTGCTTTAGTGGTGGTGACGTTTATACCGGTAAGTTTTGAAAATGTCAGTTTTAGGTCGAGTGATTCCAAAAATGTTCGGATGTTTTGTTTTTGGTAGTGTTTGATTGTTTAATTTAAGTGAGAGAGTTGTGATGAATTCAGTTGGATCTGGTGTAATATAGTTTGGTCTGGGTTTATATAAAGATTATTAAGGTGGCCCGTTGATATATTTCGTGAAGATATGGTTAAATGAGTAGTTGGGTTTTACGGTGTTTGATGTAACATGCAGTGATTGTTATGTCATCAGCATATGTTGTGACCTGTACGTCTTTTGGGGGTATTGGAATGTCAGAGGTGTAAATTTTGAATAATGTTGGAAACAGAACTCCATCTTGTGCTACTTCAGTATTGATTCGTTTGAGTTTTGCGAGTATGCCGTTGTATTGAGTGCATGCTTGTCGTCCTTTTACGTAGTTTGCTATGAATTTGATGATGATGTTTGAGATGTTTGTTTGTGTGAATTTATGCGAGTTTGTGTTTGTTCACTTGATCAAACGCCTTGCCCATGTCTAAAGCTACAACTTTAGTGCGTTGTGGAGACCTTGAATTGTTGAAGACTTTTGTGATTTGGTGCCAGATGTTTACCTCCAAAGATTAATCATTTAACTTAATTTTAATATTTTTTACACGGTCCCAATTAATTAACAAAGCGAATGTTTTTATTCGACCAGCAAAATTTTGAAGATACAGGTCAGACTGGGGAGTTGAGAGAAAAATTGCAAAAGTTTAAGAAATTTTTAATTTTTTTATTTTATCTCTATATTTATCCTCCTGATTCGCAGGAAAGCGACGGAGGCGCTAATACATAGGGTAGACAATTACCCCGACCTGCTTCCGGAGATACCTAGAAATCATCGTGATTTACATAAAGATTTAAACTCATGTATTTCAAAATGTACTGAAAGAGGCAACAAAAAACAAAAGATGATGTTCTACGAGTACTAATTTTCTCCGACGATATAGTGTTATTAAATGGTATTAAAAAAAAAGTGGAAACGGAAAAGAAAAGTTAAGAGCGCAGGAAAAAACAATAAAGGAAGAAATGCGGCACCGTCATGCAGATGGAGTTGTGGATACTATAACAAAAAAGTAGATATTACAATATTCGAGACTAAAAAGTACGATAGAGATACAAAACATTAATTGCCCAAAATTAAAAATAGAAGCATGAAAATCCGTCAACCATGAAAGAGAGTGCAAAAGTGTAACGCAATATATTGCTATTTGAGAAATGTAGTAAATACAGGATGCAGTCAGTACAAGATTAAACACAGAAGAAGCAGTCACTGCAAGATTGACATTAGCTGAAACAAAAATGTGCATGACGAAAACAAGCTTGATCCAACTTTTAAAAATTTAGTGAAGTCGAGTGCTCTCAAGTTGCTTGCTTTATTTAAATAAAAGTATTTATTTTCAAATATATAATGTTAATGTGTAAGTGGAAATTATATAATGCTAGCAACTATTACCACAAGTACAAATAAGCACTTTTCCATCACATTGATTGGGGTTAATTATCGATTTTAAAGCACATTTTTTCACATGGTAGTGTCCAACATCTGGACAAACTCTATCTTCCACGCAGTGCTATGACGTTGTAATTGAATTGCTTGAATGAAGACTCACCGAAATAATAGCGGAGTGGTGGGGGTTGCTCTTAAGAAATTGTTGTTTCACTTCTGAGTATTTCGGCGAAAAGGTAGAAAAAACACAAAGCTTAAAATTTTCATTGTTCATAGGCTCCCAGGAGGAAGGAAACTCTAAACATCGTTACAACTTCGAAAAGCAACAATTAGCCCATTATGGCCAAAAAAAGATCTTTTAAACTCTTATTTATTATATTCAAAGGCAATATTTTTTTCAACCAGACAACAATTGAAAATAGCAGCCATAATGGATTCAGCATTTATGGACTATAATGGATTCAGCATTTTCAGCATTTATTAAATAAACATTAAAAATTATTATTTAAAAAAAAAAACGAACGTTTTCGGCTTACTTCAGCCCTCATCTTAGAACAAAATTCTGATTTGCATTTACGTATTATTACAAAATTGTTTTCATCAGACCGATTATTAGAACACTTTTCACACGACAAAATATGATCTTTAACTGCATTTTTGTCGTGTGAAAAGTGTTCTAATAATCGGTCTGATGAAAACAATTTTGTAATAATACGTAAATGCAAATCAGAATTTTGTTCTAAGATTCATGAAGCTCTACTCATAAAAAAGTTAAGTCCAAAATTAAATAGACAAATGTTCGCAAACGGAGCTTCATATTTATTGAATATATTTTGATTGTAATATTTTTTCTTTTTTTCTTCAATGACATCATAATCTGAAATTTAATTTGTATCAATTTAGTTTCTCTCTCGTTTTGATTTAAAATTTAGCCTGTTAGTCAAAAGTACAACCTTTTTTAAAAAATATACATTGTTTTTTGCTGTTGTTAATTTTTAATTTTTTATGTGTGTGTGTAAATTTAAAGTTAATTAATAGTACTAATTGTAGAAACCTGATGAGGGCTGAAGTAAGCCGAAAACGTTCGTTTTTTTTTTTAAATAATAATTTTTAATGTTTATTTAATAAATGCTGAAAATGCTGAATCCATTATAGTCCATAAATGCTGAATCCATTATGGCTGCTATTTTCAATTGTTGTCTGGTTGAAAAAAATAACCTCTTTGCCGAAACTTTACAATATTTTTTTGTTTAAAAAAGGAAATACTGTATCGACATCACAGAACCACCTACCTCCAACTTTTTCTTCACAGTTTTTCAAACAAATACTTCCACTTTCACTCAAATCCCGAAATTGAAACGTTTTTGTTGAGAAATTCATCAAAACTTCTTTACCACAAACTTGAACAGAAAACGAACCTTGTTTGGATTTCTACATGAAACAAATATCAAAGTTCACTCAAAGATGGGGCGAGGGAGGGGCTTCAAATAACAACCTTGTAGCCACTCATCATGCGACGAGAGACTCTTAAAGGGAGCGATTTATATTCCTCCTCATGTTGTGTCTTCCACATCCACATCCCCATTGCAGCCACCACGGAAGCCTCTGCTACCTCATCCAGGATCACCTGCACGTGCTCCAACATCTTCTCCACTTGATGCTTGATGCCACTGATCATTACGTTCGGGCTTCTGTAACGAGCAAGTTGATTAAACTTTCTCAAATGTCACAAAAAAGCAAACCTTCACTCAGGGATTTCCCATCGAGTTGGTAATTTTCATTGCAAAGCTCAACTTTGCAAACGTGTCAACTTGTTATTTATAATTTACAGACAAATTAACCTTTAAAACACAAAAACTTTCCGAATTTATATCAAAACATGCACAAAAGGATGTTCTTAATTTTTTCGTTGTGAAAAGTGAAAATGAGTCTCATTTCATTGAATTTTGTTTATTGATTTTAAACGAAGAAACATTTTTGTTATTGATCACTGTTTGGTTGGCTTCTACCTACATTAACTTTTGAACACTAAGCGACCCAAACGTTACCCATATCTCGCGAATGAGAAGGGACACTAAAAGAGCGTGTTTTGTCTCAAATGACGTAGAACAATGAGTTTCGAATTGTTTTCAAGGCGGTTGATTACTCACAATACAAATCTGCCAAATTTATTTGAAAAACACGCTTAATTTGTTCGAATGCACACGTTACATGTAAATAAATCTAACACATGGAATTACGATATTGAAGGAAAAGTAGCGCAAGTAAACAAAATTGTAGGAAAACACGCTCTGATCTTTAACAGTATTTTCGATATACTGTATTTTCGATTTCGATAAACAAGTAAATGTGACCTAGACCTTTCGATTACACTAATAACTATATTAACTATAACTAACCATTATTGTTCAATATTGTTGTATTGTTCCAACACTGTTGTCAAATACTCAAGTGCAGGGTATCACCAAAAAATGCAGCGTTAACATTTTTTTCTGACAATCTTTCGTACACAAAAAACATATTGTAACAAGTTGTAGGAGAACTTAAATTTAATTAATTTTTCAAAATAAACATTCAGTATGCTGCTTGGTAGACCTGGGTTTTGGAAATATATTGACGATTGCAATCGTTCCAACAAAAAAAATAGCAAAGTTGAAGAATCTTGTACTCCAGAAAAACTTTATATAATCAACATTGAAAGCAAAAAAGAACTTATGTTCAACTGTGGCCGTATTTGCAAAACAGTGAAAGCGACAATGCAAAAAGATTCACTTAATAAACTTTCTTTTTAAATAGCTTTTGTTGTATCGTGGATAAACTCTATCGAAGTATCGAAGCAAATCGTAAGTGAAGTATCGAAGCAATCGGGAAATCAACATTTTGTGTCATTGGCATAAAACAAGTCTTTCTAAACTTTTCCTTTTATGAGATAGGTGATCTAAAGGCGCCTTTTAAACAATGACCAATTACAAAAATATTATACATATATATACGTTTAGTATTTAAAGAAACTAATCAGACCCACCCTGAAAATATCAGCTGACAAGAAACATGGCAAGTGCGTGCATATTCATCCAGCTCCATCATGTCATGCTCCTCCAGATCAGAGATCCTCTCATCTTCTTCTTTTATTTTATGAATAAAGTTTTCATAAGCTCGCGAAACTGTTGCCATTGCCTAAAAAAAAATCATCAATAATTAAATTTAAAATATTCCGAAACCATCTTCGTTTTTTGAGTTCAGCAAGACCTTATTTATTTTCTATATATTTTCAGGATTCTGGTGGGATTAAAAACCTTCCCAAAAAAAAATCCATAACTGCACGTAAGTTTTACGAGAATGTGCACTCCTTTTCAGAGAAATAAAAAACAATAAAATTAATTTGAATAAAAATAACAACTATTTCACGTTTATTTTATCAATTTTAAGTATAATCATTTCTGATTACTTACCCTTGCTAAGTTGTAATGGTCGCTTGTGATCTTTACTAACCACTTTTCCTGCTTGCTTCCTAAATCACGGTTAGATTTCAAACCTGAAATGAAGATTAGTTTAAATGAATCGGAAAATAAAACTTTTAGCGTTTTTTCCATGCAAGTTGGTATTACTTTATATAATTGTCTTTGATTTTTTTGCGCGCCAAGTTTTATGAATTTTTGCTTCGACTTTTTTAGCATTTTGACTATTGTAACTGATCCAATGTAAATAATGATGTTAACATGTTAGATAGCTTTTGGTGAAAAGATACCATGTTAAAACTATCTCTTAGGTTTTCTGGTTTATTCAGTCTGGATAAATTACACAGCTCAACAAAAAAATTTTTTTTCTTTTGCTGAATTGGCTCTAGTTTTTGAGATAATGCAGACACAATAACTGGCTATAAAAGCTCAGATAACGGCCATATAAACTACACGTAAGAGGCAATTGTGCTGACAAGGAGATTTTGTTTTGCAATAAAGGACCAGTTGTCTCATTTTTAGAAAGGTTAACAAAGCAGAAAAGTCAATAACTGACCATTAGCAATCTTGGAGTCTAAAAAAATTCTAATGAAAAGTTGAAATGCAGTAACTTTTACTATATTTAGGTTTTCGTGTTTTCAGTTTTATATTGCTTTATGTTGCCTGCTATGAGTTGTTCAAGAAGAAAAAGTTGTTGTAATGACCCTGACAGTTTCTGTTACATATGTGGAGAATATATTCTTAAAGAGTATAAAAGGTCTATTACAGATTTTGTTCGCAAAGTATACCGTGCTTACTTTGGAGTTAAACTTGGTGACCCAGACAAGCCATGGGCTCCACATGTTGTCTGCAAATCATGTGTTGAGCACTTACGAATATGGACAAAAGGAAAAACTAAAAGCTTTAGATTTGGTGTGCCAATGGTGTGGCGAGAACAGAAAAACCACTTTGATGATTGTTATTTTTGTATGGTAGATTTGAAGGGTTTTAATCGTCACAAGAAAAAATCATGGATTTACCCGGACTTAGAATCTGCTAGGCGTCCTGTACCCCACTGTGAAGATATACCCGTGCCACAATTTAGTCATCTTCCAGAAAAACCATCAGAATGGGACTTTGTCCACCAAGCTTCAGAAAGCTGTAGTGAAAGTGATGTTTCAAGCATTTTTGAAGAAAGTTCGACCAGTCCGAAGCAGTTTAATCAGGAGGAACTGAGCGATCTCATAAGAGATCTTAATCTATCTAAAGAAGCTTCTGAAGTATTGGCATCCAGGCTTAAAGACAAGAAATGCCTTAGTGTTGGTACGAAAGTAACCTTTTACCGCACAAGGGAGAGCGACTTACTTCCGTACTATCGTTCAGAAGAAGGGCTTGTTTTCTGCTCAGATGTTGAAGGACTTCTTTTAAAAATGGTAATACCTGAATATAAACCTCAAGATTGGCGTTTATTTATAGACAGTTCAAAAAGAAGTTTGAAGTGTGTATTGCTGCACAATGGAAACAAGTATGCCTCGATTCCCATTGGCCACTCTACATTGCTCAAAGAAAAATACAACAATATTAAACGAGTGCTAGAAAAATTGAACTACTGTGACCACCAATGGTTAATATGTGTTGATTTGAAAATGGTCAACTTTTTGCTTGGTCAGCAGAGTGGTTATACTAAATATCCGTGCTTTATTTGTTTGTGGGACAGCCGTGCTCGCAGTGACCACTGGGTGAAGAAGGAATGGCCTGAAAGAATTACACTAACAGTTAATGAATGTAATGTCATCAATGAGCCCCTTGTCCCAAGAGAAAAAATCATTTTGCCACCTCTACACATCAAATTGGATATAATGAAGCAGTTTGTGAAAGCTTTGCCAGTACACGGAAATTGTTTTAATTACATTTGCAGAGTATTTCCAGGGATGAGCAATGAAAAACTAAAAGCAGGAATATTTGATGGTCCTCAAATTCGAAAGCTGATGAACGATCCAAACTTCACTGCATCTATGACTGAGAAGGAATTTGCTGCTTGGATTTCTTTTACTGTGGTTGTAAAAAACTTTTTGGGAAACAATAAAGCAAACAATTACATTCAGATAGTTGAAGATATGCTTTCAAAATTTCAAAGTTTGGGAGCAAAGATGAGCATCAAGATTCATTACCTCTTTAGTCATTTAGATAGATTTCCAGAAAATCTTGGGGAATTAAGTGAAGAGCAAGAAGAAAGATTCCATCAGGACATTAAAGTAATGGAAGAAAAGTATCAAGGACGATGGGACACCCACATGATGGCGGACTATTGTTGGAATCTTCAACGACATAAGCCATTTGCTCCTCACGTTAGAAAGTCTTACAAGAGGCGATTGGTTTCGTAGATTTGACAGAATGGTAGTTGTTAAAGCTCAGTATTTTCAAGCTTCGTTTGTTTAAATAAATAACGGCAACATACATTTATACGCTGTAATACTGGGTTTTAGTTCCAATACGTTTCTTGCAAACTAACGGTAAATATTGCTGTTGCATCCTTTTTTAGCATTGTAGTTTGCATGGATGCTTTGCATTTTTGTTTTACTGCGTTTACAAAAGAAGATCGAAGCGTACAGTATTGATTAAATAGCATTAAATGAACTATGCCATATAACACAGTCTAAGTAATATTTTTACAAAAAAATGCAATTATCTCAAAAACTAGAGCCAACTAGCAAAAATGAATGTCATTTTCGAAATCTATGCACCTGTTATACCCTAAAATCAATATAATATCTGTGGCAAAAATTTGTGTGTTGACCAGTGTTATTAATTATAAAGAAAATTATCTATTAAAATTAAAACTAAACTTAAGGATTTGAAAACAAAGTTTTAGATTTTGGTTATCAATCAGCTGTTATAAGATTCAAAGCTAAAAAACTGAAAATTAGAAAAACAGTTCTATATTTGGTTTAGAAATAGAAGCTTATGCGATTTGATTCAGTATTCACTTACTATTCAACGACGTTACGATGAGCTTGAATACATCTGTGATGGAAGAATCAAAGACCACAACTCGGACAAGTTTAATGCAAGTTTTGACTGTCTGACGATCGGCAATAAAATCGAGGAACGCTTTCTTCATAGCTTCAGCAACATCGCAGGCATCAAGTCCGATCCCACCTAAATCAATCAATCAGTAACCCTAAATCACATTATCAACCAACTGAATGAATCAGTAACCCTCAATCACATCATCAACCAACTGAATCAATCAGTTACCCCCAATCACATCATCAAGCACCTGAAGATCGAGTAAAACTCATAAAGCGATCGCACAATTAGTTTACTGTGTTGTTGAAATAACTATATTTGTAGTGATGCTGGGCCAACTACCGGAACAACTTCTCGCAGATCTGGGAAGGTTCTTAACATGTATAACTTTAAGAAGGTACGTAAAGCTTTACATGACGTGAGTTTGTTCAAACTTGCAACCAACAAAGCAAATTCAAGGCAATAAGTTTTTAAAAAATGTCTGAGTTTTTTTGGTTGGCGTGAAGAGACAGCAAATAATTCTGTGCTGTTGATATGTCTTTGAATGTATTCCATATTAGATATAGACAGTAAAAACAATTTTGCATAGCCCTTTCAAATGCCAATCACAAGCGTCTTGAAACAACAAAAAATTCACCTCCTAGGCATAACAAATTCAGAGATGTTTGTTTTACCGTCATCTATCAATAAATGTATCAATACCGAAAAATGATAACACTAAAAATTAAAATTAAAAAGTCAAAGCTAAGCATTTCGGGCTTTGTAAAGCTCTAGATTTGTCAGTTAATAAGTAGTAAAGTGTAGCTCTTTCTGATCATCTAGCAATTTCCGCCAATTAGTTCCAATTACGCCAGAGCAACCTGTTTACCAACCATTATTTGACGATATAAATGGATGCACATTAAAGCAACCCTATTCTAATTCGGGAAAAAGAGATGGTAATGTGAAGTTTAACCAAAAAATGATTCGGAAATAAAAAAGTGTTTCTAACAACAGTTTCCCCATAAAAGTGAACTAAATAACAAAAAAGTTTTTACATCACGGCCCTTAGTAACATTACATTTTATAACTGGTTCTTGTGTTAGTACAGACAGCGGCCCACCCTTGGTCCGAATAAGCCCATGAGTTTACACGCTACCAACCTGCCCCAAGCGTAGGTAAAGATATTGACGTTACTCCCATTTTTTCTGCTTTCTTCAGAACAAGTTTTATCCTCTTGGATAATTTTTCACAAGAAGAAGGAGTGATGATGTGGAAGATGTATTTGCATTGGAGATTGCCTGCAGTTGTAACTCTTATGTGTTCAGTAGAAACGAGTGGGTTGTTCAAACAAGCATCATCAATATCGTTTCCTGCTTTAGACAAAATTGCTGGAGATATTTTTCCTAAACAGAATATTGAATGTTTAAAAAAAATTAATGAACAAAATAAATTTCTAATAAATTGAAATTTCACATCAACGTTTGAACTAGAACAGATAATGAGGTCTGTCCCAAAAGTATCCGCCCTTTGTGTATAAAACACACAACAAAATGAATATCACAAATTTTATTTAATCTCCTTCAAGATACTCCTCTTGCAAGTGCACACACTTTTCCCAGCGCTTCTGCCACTTTTGGAAACACCTCTTGAACTTCTCCTCTGGAACGGTCCTAAGCTCCGCCGTTGTTTTTTCCAAAATGTCTTTACGTGACTGAAATTGCATCCCTTCTAGCATAGTTTTTAACTTGGGAACAGCCAGAAATCGCATGGTGCCAAATCAGGAGAGTAAGGAGGCTGTCGCACAAGTGCCGTATTGTTTTTGGCCGAAAAAACCTTTGATTACATAGGCGGAATGAGTGGCAGTATTGTCATGGTGAAGCTGCCAGTTTTTCCCTGTCCATATTTCTGGCAGCTTTCTTCGCACAGCATCACGAAGGCGACGTAAAACCTCCCTTGCCAAGTAGGGATAAACTCCTAACTTTTCGCAGAAAACAGGTTAATAAAAAAATAAAAAAAAAAACAGTAAAAAGCAGGAAAAGGTAAAGTTTATAATTAAAAGTCGTTTAATGTGCTATACAGAGCTATGATTATCTTATACTGCTTTCAAAACATTCAAATCTTTATAACTACAGGAATCGATAAATTTCAGCCTGTTTCGGCCTGCTTCAGCCTTTTTCAAAAACGCATCAGCATGACGATAGCATTTTTGCTAAATAGTGAATATTTCTAGAATTTCTAGTAAATTCCAACGTATTTAAAACTTCTTAAATTTGCCAACTCCTCTGCTGCAGAAAGGACAACTTTAATCTCGAGAGTCGTTGTAACATAAAATATCATACGATGTGTTATTAAAATAGGACTACAATGTAAAAATATGCCAAAAAGGGCAGCAATAGGCATCCAAAAAAACACAACCAAGACAAGAGATCTACTTGTTGCCCCCCTAAATATGCCTTGCCCAAGGACTTTGTTGAGAAACCTTAACCTAGAGATTGGCAAAAAAGTTATTAAGATTAAAAACAAACTGCCTTCTTACCGATGGCCTCTGCTTTTTATGAATCTAATTAACAATAATAAGAAAATTGTTTAATCGAAAAAACATACAAAAGTAAATCATTTTTTATCAACTGTCATTTCAATCAATTGTCGTTCGATCAGCTGTTGCTTCAAACAAGGGCCGTTCGATCAAGTGTCGTAATATTACTGCCCACAGCTTGTCTCTTGAAACACGGTCATATGCTTTTTGAAGGTCTACAACCGAATCTTTGACATATTTCCACGATTTTTTAAAAACTTGCTGAAGAGCAAAAATCTGGTCCATGGTGGATCTGCCACGACTAAATCCGAATTGTGCATCCTGAAGTTGAGGTACGACTATTTCACGGCATCTCTTTTCGAGGTGCTTTGCATAGATCTTTCTAAGAAGACTTAATAAAGAAATGCCCTTGTAATTAGTGCATTTTTTCTTGTCTTTTTTTTGTGAATAGGTATCAACACACTGGTCTGCCATTGCTTCGGTACCTCACCAGCTTTCCAAGCTACTTGGCATACACGAATCAGCCAACAAAGCCCAAAGTTGTTCATGGCCTTTAACATTTCGGGTCGAATATCATCTACTCCTGGCATCCACTCCAGGTCAGACACAAACAGGACTGGGGCCGAGGGTTTATCCTTTTACTACCCCAGACTGCTGTTCTGTCTGAATGAGATGCTGGCAGTAATGTTATAAGCCAGCATCGAGTTTTGTCATCCAAAACCGTCAGACCTCGTGCTCCATGTTGTGCCCAATGTATAGGACACGCTGTTAGTACATGGTCTGCGGTTTGCTCAGAGGCGCCACACTCGCAATTTGGTGAAGGAGCGAGACCCCATTTGTGCATGGACGAATGGAATCACCCAATACCAGTCCGCAGGCGGTTGAGCCGAACCCAAGCTGCTCGGGGTAAGCCCATCCCAACAGGCCTGGCACCGGTCCCGGGCACAAAAGCACGGAGCCTGGAAGCATTTCCACAATACTCCGTTTTCCATTTGTGGTTTGTCCATTCAAAAGCGCGGATGCCAAGTCTGGCAAGGTTGTCCAAAAGATTCCGCGCACCTGGCACAAACGGGCGTCTGGATCTTAGTCTCACTTGGCGAGTATCTGAAGACCCACTTAAAAGACCATACAAGATATGATCGGGGTCCAGAGATCCACGGTAAGCCAAGGAAAGTGTCGCTCCCATTCGGCGAAGCTCAGCTGGCTGGATGCCTGAGAGTATAGGTAGATGGTCCGTTGGAGTGGGACGCAAGCATCCAGTAACTATGCGCAAGGCGTCATTTAAGACACTGACGATGAGGCGAGTGTGAGCGCTGCGACACCAGACTGGTGCGCAGTACTCAGCTGTTGAGTAGACTAGAGATAAGGTGGCTATGCGTAGTGTTTTAGCACCAGCACCTCATCCCGAGCCCACGAGTCGCCTCAGCAGTGTGACGCGCGAGGATAGTTTTTTTGCGCAATGCCGCTAAATGGTGACGAAACGTGAGCGATCTGTCCAGTTTTACCCCAAGATAAGTAGGGGTTGGACAGAACGGTAAAGGTCAACCGTTGCTGTAGACTTTTAGCTCACGTTTGGCCTCTTGGTTATTTAAGTAAAAGGCTGTCGTCACCGTCTTAGTGTGACTGAGCTTCAACCTCCAAGTCTGGAGATACGCTGAAAGTGTAGACATGTCTTGGCTTAAAGTCCCCTCCAAGTCCTTCCAATTTCCAGAAGAATGCAACAATGCTAAATCATCAGCATAAGCAAACTTTCTAAAAATCATGAAAGGCAGATCGTACGCATTGATGTTAAATAGGAAGGGAGCCAAGACCGATCCCTGAGGAACGCCGTTTTTAAGACGGTGTAGCCTGCTTTGCTTGCTGTCACTGGTATTAAGGGTGAAACTCTGATTTCGGACAAGCTCCATAATCATTCTGATCATGTGCTTATCCGGAAGAAGTCTCAGCAGCTTACAGGTAAGGCCACGGTGCCAGACAGTGTCATAAGCAGCTGTCAGATCGACAAATACGGCACCGGCCTTCTTTTTAGCCTCAAAAGAATCCTCGATGTTTTGGGTTAGCAGAACAACTTGATCTACGGTTGACTTCCCGCGTCGGAACCTAGCCTGCTCTTTAGGGAGCAGTGGATCGATTAATGGTTTAACGCGGGCGTAGATAAGCCTCTCGAGGATCTTGCGGGGGATCTTGTAGGAGGCCTCAGCAGTGTGACGCGTGAGAACTGTTTTTTGCGCAATGCCGCTAAATGGTGACGAAACGTGAGCGATCTGTCCAGTTTTACCCTAAGATAAGTAAGGGTTGGACAGAACGGTAAAAGTCTACCGTTGCTGTAGACTTTTAGCTCACGTTTGGCCTCTCGGTTATTTAAGTGAAAGGCTGCCGTCACCGTTTTAGTGTGACTGAGCTTCAACCTCCAAGTCTGGAGATACGCTGAAAGTGTAGATATGTCTTGGCTTAAGGTCCCCTCCAAGTCCTTCCAATTTCCAGAAGAGTGCAACAATGCTAAATCATCAGCATAAGCAAACTTTCTGGAAATCATGAAAGGCAGATCGTACGCATAGATGTTAAATAGGAGGGGAGCCAATACCGATCCCTGAGGAACGCCGTTTTTAAGACGGCGTAGCCTGCTTTGCTTGCTATCACCGGTGGTAACGGTGAAACTTCAATTTCGGACGACGATGACGACGAAACGACGACGACGATGGTTACATCTACACCCGAGTAGAAAACCTTCCAGCCTTCAGTCAACTCAACGGTGTTAGAGCCACGACGCTTGGTACAGGAAACTCCAACAATATCAAGATGTACTGCTCTGGTTCTCAAACCAAATCTTGTTTTTTTTCATTGAGTGAAATGATGTTCTAGTTTTCTATGCGTAGATCCCGGTGTTTAGGACCAACTCGAGTCCAGATACTGCGCGCTTCCTCCATTTTTCCCCAAAACGCGTAGCAAAACCTTGATAGGTTTCCAGTTACGGTCAGCTTGTGAGAGAGAATGCAACTTACACTTCAAACGAACCCCACTACCGAAAGACCAAACGCACACGTTTTTCATCCTGCGAGACGATATCTTCGGAGGAAAGGCAAATAACAACAACAAAAACTTGTCCCTTACACTTTAACGGGTTAATTTGACTTCGATGTTGGTTTAACTGTGAGAATTAAACTAATTTCAAAAATTCTTTATTAAATTAAAGTTTTTTTTCTTAAGCTGGGCGCATGAAATGACGATAATGATAATGTTTTATAAACATTTTTTAGTAAAGGTCTTGTTTTTATTCTGGATATTTTGTAATCAAGAACACTTTGCTCTAGTACTTATTCTGAATAAATAAGATTTTTTTCAAAAAATCTAATTTTATTTTGGTGTAGTTTACAATTTCTTAAGTAAGCATAATACGTTTTAAACAAACATCAGCCTCATTAATCTCGATACATGTGCTTATTAATCGTACCCCAATGAAGATTAAATTCATTGCCGACACCGTTGATAATAGCATCAGTTCTTTGGTCAACAATGTCTCCTTGACAGAACTCAAACATAAGTGACGATCCACCAAGGTCCGCTTGGTCATCCTGTCAACTCAAATTCTTATCTAATTCTTTAAATTTGAAACTCTGAAATGAAGTGAAGACGAATACAAAGATGAAAGGTTCTGGATAATATAATCAGAAGAGAAGAGTTGGGAATGATAGGAAAGAATGTAACAAGTCAGAAAGAACGCAAGATTGCAATACCAGGAAGTGGATGCAAAGGATGAAAGTCTGACGGCAAGTAGAATGCGATATCACAAAGTGCATAGGAAGGAAGAGTGTCTGGTTGCAAAGAAAACAAAACAGACAATTATGGAGAAATAAAAATCGAAAAAAGTTAAAACACTTCATTTGAAAGAATTAAGAACTAATGCTATTGCTCCAATCTATTACATTATTTTTAGGCAAAAAAATTTTTATGAATAATGATACAATTATTGGGAAAATAAATTAATCAACATATATTTTTGATAAGCTCAAACCTACCTTCTCCTCCATCTTTGTAAAAGAAAGTGAACAAAAACACTCTGCTTCAACTTCATCTAATTTTTTCCTCCACTCAGACGTAAAATGGCCCAGCGCTGGGGCAACAAACTTCACTTCATTTGAAGTAATTTTGATCTTTTCCAACCCGACTTTTGTTAAAGCACGGAGACACGAAGATTTATTTTTTATTTCGTCTTTATATTTATCTTCCTGACTCGCAGGAAAGCGAGTAGGCGCTATACATAGGGCAACTGTCAAGCAATTACACCGACCTGCTTCCGGACATTGCCATCGGGCTGAAATTCTTTTTTTCTTTAAATGTTTTATGAAGTTGTGACTGAAATTTAGAACTGCTGGCCAACACCAACAACATCTGAAAGTGCCGTAAAGTGTCTTTCCCAGAGACGCAACAGAGTAACCTGAGTAGGTTTTGAACCGTGACCATGTCGATTGCATTCGCCTCAATGATAGCGCCCCCTTTCCCAGGCCACTGATAGTTTTTCAAGCCTTCAATTTACAATCATCTCAACTATGAAAAAGGTCCGTACACGTCATCATAAAATGTAATATAATTTCAGAATGTAAAATTTTTTGTAAATGGAATCTAACATTGAATTTATCAAGGAAAGTAAATGCAACTAAGAAATTTTATTTTGATTTGGTAAAGCGAAATTTCTATGCAACTTGCTTTCATAACAATCAAAACAGAGACTTGATCAATTCTCGGCACATGATAAAAGTAAAGAACTGGCCATTCTTCCAGGTATTCAGAAGTTTACAAACAAACAAAAATATTTCTCGGTTCACTTAATATGGAAACCACAAATAAACTTTACAAAATTATTTTCAATCTCAATCTTAATCTTCCCCGGAAGAACCGGTTGAATCGAGGAAAAGGAAAAATTTATCAAATTTCCAGCAGCAACTGCAACTCAGTGTGCATCCGTGAAAAGATGCAAAATTGTATAATATTGTATAAAATAACATGTTATTTTAAAACAAAGGAACTGAAAAACTGATCCGAATCTAAAAGATGGAAAAACTGAACCGACTAATAATAGAGGGGCTTCACCACCACCGAGGAGTAGATGTAAGTATCTCTATTCTCGACATTATTACGGAACAAACGACTCCAATGTAGAAAAAAACTTGCATTAAAAGCCAGGAACGTGCTTGGTGTCAAGTTTCTTTGTTTGATGGAATGACTTTTGGTGTCGACTTAGCTTGCTATAACTGCAAACACTGCACCAACAAGCCACCTCAACGTAGTGGTGCAGTCCCCTTCCCTGCACTGGGGAGGGTCGAAATGCTTGTCAATTCCCCGAGGGTCTCATCCTCGGGCGTTTCTCCCTTGGACAACTCTTCTCGTTTTTCATCCCTGCTGTCCAATGCGCGGTCACATATGGACAGCATTCTTAAACCCATTTGACCACACCCCTATTTCTTCTACTTTCTTTCTGACAACTCTTCTTAGTCCCTTCTTCCACCCCAAACCTCTTCTTTACCTATCCCACTCACCGCTAATTCTTATTCTTATGCTCCTACTCATCAGCGGTGACATTCATCCGAACCCTGGCTCAATAGACCCCTGCTCCGCCTGCTCCCGTAGAGTCACCTGGGGAAACAGATCGGTACAATGTACCAACTGTTCTCTCTGGTACACCTCTTCTGCTCTGGTCTTTCTCCTGCTGGCTTTCGTAAAATTTTCCCGGGACACTCTTGGACTTGCCCAATGTGCCCATCTCCCTCTCAACCCTGTACCCTCACCCATAAACACTCCAAATCCCCCATCCTCACTCACAAATAACCACAAAACAATATCTTCAAAAATGATCCCCCACCCCAAAACAACCACGAATAACCCCACCAACCTTCCTAACCACCCCCAACTAATTTTTAATTACCCTCTCTCAGCGTCAACTATACCTCCTCCTCAAACCCAATATACCATCTCTCCTCTCACACAATCTTCTTTTTATCCTTCCTCTCCCTATCGAAACAACCTTCGAATCCTACAGTGGAACGCTAATGGGATTCGCCCCCCTGTCATACTGAACTCACACACTCTCTTTCGAAATCAATACGATCTTATCTTTGTGCAAGAGTCACACCTCTGACTCCACTTTCCGCATACCCGGCTACAAAACCCTCCAAAAGAACCGTTTTATGACAAGGAGAGGAACCACCATCTCTACGGAAAACCTAGGGGGTGGTGTACTCATACTTGTCAAAAACGGTCTAACCTACACTTCACTCACCACACAATCCCAGCTCCGATTATTTACCTATCACAGTTGAAATAAAAGGAGCCTCACCTATACATATCAATGTCTATGTTCCTCCTATCCGCTCTTCTCCTACGACTCTCGCCCAAAATCTTTCTCACCCTTCCCCTTACCATCATCTCTCACTACTTACATCTTTGGAAACTTTAACAGCCATCATTCATCCTGGGACTCCCACTCACCGGAAGACCAATCAGGCAAACATCTGTTCGACTGGCTCCTTTCTTCTGATCTTTTACCTCTTAACAACCCTGAACATCATATCCTACTACACCGTGCCACCGGAAACCGCTCCTCCCCTGATCTCTCTCTAGTTCCTGCAAATAGCCTGTAAATGCACATGGCAGACCCTACCGTACCTCGGTTCAGATCATCTTCCTATCTCTATCACTATTCCTACCTCCCCTTTAATTAACCCTTTCCACCGCCCCTCTTCATTTAACTACAATAAAGCTCGCTGGGACAATTACCTTACCTATATTGATACCCACTGTCCTCCCCCTCTAACTTTACAACACTCTCTCTTTCTGAAGCCACCCACACCTTTACCAAACTCCTCAACGATGCTGCCACTTCTGCCATTCCTTTCGGCAGCATCAACCGCCCTGCTAAAGCCTGGTGGTCTCCTGAAGTCGCAGATGCCGTCGCGAAACGCCGAAAGGCATTCGCAAAGGCACACTGTTCCGAAGAAGACCGCCAGCACTATATCTCTATTAGTAGATATATCTCCACTGTGATATCTAAGGCTAAAGCTAAGTCATGGCAGAAAACTTGCTCTAGCCTTTCTCCTAAAACCCGTCCCAGTGAAGCCTTCTCTCTACTTCGCTCCATCTCTGGCTCCCCCTCCCCAACTTCATGTGACCTCCCCAACTTCCCAAGTTGCCATACCCTTGTAGATTGTGCCAACCATATCTCTTCACATCTACAGTCCCATTTCTCTACTCAAACCCCAAAACCTTTTCGAAGCACCGAGAAAGCCCAAATGAATCATATCAGAACTGCACACTGCAACACCCTGAACTCCACTTTCTGCTCACCATTCTCTTCTCTTGAACTCTTCACAATTATCTCTCAACTCTCAACCTCAACCTCTTCAGGCCCTGATCAAATTACCTACCCTCTTCTAACCCATCTTCCACAATCAGTATTATACTTTCTTCTATGTATCTTCAACCTTTCTTGGTCAACTCACACTTTCCCGTCTACCTGGAAACAATCAACAATCATCCTCATCCTCAAACCGGGAAAACCCTCTGACTCACCTTTTTCATATAGACCCATCTTTTTTACTTCCTGTACCTCCAAACTCTTCGAAAGAATGGTTTTAGGACGACTAACCTATTTTCTAGAACAACAAGACATTCTCTCACCCGTGCAAGCTGGTTTTAGACCTGGTAGATCGACTGTAGATCAGGTTCTCCTTCTCTCACAGTCAATCGCAGATTCCTTCCACCAATCTAAACCAGGCGCACGTACAGTCCTCGCCACTGTGGATTTTGCGAAAGCTTTTGACTCAGTTTGGCATTCTGCCCTCCTCTCTAAACTCCTCTCTTTAGATCTTCCTCTTTACTTTGTCGAATAGATACGATCCTACCTCTCAGATCATCGTTCGAAAGTCCACATCTGTAATTCATACAGTCGTCCTTTCCGTCTCCGAAGAGGAGTTCCCCAAGGTTCAGGTCTTGGACCAGTTCTCTTCTGCCTATATATCAATGACCTTCCTACTTTTCTCCTTACATCTGTTAAAACCTCACTTTATGCAGCTGACCTAGCCATTTGGACCTCCTCCCCAAGCGTTGAGTGTGCAACTTACACAGTACAAGCTGCCCTCAATAGACTGGTGGAATGGTTCTCAAAGTGGGGCCTCCTCTCAACCCCCTCAAATATGAAACCTTTAGCCTAGACCTTTACCAATCACGTATACAACCCTCTCTATACATTCTTAACACCCCACTTAAATTTAACCCTCATCCAACCTTTCTCGGTGTAACCTTCGATTCCACTCTTTCTTTTAAACATTATGTCCTATCCTTACGCAAAACGTTTCACAGCCGATTCTGTGCTTTCCGCTCTATCGCCTCTGCCTCCTGGGGTCCATCAAAATAATCCTTATGTACCTTATATAAAGCCTTCATTCGCCCAATCCTTACCTATGCTTCCCCAGTCTGGTTTCCCTTCTCATCTCCTACTCACATCACCTCCGTGGAGAGGATGCATAGATCTTCTTGTAGAGTAATCACAGGCTGTCTATCGTCCACTCTTATAAGGGTAATTCATATAAAAGCACTGCTTCCTCCACTACACGTCACCCTCACCCACCAATCCCTCTCCTTCTTTGAACGAGCCCTCCGACTACCTTCAACCTTTACCCTAGCCTCTCTAGCAAATTCTAACCCCCGTACACGTCTTAAGAAAGGCTCATGAAGATCCTTCTCCCGATCTCATAACCTTACCCCTAACCTACATCTTGCTCGTGAACCTTTAATCCTCTGTCCTACTAAACCCCCTGGTCTACCCCATCTACTTACACGATTTCATTCCATCTCTCATCCCCATGCTCTGGCAAAGACACCCCTCCCTTTGCAACATCACAGCTACCACCCACCTCTCCTCCCTATCTCACAGCGATATCTCTTCCTGGACTGACGGTTCGGTGCCTGGCTGGCTGAGACAGGGTGGTGCAGGAATACACATCAAGTGTTCAAAGTGTGTCACTGCTACTTCGCTCTCCTTCTCGACTGGTCTCTGGGCTACCAGTTACAGTGCTGAGACTATCGCTATCCTACATGCTTTTGAGTGGTTTATCTCTCACTCCAAGACATGTAACTTTAAATCCGTCACCCTATTTTCTGATTCTTTATCTGTTTTATCAACCCTCTCTGCCCCCCTACCATATTTAACCCCCAAATCGCTATCCAATACGCAATCCCTCCTCAATTCTCTATCCAACTCCAAGATAGTCCATTTGCCATGGATACCAAGTCACTCTTCCCTCCCAGGTAACAACTTAGCTGACTCTCTAGCTAAATTCGGAGCCTCTCTTGATCCCTCCAACATATCCGTGTCCCTCGCACCCCTTATTTCCTCTCAAAGACAATCCCTCTACACCAGTTGGAGACCGAGTGTCCAATCTGGTCTCTTTCAACACCAAATCCCTCCAGTATCTCCCGAGGAGCTCACTCTCCCTCGCTCCGCTCGCTGTGCTCTCTCCCGTTTACGCTGCAATGGGCACAGCACTCTCCTTAACACTTATCTTCACAGGGTTGGTCGAGCCGAGACTCCTTCATGCAGCAACTGTGATTCTGAATCACAGGACCTTTCACATCTCGTGCTAGACTGCCCTGTACTGGACCATCTGCGTCAGGCCATATTCGCCCATACCCTATCACTTCCGGACCTTTGGTCCCGTCCATGGGGAGTCGCCCAATTACTGAGACTCCGCGGAGTTGAACCGTGCCCCCATCCCCAGGAATGGGTCGGGTGAACCCACCACCACCACCATTATAACTGCAAACAGAACTTTTTTGTTTGTTTTCGCAGTCAATCGATTGACGCCAATGTATTTGTTTTTCATTTGTTTCGTCACTTCACCTTTTTGTTTAAAAATCACGATTAAAACTCTTATTTAGTGAAAACTTATTGTTCTAGCTTTTTTTCTTGGTTAAGTGTTTAAATAAAGTTCGTCTAAAACTTAAATAACAAAACAGAAGCAACACTCGTTTATACGAATATATGGTCGGCGTTCGAGGAATTTTTTTACGTTAAGTTGTCATAGTTTCTTAACTAAACGAAGATAACTAATCTTTTAACGGAATTAATAACTTTTATTAAAATTTTTTTTACGTAGTCCAATAAAAAAGCCTGAAGAGAATTCGAAATCACAATTTAATAACAAAACATTAACTGTTCGCTAGAAAAACCTGATTTTACATTAAATTCTAGTTGCCTTAAACAGCAAAATGAAATATAGTACAGTAAATGGGTTTATTGTCATAAACTAGGGGTAAGTTGATCGTTATCAAAACCAAAGTTAATTTCATTGTTTCAAAATAAATCTTTATTCTAGAAATGCTGGATTACAAGAGGCAAACGTCAATAGTAAAAAAAAATGCAAAATTGGTCAAGTAACTGATTTAAGCGATCTATTGCAAAGGAAGCTTTCCGCAACCTGTCGTAACGTTCATCGACAACATGAGCAATTTAGTATGTATGTGTGTAATATAGGCGGCGTCCAGTGGTTAAAGCGTTGTGATTGCGGTCGATATGGGCTAGGTTCAAAACCTACTCGCGCTATTCTGTTGTGTCCTTGGGAAAGACACTTTCTCCTGCTTAGCGGTTTTGGAAAGCAGTTCTAAAATTCAGTCCTATCTCCATAAAATCAAAAAATAAAAACAAATAAAAACTTTTATTGGAACAGCAATATTTTGGCATCTCCGGAAGCAAGTTAAGGTTGTTGCTTGCTTTATGTATAGCACTTTGGTGGCTTTTCTGCGGGTTAAAAGGATAAATGTAGAAATGAAATGAAAATGGAATCAAATGAGCCAGTCCTATAAAGCTGATGATTTTGTAACTATTGTTCGGCAGAGGAAAATTTTTGCTTGCAATCAAAATGACCATCACAAAATTTATTCAACTCCCACAGCAATACAAAAATTTTTTTGGATGTACCTGCATTCACAGATGCTTTGTCGCCTACTAATTTCAAACCATTGGGTACAACTGAAAGTTGACAAGCCAAAGTAGAAGAGACTTTTTTAACCAGCAACCTCGCATGTTGTTTATTACATAGGAAAGTGGAAACTTCTTGAAAACCCTCTAAAAAGTTTTCAACGATTTTTCTTCCTGTTTCCAGATCCTCTGTATTGAAGCAACCAACTTCAATAAATTTTTTCTGAAACAAAAATAATGAAAATCAAGCTTGACGATCCAAATTGTTAGTTTCCTTTAATTTGATGAAAAAAAGTTTGCGAAACTAAGTTGAATCAATCGTAGTCGTGTACAAGATGGTACCTTATAAGTTAAGTGATTAGCGCTGCCGCATTCACGATCAATTTGTTACTCAAAGAGCTTTTTAATGAGCGCCATCTGTTCAAAAGAAACTCTAAAAAGCTCAAAAGAAACTCTAAAAAGAGTAACATATTTCCTTTCATTTTTAACACTTTTAATAAAAATTTTTACACTAAAGTTAAATTGCCTATTTTGGAATTAAAATTGTCATTCAAGAATTTATTCCAAAATAGTTGTCAAAACGTGATACAGCGATTCCACCAAAGAACTTTAAACAATAAATTAGTGTGATAATATATAAAATAAATTCAACGGTATAATTAAAATTTACCATTTTACAAAGACCCAAATACTTCAACTTTTCAGATTTAATTTGTTGTTTGAGAGACACATCGTCAATTTTTACTTGAACCTCAGTGTCCGGAATTGGAAGAGAAACGCATTGAATCATTTGATTCAAAACCTCACAACATTTTATGTGTTCGGTTTCTGAAAGAGTCACTAAAAGCACGTTTCCATTCACTGATGCAAGTCTACCTGCAAAAAAAAGGAGAACGTTTTGTTTGTGTCTTCATTAACTTATTCGGCTTTACCTCATTTACTTATGATTCCTTGTGAATTAATCAATTAAGATCTCTTTAACTGGAATTCCGTGAAAGTTTGCCAGATTTCGTAAACTTTAAAGTATTCCCTATTTTTCTTATTTAATTTCGGATTTTCTATCAAGATTAGTTGCCATGCAATGAAAGCGTCTTTTATTCATAAAAATTTGGGAGTATATTAAAAAAAGCTCATCACTTTCGATAGAAATAATAAAACAGTTTTTGAACGTAAGGAAAAAAAAATTTTGCTTTTCACTTAGATTTCTTTGAAACCAGTTTTTCTTTATTTGAAGATTAGCCCTTTTTGAAAAACTTTTTTCTTAACCATTTAAACAGAGGTTTCGCAAAATTTGAAAAATTGACTCGAAGGTTCAGATGATATCAAAAAATTTGAAGAGCACTGACTTAAATCAAATCATAGAAATCTCAAAATCCATCCGTTTTACGCCTAAACTCACACACTAAACCACATCTATGTGCTGTATTACTTCTGCGTTTTGATATACGATATCTCTACTCATTATTGATTTGACTTTATTTCCGAAACTTATTCAATAAACTCTACTATGCAACTGCTGTCGTGGGAATCAAAGAATGAAATAAGTTATTTGCACACAACGTATGTCTTATATCCAACTGTTTTCTTCTTCAAGCAGGACATAATACTTTATACATACGTAATTATTTTAATTTTTTACATAATTGATGTTTGGTTGATTGAGAGGGCAAAATCAATTTCAAAACAAGAAAAAATTTCAAAAGTAAGAATAAAATTATATTCACAAGCAACATTGGCAATGCCGTGCTTCCATTAATAATTTAGCAAATAAAAAGACATTTACGGACCCGACATTTTCTAAATAAAAGTTGGAAATAACAGTAAAAAAAACTTGTTGACAACAAAAAAGCACGGAAATAGAAAATTCTAATATGGATCATCAAGAATGTGAAAAAGAAAAATTTAACCATTAACAGTAATATCAGCACCAAAGGGTAAACGAAACGGTATCTACCTATTCCGATATTCAGCGAGTTTCTGTTAATCGGCAAACATCCTTTTCAGGATGGGCCAATGCCTGGAAAAAAATGCTTTTTTAAGGCACATTGCTAACAAGTTCCGAAAACCCACTATTCTCCAGCTGAACATCAAGCGCCTCACTGCAAGCAAGATGAAAGTTTTTCATAATCTTGTTCTACAGTTTAAAGCACTCGTCATCCTACTACAGGAGACCCGCTGCACTGATGTAGAAAAGTTGATACTTTCAAGCTACCAACTAGCTGGGTCTTTTTTAAGCAGGAAGCATGGCCTTGCCACGTTTGTCTACGAGCAACTAAGGTATATGCTTTTGGATCAATCTCCACCGACATCGGAGATCGAGTGGTTGTGTGTAAACGTTGATGGTTATAAAATAATTAGTGTCTACAAACCTCCACCAACGCAATTGCGATCCCTAGTTCTCCCAGTGTTTCCTTACCCCTGTCTTTATGCTGGCAATTTTAACTATTTGAGTTACGATGATAACAGTCCGGACGGTGAGTGCTTGGATGGCTGGGCAAGTATTAATTGTCTTGCCCTGCCATACGATGCCAAAGATGCCGCCAGCTTTTACTCCGGCCGCTAAAACACTGGCACCAATCCAGATCTAGCTTTTGCTAGCGTAGTTCCAAACAGTCGCTTACCGGATTGACAAGTTCCCCAGGTCACAACGTCAACCTTAACTTATCACACCACCAAGGCTTGTTATGGCAGTACCAAGCGTGCCTGTTAAGCGATGGAACTTCCGCAAAGTCAAATAGAGTCACTACATTGCTTTGACGAATAAATTCGCAAAGACTTTGTTGCCGCCTGATTCACTTGATGTGGACGCGGCTTACCAGGACTTTTGTAACATGATCAAGAAAGCAGCCAAAAAGACTATCTCATGCTGTTATCTTAAGAACTATATTTCGTGCTGGGATGCGGAGTGTGAGTCCCTCAATAGAACTTCAGCAAGACAACTCGAGTTTGACTGCTACAGCTTTATTTGTCAAACTTGACAGGAAGCGGAGAAATCAATGGTTCGAAGCAGTTCAGAGCATTGATTTTTCACACTCTAGTCGAAAACCATGGAGTATTTTGAACAATCTTATTGGTAGGTCACGACATTCTCCTCGTCACTGTCCCGTTTCAGTTAATGCTATTGCACCTCAGCTGGTTAGAAATGGGAGATACGAGGCTATTGACCGGAAGTCTCGACTTGTTATCTCGACTTGTCTCACAAAAAGTGTCTGACCTTTGGAGGACGACAACACCAAACTTAGTAAATATCTCTGAAACTTTATCACAGAAAGAATTCCTGCTGCCCTCCACCACTTAAAACCAGGTAAAGCTCCGGTCCCTGATTCCATCTGCCCAGAGTTTATAATCCATGCTGGAGCTGCCTTGTCCTGGTTACGTGAATCTTATGTTCCTGCTTGTTCCAACTCAAAATTCCCAAGATCTGGAGTAGAGCGCTTGTAGTTGTGATCCAAAGCTGATGAAGCTTGTGGGAAAACCAAAGAGTTATCGACCGATATCTCTGCTCTGTGTCTTCTACAAGATGCTCGAAAGGCTTATTTATGCCTGTGTCAGGCCAATTATTGATCGACTACTCCCTAAAGAGCAGGGGGTTTTGAAGCGGGAAGTCAACCGTGGATCAAGTCGCTCTGTTGACATAGAACATTGGCATTCTTTCGAGGTTAAAAAGAAGGCCGGTGTCGTATTTGTCAATCTGACAGCCGCATATGACACTGTACGGAACCGTGGAGTTACCTGCAAGCTGTTGAGACTTCTGCCGAATAACACATGGTCAGAATGATTATGGAACTAATCGAAAACGGAAATTTCACCCTTACTACTGGTGACAGCAAGCAAAGCAGTCTACGCTATTCTACAAACCTCAGTCAAGAAAACCCGTTTCTAGCTATAAAGAATATATTTACAAAATTTATAAAAACTTGGCTTACAAACTTCACCAAACTTCAAAACAACTCCAGCGCCAACAACTGCGTATAATTGCGCACATCTTTCTACTGACTAACCATAAAATAAATTAGCACCCCGCTGACTAATATTATACTTAATAGTTCATCCGCCACAAAGTTTAACAAGTTTATCTTTCTATAAAATTAATTTCTAAGGTGTTGACTGAACCTCAAACAACTGCAGCAGGAGTTCTCAACTTATTATGTGTTATAGATGAAACACGGAGTATTGTGAGAATACATCTCAGCTCCATGCTTTTATACCGATGACCAGTGCCAGGTCTGTTGGATTGTGCTTGCCCCAAAAAGCTTGCGTAAAGATCAATCGCCAGCAGAATGCTGTTGGGCGATTCCATTCGTCAATGCACAAATGGGGCCTCGCTTCTTCACCGAATCGTGAGTGCGGCGCTCCTGAACAAACCACAGACCATGTCCTAGTAGCCCGCTCTATACATTGGGCACCACATGGAGCACAAGGTCTGACGATTTTAAATGACGAGACGGACGCTGGCTCAACACCATCACTGCCAGCATCTGATCCGGGCAACACTACAACCTGAGATAGTAAAAGGATAAACCCTTGGCCTAAGTGCTGTTTGTATTGGACCGGAGCGCTGTTTGTACCAGAGTGGATGCCTTTCCAAACGACGACGAGCACCAAAGCAAACAAAGCAAACAATTCATATCAATACGCCTCATTTTTTTCACAAGTATAACGAGCCATTATTAAGTGGTTATTTAAAAGATTTATCTCACTTCTTTTAACAAAAACTTGAACATGCCTTTTTAAAAGTATTTATTTTTCTTATTTTATTGATGTTTTATAGAAGATACGCGCTAACATCTTGAAAGTGTGTGATAAGAACATTTTCAAAGCCAAACTGTTCATTTGCTGAGCTCTTATGCATAATCAATTGTAGTTACCTTTTGCGTTGGAACTGTCAAATGCTTTGTTAATTTTTTTATTGCAATAATGCTTGTATTTTCCACATAACATTGACTTTAAATAACGCAGCTTTGAATCGATTATAGTAGGAGACTTCTCAACGAATCGACAAGACTAAAAAAATAAAAGGCTTAGATATAACCGTATAGAATTTATATAGCAGCAATAGAATTTAAATACAGCAAAAGGGCTTCAAATATATCAAAGTTAAAAATCAAACAGAATTTTTTAAAAACCTTTACTGCTGGATATTAAAACAGAAACTGCGGATAAACCCCTCCATTAAAGAATACACGGTATTCTAAGCAGAGCGTCAGTCTATAGTGTGAAAACTTTATTATCTGTCGAAAAAACAATTTTTAGCGCTTAAGCACGAAAAGACGTAAAAACTTCAATAAACAAACAAAAAATATTCTCGCCAACGTTCGTAGTGAAAACTGGCCCTTATGTCAACAATGAGAGTTCAGAACACTTCCAAATCAATTCAATCTATATAAAAAAAGATAAAGTCAAGCTTGAAATAAAGGATTTTAACTGTTGTCCTGCAAATAAAGATTAAAAAAAAATTGAAACAAAGTTTCTCAAAACCGGTTTACCCATAATTGTTCGAAAACAGTTGTTCATATTGACAATTTTTTAAAAAAATTATGCAATATGCAGTTGTCTGAAAATTTTTATTTTGTAAACGCTTATTTTGCTTTTTTTAATGAATACATAACCCTAACTCTATTGTTCGTAAAATGTTGGTTTTTGTTTTCGAATTATTGTCCAGATGATAATTGTTTTGGAGTAAATGTCCAGATACACCTAAATTCGAGTAAATTTTCGAGTAAAATGTCCGGATAACTTTAGATAAACTTAAGGTTATAACTTTATTATCGAAAAACCTTTAACAACCACAGCTTTAAATCAACCATGTAACTTTAAGTGTAAGTTGCATAAGAATAATACTTGAATGTTAAAATCGAAAAGCAACTTTCCAATCAATAACAAACAGTTTAAATAAAAACCTCTTAAATACAATTTCTTGTAATGCGAATGATTGTGAATTCGATTGCAATTGTGAATACGATTACAATCAACAAAATCATATTTGCAATGAAGTCGATCAATAATCAAGTTCATTTGACCTTTGATTAATTTTACTGCTTTTACTTTTTTTTAAAAGTCACTATTATAATAAGACAAGAATAAAAATGGCTATGTAAAATCTTTGAAATGAAGTCAATTTATACAGTATATACTTGGTCAGAAACGAATTTAAGATCACATTTAGCAATAATTTATAATACCTGGGATTTCATTTTTTTATCTTCATCTTCTAAAGAGCTTTTCTTAATTTGCCTACTCGCTTCTTTGTTGCGCCTATATTATTGAAATAACTTATCAAGTGAAATTAAAAATAACAAGTTTCTGATCATAATTGGTAAAGTTAGTAAACTGCACTATTTACTAAAAGAATTAATGATCGATTATGCAGTAACATCAATTATAGAAATACAAAAGTGTTTAAAAAAGTTAGGCAAACTTTGCAGTTTCTATAAAAGTACTCTGAACTTAGATTTGATGCAATGTTGTATTTTTAATTTGTCTACAGAGGTCCATTGTCACACTTCATTCACAATGTAATCGTAGCTTTGTAGCTTTATAGTTGATTCTAAGTTACTATTATGACGTAACCTTTTTCATTGCCGAGTAGTGGTTGTTTAATCGGTATACAAAATCAGCCAGTTAATTTAGTTTAATTTATTTGCAATCTGTTTCATAAGTGTTATAATTATTCGTTTTGTCGTTTTGATTCTGAGCGCATAGTGAAATTTGGGCAGTATTTACGCGCTTTCTCTTTTTCTTTTTTCTTTCTTTTTTATATTAGGTGCTCTGGAAGGCTTTTGAAAGTTTTCTCTCACCTTCTAATTAATTTGACATTACTTAATCGTTTATTGTCGTGTCTTGTGATAGGCTGTTTTTGCTGCGGCATGTGCTGTTGACCGATGGCAAACTTTATTAAATCCATAATTGGTTAATTGTCCACAACAATCTCGTATTTTCTATTGTTATCTGGCGTAACGCGCTTGAAAGTGTTTAGGAATCGTTTGTACTTTGTGCATATGCAGCTACGTTTAAGATGTCAAAGTCAGTGTGGATGCCTTAGAAACTAATTACATAAAAAAGATAAAATTGTTTTTGGCTTTTGTAGCAGACAAACTATACAGTTTAATATTAGAGATTGGGATGCTAATTTATTGTTATAGCTTGCCAGTATGAAGTCGTGGGTGATTATTTGCAGTTGTTGGCGCTGTGAATTCTTTCGAAGTTGGGTGAAGCTTGGGAGCCAAGTTTTACGTGAATCGATCAAGTTTTTGTAAATTTTGTGAATTTATTCCTTATAGATAGTGGTTTCTTTATATCAGTGGAAAGTATCTAGAGAATCAATCTGTACTTAACCACAATCTATTGTCTAAAGAATTTAGCGAATCAATTTGTACTTACCAGAATCTACTGTTTAAAGAATTTCAGTCTCGCCACAAACTATTTCTAGAGTCAGCATAAAAAAAAGCTTTACTTCAGTACAGGTGTTTGGATTAAGTTTAACTGGTCCTTTTCTATTCCCGAGTAAACCCGTGACATCTACCTATCATTAAAAATTTATATCAAATAATTTATGGTTTTTTAAAATTTACATTAAAGCCGGGAGTTCCAAGCTTTTAAAAGTCCAAACAGCTCTAAGCTTAAAATATAAAAGAATGACTCTTTTTGATAATTTGAATGGTAAATTTATTTCACAAATTAAGCAAAGATCCTGTTTTTGCGTCAACTAGTTTTCTGGCGTTAACTAGTTGAATTTCCAGTTTTTGAGGGTAACTTTACTATAAGTCCAGGTGAAGACCAAAACAGTCTCCACTTTTATTTTTAAAGGAAATTTATCAAGGTAATTATCATAAAGAGCATTGTTATTAGTGCGTCGGTCGTGGATTTATTAAAGTTGTTACGTTGATCCTGACAATGCCCTGGTAGTATTCAAATGATGCATCAGTTGGAAACTATTGCATTGAAGTGTCTTTTGATGGTTTTTGTGGGTTTGTTTGTTGCAGCAGACATGAGAAAATATAATTGAAGTTAATTTTAAAGCTTGTATAATAATTTAATTAATAGACCAAAAAGTCATCTCAGAATCAATTAAACTATACTTAATCCTTTGTGATTATCTGATGGCATATGATTTTTACTTATTTATTGATACTGTAGAAAATTACCAACGCCCGTGTTTTTTTATTTCTTTTGCTTTTTTAATCATTAGTTGCGCGTGCACTCGCTCCCGGCGCCTTTCATTTTACACTTAAACCATTAGTTAACTTCTTGCCCGCCTATAGTTTGTTTCTTCAGCGTGTTCATTTAGTGCCGGCCCGTTCGCGTTTCTTTCACTTCTCAATTTGTGCGGTCGTTGTCGTCGTTGTTTGGAAAGTCATCCATTCTGAATCAGTCACAAACAGCACTTGGGCCGAGGGTTTATCCTTTTAATACCTCAGGCTGCTCTACTGATTTCGTCGCCCATAACCGTGCTCCATGTGGTGCCTGATGTATAGGGTATGTTATTAGAAAGTGGTCTGTGGTTTGTTCAGGATCGACGCACTCGCAATTTAACGAAGAAGCGAGACCCCATTTGTGCATAGACGAATGGAATCGCCCAACATCAGTCCGCAGGCGGTTGAGCCTAACCCACATTGCTCGGGGCAAGCTCAATCCAACAAGCCTGGCACTGGTTATGACTATGAAAGCGCAGAGCCTGGATGTACTCACAGCACTCCTGTGTTTTACCTGTAATTCGTCCACTCAGTAGCGCAAATCCGTAATCAGGCAAGATTATTTCATAAATTCCGCGCAGCTGGCACTCACGGGCGTCTAGATCTTAGTCTCTCTTGGCGAGCATTTGAGGACCCACTTGAAAGACCATAAAGATATGATCAAGGTCCAAAGATCCACGGTGAGCCAAGGAGAGTGTCGCTCCCAGTCGGCGAAGCTCAGCTGGCTAGATGCCGGAAAGTATGGGTAAGTGGTCTGTTGGAGTGGGACGCAGGCATCTAGTGACTATGCACAAGGCGTCATTCACAACTTTGTCTATGACGCAAGTGTGATCGCTGCGATACCAGACTGGGGCGCATTATTTAGCTGTTGAGTAGACAAGATATAAGGCAGCTGTGCAAGTGTTTCGGCACCAGGACCCCATCATGGGCCTATAAGTGGCCTCAGCAGTGTGACGCGCGAAAATTAGATGGTAACAGAACTTGAGCGACGTGTCCAGTTTTACCACAAGATAAAAAAGGGTCGGACAAAACGGTAAAAGTCTATTGCTGCTGCTTACTTTTAGCTCACCTTTGGCCTATCGGTTATTTAAATGAAAGGTTGCCGTCACAGTCTTAGTGTGACTGAGCTTCAGCTTTCAAGTCTGGAAATATACTGAAAGTATAATCACGTCTTGGCTTAAAGTCCCATCTAAGTCCTTCCAGTTTGCAGAAGAGTGCAATAATGCTAAATCGTCTGCGTAAGAAACTTTCAGGAATCATGAAGGGCAAATCGTACGTATAGATGTTGAAAAGTAGTGAGGGAGCCAAGACCGATCCCTGAGGAACGTCGTTTTGCTTTGCTTGTTGTCACCGATAGTAGGGATAAAACTTCGGTTTCGGACAAGCTCTATGATCATGCTGACCATATGCTTATTCGGAAGAAGCCTCAGCAGCTTGCAGATAAGGCCACAGTGCCAGACGGTGTTTGTGAGGCGTCGAGCAACAATAATAGCGGCAGCTGGTTGAAGTCTGAAAGATTTAATGCTGGCTTCTAATCCTGATTGAATATACTCGTTTGTATGTTACCTGTTTTTCCGTGAGTCAGCACGACTTGAACTGCTCGGTAAGGCAACTGTGTGTTTTTTCTTTATGTTTGATTTTTTGTTTGTTTTATTCATTTATCAAATACCGCTTCGTTTCATCACACTTTGTTTCGTTACGCTTCGCTTATCACTTTTTATACCCAACATTCTTGGTTATTTTGACGTTTCTTTTATCGAAGACAAAAGCGCGGTACTTGACTATTTGCGGCAATCGACCGACTTGAGCCTTGTTTTCCGTTGCAGATACTTACAATCGACTTTTGCGGTCACCATCAGGACATTCATCACTGAAAGAGTTGACCCTTAAGCAAGATTTTTTTTCTAGGTTTCCTCATCTATCCAATCCCCAAAGTTCACTTGATTCTTAATTAAATCATATTTTCAAAAACGAAACTAATTTTTTGGTTTTTTTAATATTAATGTATGCATACATTAAATATTAAAAAGACCAAAAATTCCTTATCCATGTTATAATATAAATCAATTAGTTGCTTTTTGTCTATTTGCGACTTTTGCTCTATTTTGTTTTTAGTCATTGGTTGTTTTGTTAAATGCAAAGAAAAACAAACTACAACTAATATGCTAAGTTTTAATTTTTTTAAAAACAGATTGAAATTTTACATAAAGGAAAAACAAATGCAAAGATCCAAGATAAAATTTTGTGCCCAGTATGCCATACGAAAAACTACAATCATGCTATAGAGATTGACTTGATTGTAAAAATAGCCGAAAAAAAATCTAATTAAAGAGTAAAATGATCCAATAAAAAGTTTTAGGTGTAAAAGTGTACAGGCTATGCATTTAAAATAAGACAAGAGAGCAGTGTCTTCTTTAGGAAATTTTCAAAAAATGGATGAGCAAGAAGAATGCTATAAATACAGCTAAAATGTTGTATAGATTCTATACTATAGAAAATAGGTGTGGAACCTTTTTATTATCAAAAAGCCAAATTTATCTATTGCATTGCAACATTGCATTGCAAAGCAAGCCATCTTGCATTGCATTGCAAAGCAAGCCATCTCATTGCAACGTAATTTTTAATGGTAATACACTTCATAAATTTTAAAACTTCTGCTGCTGGTTTTTTATGTTACAGGTAACTCCACCAAATTGTACAAAGAAATTGAAGGTGATAAAAGCCCGATGCGACTTCAAAGGCAACATCCAGATCATTTCGGCCCATCCAGTTCGATGAAAATTCACATAATTTAATTATTTTGCACCTATTCTTGTTCACTATTTGTATGTTCTATCTTATGCATATAAATTTTTTTTTTTTTTGTCCAGCCATATGCTTTTGAAATGGTCCTTTTGACCCGCGGCAGGATTTCTTTTGGTGGGTTTCTTTGCCTGCCTGACCCTTTTGGTCTTTGAGTTTGTTGTTTCTCCCACCCATGATTACACCACATTCTCTGACTATGGCTCGGATGTGTGTATTAATTATCTTCTTTTCGCTTTCCTTTTCTTATTAACATCACATCGCTTTGTTCAAAGGTACAGCGACCATGCACAACTGACGTTGTGCATGTAATAACGTACTTCGTTTAGTCGCTGCTTCCTTATTCACAATCTTTACTTCTACATGCACTATGATTAATTTCAAGTTGATTGTGAGTAAAAATGAAATAAATAAAAAAAAATAAATAAATAAAATATATAGGGAGTAACAGGCGGTCGCATTAGTTGAAATACGTACCTAAGAAAATAGTGTAATCACTTTGAGTATGCTTCGGATTTCTCGATTTTCGTCGCGAAAAAGTAGTGATCTCTAAATCTAGATTGTTTGAGATGATACCTGCCTCATATTTGAAGCGTGCAACCCTGTATCTCTTCAAAACGTCATTAATAGTGAATTAAATAAAGTAGAGACATGCTGCATGTTAATCCGTCAAAATCCAACATAAATTTTATCTCTCCTAAATTGTTACAAAATAGTAATGACAATTATAACATGACATTTGCAGACTTCTTTATTGCTACTGTTCCAAACTCAAAGTATCTAGGTGCTATAATAGACAACAAACTCTCTTTTTATGAACACATAAAGCTACTTAAAAGTAAAGTTTCCCGCTCTGTTGGTATTCCGACCAAATTAAAGTCATTTATTCCCCAACAAACATTACTAAAAGCTTATCATTCACTTGTCCACTCACACCTCACCTATGCAATTACAATTTGGGGTGCGACACATACAACGTCTGCACCAACGACAAGCCACCTGAACGTGGTGGTGCAGTCCCCTTCCCTGCACTGGGGAGGGTCGAAATGGCTTGTCAATTCCCCGAGGGTCTCATCCTCGGGCGATTCTCCCTTGGACAACTCTTCCCATTTTTTATCCCGGCTGTCCAATGCGCGGTCACATGTGGACAGCACTCTTAAACCCAATTGACCGCCCCCCTACCCCTTCTATTCTCTCTCGGACATCTCTTCCTCGTCCCTCCTTCCACCCCAAACCTCTTCATTACTCATCCCACTCACCGCTGATTCTTATCTCTATTCTTCTTCTTATCAGCGGTGACATTCACCCCAACCCTGGCCCTATAGACCCCTGCTCTGTCTGCTCCCGTAGAGTCACCTGGGGAAACAGATCAATACAATGTACCGGCTGTTCTCTCTGGGTACACCTCTCCTGCTCTGGTCTTTCTCCCGCTGACTTCCGCAAAATCTCCCCAGGACACTCTTGGACTTGCCCAATGTGTCCATCCTCTTCTCAACCCCCCCCTCCCTCTTACACTCCAATCCCATATCCTCATTCTTTTCCGCATCTCCATCCTCTCACACTCCAAATCCCCCACCTTCACTCACAATCAACCACAAAACCATATCTTCAAAAACTAAACCCTCACCCAAAACAACCTCGAATAATCCCACCTATCTTCCTAATCACCCCCAACTAATTTATACTTACCCTCCCTCAGCTTTGACTACTCCTTCTCCTCAAACTCAACAAACCACCTCTCCTCTCACACAATCCTCATTCCATCCTTCCTCTCCCTCTCAAAACAACCTCCGAATCCTACAGTGGAATGCTAATGGGATTCGCCCGCGTCGTACTGAACTCCTACACTTTCTCTCTCATAATCAGTACGTAGTAGTAGTAGTAGTAGTAGTATTTATTTATCGCGTCCAAAAATTGGCAATTAATCAACGGAATGAAAATACACTAACAAAAAAAGCGACGAGGTGAAGCGAAAGACCATTATTAGTAGCCTGATGGCCACTCGGTCGCCGAGTCTGCTTCACCTCATAGTAAAAGAAATTAGTACTATAAGCAACAAAAACAAAACAATTACACATTAAAATAAACGTATAATGACACATCAGAATAACAATAGTAATACAAAAAATAAATAAATAAATAAATAAATTAGAAGTTTTTTTTTTTTTTTTTTTTTCTTCTTTTAAATGCAAGCAAGGAAAATAAACATATATAACAACTAGGAAAGAAACAAAAAATAATATTTATAACAGCACTGATGGAGAACCAAAAAAATGAAGAATATATAAAAGTAACAAGAATTTAAAAAAGAGACTAGAAAATCAGGTGAATTGTAACACAATGTAAATAGACGATTCAACCAAATGTTATAATTGCAACAAAAACAAACAACGAGGATGTGCAATAAAAGTTTTATTTTTGACGATTTAAGAAGAAAAAAGTAACAAGAATGAAAAGTTTATTTTAATATTAAGTAACTGTTACCAAATACAAAAATGTATACACAACACAATCAAATTTGAAATGAAATATTTCTTAAGCGAGTCATTGATTAAAATGAGTACCAAGAAAATGTTGTTTGAGCAATTTACTTGAGTGGTTAAAGGAAGTTGTTATTAATTTATTTCTTAAACATTTAGGTAGATCGTTCCAGATTTTAGCTCCAATAACTCTTATGGATTGATCAGTTTTGTGATAAAAGGTTCTAGGTACATAATACTCATTTGAAGAAGAACTTCTAGTGTAATGGGTGTGGACGGAGGACACCTTTACAAAACTTTTTAGGTATTCCTCACAAAATTGGGGCAACTTGTTAGAGTGAAACTTAACCATAAATTTAGCTATTTCGAATTTAAAAATTTTATTAAGCCTCAAAAAGTTTAATTTTTGAAAAAGAGGTTGTAACCGAACTTTTTTACCAAATTTTTTACTTAAAATTTTAATAATACGATTTTGTTTAATCTGTAGTCTATTGAGTACCGTTTTTGAGGTGTTTCCCTAGCATATAATTGCATATTGTAAATGTGAGTAAACTAAGCTGTAATAAACTGGTGTAAGTGTGTTACTGGGAAGATATTTGCAGAGTTTTGAAAAGGCACCGGTGGCGGCTGAGAGCTTTGCTTCAACGTATTCAACATGCTTGTGCCATTTAAGTTTATCATCCAAATAAACTCCAAGATATTTAATACATTTTGTCTGCAATATATCAGAGCCGTCTATTTGAATAGCGATATTCTTATTACTTTTACTAAAATATAGATATTTGGTTTTCCTTAAATTTAGTGATAGTCGGTTGAGTTTAAGCCAATGATTAAGTTTCGGTAATTCTGCATTTAATTTGGTTTGCAAAGTATTTGCATTTTTATGAGATAGTGTGAAAACACTGTCATCCGCATACAAGGTTGCTTTTAGATTTGAACATAAAGATATATCATTTATGTAAATCAAAAACAGTAAAGGTCCCAAAACACTCCCTTGCGGGACTCCAATATTGATATCTAGATAGGAGGATGAGAAACCGTCACCGCAAACAAGTTGCTTACGATTAGTAAGATAAGACCTAATCAAATCATTAGCAAAACCTCGAATACCGTATTGAGTGAGCTTATACAAAAGAATTTCGTGATTTACTGTGTCAAACGCTTTTGCCAAATCAATAAATAAAGCGCAAATATTCATGTTGTTGTCTAATTCTGTTAATATATATTCTTGTAGATGTGTTATAGCTAAAGTTGTGGAGTAGTTTTCCCGAAAACCGAATTGTGTTGGCGAAAAGACCTCAAATCTATTCCAAAAATTTACAAGTCGCTTTTTTATTATTGTTTCAAAAACTTTATTAAATGCAGTTAGGATAGATATCGGGCGATAGTTTTTTACTTCGCTTTTTATACCTCCCTTGAACAAAGGAGTAACGCGGGCAATTTTAAGTTCATCGTAATAATGCCCTTTTTCTAAACCCAAATTGAAGATAATGGTTAGATAAGGACTTAAAATATGCTTGGCTGCTTTGATCAATTTTGTAGGAATATCATCAATTCCTGATGCCTTGTTTGGCTTAAATTTGTTTATAATGCTTATAACTTCGTAATCGTCAGTAGGGTTTAAAAAGATGGAATTTTGAACTCTATGTCCACAGAAAGTATCAGTAAGCGATTGATTTGACCCACCGACAATGCTATTTGCCATATCATGGCCAATGCTGCAGAAGTATTTGTTTAATTCACGACAAATTTCACTCGGTTTACTTATCATATTTCCTTTAACACTTATTTGAGTCGGTAAAGAGTTAGATTTTGGCGAGTTTTTACGAATTATTTTGTTGACCACTTTCCATGTTGTAGTGGAATCTCTACTATTTTTAACCAATTTTTGAAAATAGATTGCTTTACTGGACTCTTTTACATGAGTCAGTTTATTTCGAAAAGACTTATAACGTTTAAAATCTTTTACATCCAAAGATTTTTTAAATTTCTTATAAAGCCTATTTTGTTGCTTTATCGAAGTTAGGATACCTTTGGTTATCCACGGTTTTTTAGCGGACTTGTATTGATTTCTAGATTGGCGAGTTTTAGGAAAAAGATTATTCATTACTTTTGTCATGCAAGTGGTCAGATCAGAAATGTTCGTTGGGACGTTTTTTTTTAGAGTTGAGTCCAGTTCGTTAAGAAAATTTTCAATTTTTTCGGGTAATATTTTCCTTATCAAGGGCCTCCTAGTGTTTTTTCTTTTTAATGGAAGATTTAGTCCGACGAAAATTGGATAATGATCAGATATATCGCATTCAATAACTGCGGTTGTGAATATTTCATTAAACATAGAACAATCTATATAAATGTGATCTAGAATCGATTTTCTAGAAAAGGACACTCTGGTAGGGCATGTAACCAATTGCTCACAACCAAGACTAGAGATGCCATTTACGTAGAGTTTAACGTCAATTGATGTGTCATGGCAATTGTAGTCAATGTTGAAATCTCCAAGCACCACAAACTTGTTGTAAGTTTTTAAACTAATAATATTGTTTTGAAATTTGCTAAAAAATAGTTTCAAATTTGATTTAGGATGTCTGTAGACAGACCCAACAACTATTTTATTCTTATCACTGATAGTGACCTCCGTCCACACGTCCTCACAACCATCAATTTTTAAATTCAATGTATGAAGTTCGCAGCTTTTTAATGATTCGACAACGTAAACACCAGCACCACCTGCTTTGGTATTGGAATGATTACAAAAAAAATTATACCCGGGTAAGGAGACAAGTTCGACGTTACTGGCATTAGTTCTGGTTTCACTTATACAAATAATGTCAGGTTTTGGAGCAAAATTATCTAAAAAATCTTCTAGTTTTTCAATATTTTTGACTAAACTTATCATGTTTAGGTGACAAATGGTTAAGCCAATTAACCCTTTGCAATTTGATTTAAAGTGTTTCGTTAAATCATCAATTTCATTGAAATTTAGACACAAAGGTTTATCTGGATTACCCCATGGGTAATTTTGTTGAGGGTCATTACCATCGAATACGCTTTTTCGTAGGTTATCTCATATAAAAAGTAACAGACATTACTTCACAACTTACTTAAATCATTTTCATTATGAATAATGATCGACGAAGAATCTTCATTTTTTCGAACATAAATTTTGCCATTCATTGTCCAAATGTATGTGTAGTTCAAATTTTTTGCTGTTTGCTTAGTTAGCCACAGCAATCTTTTTCTCTCTTGCGTAAGGTTTTCGTTAATGAACAATTTCTTCATACCAGAAATAGGATAATCCGTTTCTTTTAGATGCTTTGCAGCAATGCGTTTGCCATAAATCTCGTTGCGCAAGTTCCTATTAATGAACCGAGCAATAATAGCAGGCGGATCTGCAACCTTCGCGTGTCGCTTCGGCGGAAGTCTGTGCGCTGTTGATATGTCCGATTTCTTTACGTCTACACCAACCAAATTGCTGATTTTTGTAACTAACTCAATAGCATCTTCGTTTTCAGTTAAAGGAATGCCTTGAAATTCAAGGTTTTGTCTGCGGCTATATTGATCAATCCCATCTAGCTTGACGGCTTCATCATTGGTTTTCTTGTTTAAAACGTCTGCTTTTTCCCTCAGTATTTTTATATCTTCATTTTGCTTTTCATTTATTGCCTTCAGTTTGTTATGGTTAAATTTCAAATCTTCATAACTGTTCATTAAAATTTTCAACTTATCACTTTGATTTCGATTTATTTCCAAGATTTCATCATATTGAGTTGAAATAAAAGTTTGACTTTTTTTCAATTCTGAAATTTCTGTTTTCAGTACAGCTATTTCCGCTTCGAAAATGGATTTAAAATCTTGCTTAATTTCTTCACAAATTGTAGCTAATTGCTTTTTAAAAATTTCGGCTGTTTTATTTGCGCAGCTGTTTAAAAACTTTTCGTCTGCAGCTAAAACCGATGCAGAAAATTTTGATTTTTCTTTTGACATGACGTAATTAAAATTAGCTGTTTTCTTTCAGAGCTTTGCAAAACACGTCTGCACTCGTCAACGAAAAATTTGATAATGTGATCGTACGATCTCATCTTCATACACGTCATACTTCATACCTCTCCTCTGACTCCACCTTCCGCATACCAGGCTACAAAACCCTCCAAAAGAACCGTTTTATGACGAGGAGAGGAACCACCAATTCTACGGGAAACCTAGGAGGAGGTGTTCTGATACTTGTCAAAAATGGTCTATCTTACACTTCACTCTCCACACAATCCCTCTCCTTCCTCGACCCCAGCTCCGATTATTTAGCTATTGCAGTTAAAATAAAAGGAGCCGCTCCCATACATCTTTTCAACGTCTATGTCCCTCCTATCCGCTCCTCTTCCTCGACTCCCGCCCAAAATCCTTCTCACCCTTTCTCCTACCATCATCTCCTACCACTTACATCTTTGGCGACTTTAACAGCCATCATTCATCCTGGGACTCCCACTCACCGGAAGACCATTCAGGCAAAGATTTGTTTGATTGGCTCCTCTCCTCTGATCTTTTACCTCTTAATAACCCCGAACACCACACCCTACTACACCGTGCCACTGGAAACCGCTCTTCCCCGGATCTCTCCCTAGTTCCTGCCCGATTAGCCTCTAAATGTACATGGCAGACCCTTCCGGACCTCGGCTCAGATCATCTTCCTATCTCCATCACTATTCCCACTTCCCCTATAATTAACTCTTTCCACCGCCCCCCCTCATTTAACTATAATAAAGCTCGCTGGGATGAATACCTTACTTATATTGATACCCACTACCCCATTCCTTCTAACTTTACAACACTCTCTCTTTCTGAAGCCACCCACACCTTTACCAAACTCCTCAATGATGCTGCCACTTCTGCCATTCCTTTCGGCAGCATCAACCGTCCTGCTAAAGCCTGGTGGTCTCCTGAAGTCGCAGATGCCGTCGCAAAACGCCGAAAGGCATTTGCGAAGGCACACTGTTCCAAAGAAGACCGCCAGCACTATATCGCTACATCCAGATATACCTCCACTGTGATTAATAAGGCTAAAGCCAAGTCATGGCAGAATACTTGCTCTAGCCTTTTTCCTAAAACCCGTCCCAGCGAAGTCTTTTCTCTACTTCGCTCCATCTCTGGTTCCCCCTCCCCAACTACTTCTGACCTTCCCAATTTCTCAAATTGCCATACTCCTGTAGATTGTGCCAACCATCTCTCCTCACACCTACAGTCCCATTTCTCTACCCAAACCCCAAAACCTTTTCGAAGCACCGAGAAAGCCCAAATGAAGCAAACCAGAACTGCACACTGCAACACCCTGCATTCCACTTTCTGTTCACCATTCTCCTCAATTGAACTCTCTACAGCTATCTCTCAACTCTCAAACTCAACCTCCTCCGGCCCTGATCAAATTACCTACCCTCTTCTATCCCACCTACCACAATCTGCGTTACATTTTCTTTTATACATCTTCAACCTTTCCTGGTCAACACACACCTTCCCGTCTGCTTGGAAACAATCAACAATCATCCCCATTCTCAAACCAGGAAAACCCTCTGACTCACCTTCTTCATATAGACCCATTTCTCTCACTTCATGTACCTCCAAACTCTTCGAAAGAATGGTATTAGGACGACTAACCTATTTTCTCGAACAACATGACATTCTCTCACCCGTGCAAGCTGGTTTTAGACCTGGTAGATCGACTGTAGACCAGGTTCTCCTTCTCTCACAGTCAATCGCAGATTCCTTCCACCAATCTAAGCCAGGCGCACGTACAGTCCTTGCCACTGTGGATCCTTTTGACTCAGTATGGCACTCTGCCCTCCTCTCTAAACTCCTCTCATTAGATCTTCCTCTTTGCTTTGTCGAATGGATACGATCCTACCTCTCAGATCGCCGTACGAAAGTCCGTATCTGTAATTCATACAGTCGTCCTTTCCGTCTCCGAAGAGGAGTTCCCCAAGGTTCGGTTCTAGGACCAGTTCTCTTTTCTTTATATATCAATGACCTTCCCACTTTCCTTCCTGCATCTGTTAAGACCTCTCTCTATGCAGATGACCTTGCCATCTGGGCCTCCTCCCCGAAAGTTGAGTGTGCAACCGCTGTAGTACAAGCTGCCCTCAACAGACTGGTGGAATGGTTCTCAAAATGGCGCCTTCCTCTCAACCCTCTCAAATGTGAAACATCCTTCTTCAGCTTAGACCCCTACCAATCACGAATACAACCCTCTCTGCACATTCTTAACACCCCTCTCAAATTCAACCCTCATCCAACCTTTCTCGGTGTAACCTTCGACCGCACTCTCTCTTTCAGATATCACGTCTTATCCTTACGGAAAAAGTTTCACAACCGATTCCGTGCTTTTCGCTCCATTGCCTCTGCCTCCTGGGGCCCATCAAAAGAATCCTTATGTACCCTATACAAAGCCTTCATTCGCCCCATCCTCACCTATGCTTCCCCAGGCTGGTTTCCCTTCTCATCTCATACTCACATCACCTCCGTGGAGAGGATGCATAGATCTTCCTGTCGAGTAATCACAGGTTGTCTATCGTCCACTCCCATTCCTCTACTTCATATAGAAGCACTTCTACCTCCACTACGAGTCACCCTCACTCACCAATCCCTTTCCTTCTTTGAACGAGCCCTCCGTCTACCTCCCACCTTTCCTATAGCCTGTCTTGCGAACTCTAACCCCCGTACACGTCTCAAAAAGAGCTCATGGAGATCCTTCTCCAGATCACATAACCTTACCCCTAACCTACATCTCACCCGTGAACCACTAATCCTCTGCCCTCCTAAACCCCCCTGGTCTGCCCCATCTAATTACACAATCTCACTCCACCTCTCATCCCCATGCTCTCGCAAAGACCCCCCCTCCCTTCGCAACACTGCAGCTACCTCCCATCTTTCCACTCTATCTCACAGCGATATCTCTGCCTGGACTGACGGTTCGGTACCTGGCGGGCTGGGACAGGGTGGTGCAGGGATACACATCAAGTGTACAAAGTGTGTCACTGCTACCTCGCTTTCCTTCTCGACTGGTCTCTGGGCTACCAGTTATAGTGCTGAAACCTTCGCTCTCCTACATGCTCTTGAGTGGTGTATCTCTCACTCCAAGACATGTAATTTCGACTCTATCACCTTCTTTTCCGACTCTTTATCTGTCCTATCAACTCTCTCTACCCCCCTACCATATTTAACCCCAAAATCCCTATCCAATACCCAATCTCTTCTTAACTCTCTATCTCAATCCAAGGTTGTCCATCTTCAATGGATACCTGGTCACTCTTCCCTCCCAGGCAACGACTTAGCTGACTCTCTAGCTAAAGCCGGTGCCTCTCTCGATCCCTCCAGTATATCAGTATCCCTCACACCCCTTATCTCCTCCCAACGGCTATCCCTCTACACCAGTTGGAGACGCAGTGTCCAATCTGGTTTCTTCCAACACCAAATCCCTACAGTATCTCCCGAGGAGCTTACTCTCCCTCGCTCCGCTCGCTGTGCTCTCTCCCGTTTACGCTGCAACGGGCAAAGCACTCTCCTCAACTCTTATCTCCACAGGGTTGGTCGAGCCGAGACTCCTTCTTGCAGCAACTGTGGTTCTGAACCACAGGATCTCTCACATCTCGTGCTCGACTGCCCTGTACTAGACCCTCTGCGTCGGGCCATTTTCGGCCACACTCCTTCTCTTCTGGACCTCTGGTCCCGTCCGTGGGGAGTCGCCCGACTATTGGGATTCCGCGGAATTGATCCGCGCCCCCATCCCTAGGAATGGGTCGGGTAAAACCACCACCACCACCACCACACATACAACGTATCGTCAAAAACTTCAAAGTTTACAAAATAGAGCTTAAAAGTTGTATGTAATGTCCTTTTTCTAAGTTCTGCTAAACCTCTCTACAAAAAATTACACATTATGACGATTCACGATGCCTTTAAGCATGAAGTAGCTAAATTTATACATAACTGCAACAAAACACTTAACCCTACTCCTTTTCTTAATTACTTTAAAAAAACCCATCAAGTTTTAATCAGGCACACTAGACAATCAGAAGACAAGGACAACCTATATATTCCTAAATATCGTTCAAATAGACTGCAAAGGTGTATAAAATATCAGGCAGTTAAAATTTGGTATAATATTCCGTCAGAAATAAAAAGACATTCCTTTAATGCTTTTAAATTTCGGTTTAAACAATATCTCTTATCTCAACATTAAAATATTTTTCTTTTTTGGAAAAAATATGTTCTTCAGGTAATAGCACTAGTTCTACATTTTAAATATCCTTGGAAATAATTTTTTCTTTTTTTTTACATATATCACCTACAAATATAACAGAGGCATTCGATAATGGGTGGTTGCTTGACTCGATGACCGCGATCTGTTCGCAACCTCCCAGTCACATTGAATTATTTGTTATTTATTGAAATTGTTACTTTCCGTTCTTTTTTGTTTTTTTGTGACCAAATAAAATATGTCTGTCTGTCTAAAAAAGGTTTTTACTTTGAAACTATCTCGGATTTCTTCATTTTCTTTTTAAAATGTAGTGATCTCTTAAAATAAAAACATATTTTCTATTATCAGTAATAGTCATTGACAGGTAATTTTATTACTTTTTAAATTGTTATGAAGGCCGCACAAAAAACTCAATGGGCCGCCTCCAGGCGGTAGGTTCCTCACCTATGGTGCAGAAGAATGAGGCGCACAAACAATCAAAAATAAAATGTTCAACATTTGAATGAATTAACATGAAGATTTAATGCACTAGCTACAGTGAAGAAAATATTTAATTAGAACTTTTTAAAAATTTTTTCAAAACTTAAAAACATTAATTAACCAGCTTAAAACAAACCTAACCTGTTTTGACTCGATTCAGCTTTTAAAGTACTGGGTCTTTCGTTTGGCGCCTTATACTTCTCAACATGGATGCACTTTTTACCCATTTTTTCGCCATTCAACTGTAAACAAAAATAAAATTTTTGGAACGATTTAAATAATAACTTTTTCAAGTTATGATGCAAACTGCATTGATATTCTCAATTAAGAAAAACGTAAAAAGGTGTTTGAGCATTGAGATACATTGTCAAATTAAATACAACCCATGATTTTATACTTTGAAATTAAAACTACTTTTCTTGCATAGTGATTGTAGAAAATTACCAACGCATGTGTTTGTTTTAATTTTTTTGCTTTTCTAATCATTATTTGCTCGTGCACTCGCTGCCAGCGCCTTAGCTTTACACTTTAACAATTAGTTAATTTCTTCGAGTATAGTTTGGTTCTACAGCGTCTTCATTTAGTGCTGATTCGTTCGCGTTTATTTCACTTCTCAATTTGTGAAGTGACCAGCAGCAATAATTGTGGCGAGTAGTTGAAATCTGAAAGACTTAGTGCTGCGTTATTTATTTTATCTCTATATTTATCCTCCTGACTCGCAGGAAAGCGACGGAGGCGCTAATACATAGGGTAAGCAATTACCCCGACCTGCTTCCGGAGATACCAAATTATATACTGTATATTGCTGTCCGGTTAAGATTTAATAAAGATTTGACTTTAATTTAGAACTGCTTGTCAGCAAGACCACCAAGCAGGAGAAAGTACCGTAAAGTGTTTTTCCCAAGTACACAAATGAATGTTCTAATTTTTATTGAATATACCGATTAGTACGTAGTTAGTCGTCGCGACTTGAACTGCTTGGTAAGGCAACTGTGTGTTTCCTTTATGTTAGATTTTCAGTTTGTTGTATTTATTTATCGAACACCGCTTCGCTGCATCACGCTTTGTTTCGTTCCGCTTCGCTTACATTATTTTTATTAAACATCCTTGGTTATTTTTGAGTTTTCTTTTATGGAAGCCAGAAGCGCGTTAATCGACAATTCACTTTGCGACAATCGGCCAACTTCAACGCCGTTTACCGTTACAAAAAGTATTCAAGCAATTTTGGTGAGTCCGTATTTTTCTTACTTTTATGATGCTGTCGTCCGGTGATCCAAATGAAGTTTACAAGGCTTTACAAAATTTTTATGTTAAAGCAGAGAGTTTAATGTTGAAGCCCGAGGTTTATAAACCGATGTTTACTCTTTTATCTGATATTCGTCAATGTTTTAAAAACTTGACTAATTTGCTAGAAGCTCTTGATGAAGACGCAGTCTCGAATTTAAATTTTAGTAAAAACAGCATCGTTGTAGTGAAACAGCAATTTAAAGATTGTGTTCAACGATGAAAAAAAGATACTAAACCTAAGCTCAGTAAAGACAGTCGCTCTTTTTCTCGTGATAGTTTCTCGGTAAGAACATGCAGTCAATCTACCTTTAGTTCGATTCGCAGTGAGAAACTGAGGTCACCAATTAAATAAAGTTGTCAGGGCAGCCATCTAGTAGGCGAGACCCGAGTTTACGAAACAAGACAAAAAAAAAACAGAAAAAGAGCTGAAAAAACAAAAGTTTATGAATGAAGCAGAGGAAGCAAGAAAGCCCAAAGAGAAAACGGCAGACGTGAAGTAGAAGAAAGAAATGAGCTAATGAAACCATTGGAGAAGTAAATCGACAAATAAAAAAAAAGGAAGATGAATTCGAATCAGTTTTGTTAGACAAAAAACGCAATAAAGAATTGGCAAGGAACGAGGCAGAACCCTGGAAAGAATTAGGCTGGGAAAGCAGAGGAGGATAATAGTACAAGTAAAATGATGCATTTTAAACTACCTGATTATCACACAGGTGTTGCAAGTGTGCTTTTGCATAATTTTTCGCCTCTTACTTTGTTGCTTACCACTGATATTCCCAGAAGTTCTGTTCAAATTAATAAACCATTTCCCGTTATTGTTGCAGGACGTCCACCTACTAATTAAGCCTCGCGTAATAAAGTTTAAAAATTTTAGTTCTACTGCAGTCAGAAACCCGAAGTCAGTTAAGTTTAATCTTGATTCTTGCAGCACCGAACAGGCTTAAAGACAGATAGCCTTCAATTCTTCCACTTTTTCTTATCTAAATTGTGTCCTGCACCGCCGGTGGTGATTTGAAAATTTAATGGTGATCATAAGGAATATTGGCAATTTGTTAGACAGTTTAAGGCCCATGTATCAGAAAAAGGTTATTTCCTTTGTTGTATGAATATTGTGAATCGCAAGTACAATCCAAACTTAATTGTATATCAAATCAATCGCCCATAATTGCGTTGTAAAAGAGATGGGACATTCTTCATAATGAATACGGTCATTTGTACGAGATCGCTAAATGTTGTGAAGAGCGATTAAAAAGCGTTCATAAAATTCTAACGATGAAAAAAATAAGCTTAAATCATTATTTTGACTTTTTGAAAAAGTGCTGTGTGTCTCTAAAAAATATCGAACAAGTTTCGAGTTAAGATTTGATGCGTGTAATTATGGGCGTTGTTAACAAACTGCCAATTGATTTGAAACGAGCTTGGGTTAAATATGCGCCAGTGGCGTACCGTGACTTTTCAGGTCAGGCATGCAATGATAAAATGATGACGTCATCAGTCTCAAAATTTAGCTCAATTTTAATATTTGATAAAACAAGCAATTTTTAAAATTTTGCGATTTATAGTCCTAGTAAATACACGAAGTTTTTTCATTAGTTAATGAAAGGTAAAATCAATAGTTTCTACTTTCTAGGGTTTCTCAATAATCACAAATATAAAATGTTTTTCCTGTATCGAAGTTGTCTATCGAAGTAGGCAAAAGTGCTGAATAAGCTTGCTTTTTTCTATAATTTTAACGCGCAAACTCTCGCTTCAGCGTCTATCATCTGAAAGGCGATTAAGAGAAAAAGTCATAATACCAAAATCATCTCGCTCTTAATTCTCAAGTAGAATGGTCTCTTAGACAGCGAGAAAAACTCATAATCCCGCCCCAGTACATTAAAAAGCACATTAATGGACAGTTAATAGCAAACAAAATATAATTTGTGAAAAACCATGAGCAGAGGATGTAACTGAAAAAAAAAACTTGCATGCATAGATACGATATCAAACTGCTGAATAATCGGAGATTTAGATTTTAATTTAAGAAAAATTTCGCAAAAGAAAAGAAATATTCGGATAAAACAATGTCTGCAGTGGAATATGCATCTGTAATATTTCTTAGAACTACCGGTAGGTCTCGTAATTCCTTCTAGCAACAGAGTCAAAAAATGCAACTTAGATTTTGCATGCGTGTTTCCAATTTTATTTTGTATTATAGTGATAAGCTCTAGCTGAAGCTAGTTACATTACAATGATCCGAGTTACAATCGATAAAACGTATTTGTGCTGTTATATCAAAAAAATAATCAACATAATATCATCAAAATTTTTATACTTTGAGAATTGCGAGAGATAATTATTATACTTTGAGAATTATTTTTTTATTTTTTTTATATAATTATTTTTTTATAAAATTTCTAGGCATGCATGGAGAATACGCCCCTGATATGGGCTATGTTTGACAGCGAGTGGGTCCAGCTTGCAGACGTTACAGATGTAGATAAAATTTAGATTAGATTTAAAAGATTCGAGATCTGCTTGGATCAATTGTCACCCGACGCTGCTAAATCCCCCTCTAGGGTGGTCCTTGCTTGGGCCCTGTTTTGACTACAATTCTGCAGTGTCTAGCAATGATGAAAATGTTTATTAGGTTTCAAGTATACGCGATAATTTTAAAAATAAAAAAAACTTTATGCATGAATCATTGAGAGGTTTTTAAATTCTCAGTTTCAATGCTATGACAAAGATAATTGTTATTCGAAACCAATTTCAATGAATGTTTTTAAAAGTTTATAGAATTCTTAAAAGTTTGATCAAGTTGTCGATGACCAATACGAGTTACCACTATCCTGGAAGTATAAAGTTAACACTTACGCGATTAAATCATTTAAACCAAAAATTAATGCGCAACAGCGTTCTAAAACATAAACATTCAATGCAAATGCAAATGCAAGCTAAGCTAGACAAGAATAGTGCAGTACAGTCAACCCTCGATTTAACGGATTAATGCGGAAATGCAGTTGTCCGTTATTGGAAAATGTCCGTTATTCGAAAAGACACGGATTTTACGTAGTGTAAATGCACAATACACGTTTTGGTTAGAATCACTTTATTATTGTTATGTAGCAGAAACATACTGCGCCTAAAAAATCGAATAATTTGGCAGCAAGATCTTATATGAAGCCTATGCACCAATGCAGTATAAAATAGAGTACAGTACATAAATTTAGTCCGAGTCTGAGATGACCATAGGCTCCTGACTGGTGCATGGTACAGGATTGATTGATGTCGTGAGACCAGAATCGCTTTGCGGAGTAAAAAAGCTGGTAATCTTTCTTTGACGTCCCATCATATGCTGTTCTTTGATGATTAGCTCTTTAATCATTCGAAGACTGCCATAGTGATGAGCCATTTCAGGTAGCTGACTGTAGGATGAATAATCAATCAAAGCATCAACATAAGTGCGTAAGGTAGACAGCTTTTTTCTTGGGACAGCTATCTCTTCATCGTCAGTGCTCTCTTTCTCCTCTTCTCCTAGCACAGATGACACTATGTCGGCCTCAGACAAAAGTTCGTATCCTGGATCCAGGTGCAGCTCGCTAAGCCAATCTGTGACGTCAGCAATGGAAGTTGCTACTTCTCCTCCGCACTCCAGCATATGAAGAAAGTCTACTGCCTCGATTCCTTCGAAGTTAGTTTCTGTGTTTTCACCCTCCAACAGCTTTTTCCATGAGTTTGCTAAAACTGAAGGCCTAAGATCCTGCCAAGCTGCCGCAAAGTTAAAAATGGCCGAACGGATATTATATCTTTTTATGTTGGCCAAAGTGCGTTCTCCCCTGTTGTCAACGAACCCATCTTCGATGACCACCAGAACCTCATCCAAGTAACGGCGAATGTAATGCCTCTTCATAGCGCTAATAACTCCTTGATCCATTGGCTGCAGAATCGAAGTCGTGTTGGGAGGCATGAAGAGCACCTTAATTTTTCCATCTTCACTGGAAAGAATATCCTCACTGGGATGTGCAGGAGCATTGTCGAGAATAAGAATTGCGCGTACCTCGTCCGGAGAAATCTTCAGCACTTCTTCTTGATAAATGCGCACAGCTGGCACAAAATGATTTGAAAACCAATTGGAAAAAATTGCGGAGTTGAACCAAGCTTTCTTGGAGTGATAGTAAAAGACAGGCAAATCACGCTCAATGTTTAGACCTGCAAATGCTCGTGGTTCCTTTGACTTACCAACCACAGCAAGCTTTAATCGGTGTTCTCCTGTAGCATTAGACCCAACAAGAATTGAGAGTCTCTCCTTGCTTGATTTCTTTCCCGTGGCATTTTCCTCACATGTGCGTATCTGGGTATTTTTAGGCATGGAGCGCCAAAAGATGCCTGTTTCATCTGCGTTATAAATTTGGGAAGGAGAAAGCCCTTCATCACTAATAAGCTTTTTCAGCTTCTCACGAAAGGGGGCCACGCTGCTCTCATCTGCATCACCAGCCTCCCCATGAAGAACTTTGTTAAACAATCCGTGACGATTTCGGAATCGCCAGAGCCACCCTTCACTGCCCTTAAAATCGCTAAAGTCAAGGTGAGCAGCAAGCTTTCTTGCAGCTGCCAATATCTCGGTTCCTCTCACATTAACGCCATTGGAGCGTTCCTGCACATACCATTTCATAACTGCCGCATCTAAAGACTCCTCCTTCCCTGTTTTTATATGCTTTCTGTTCCCAACTTTGCCACTCTTAGAAGACGCGGCATCAATACAGTATGAGGCTGCAAATTTTTCCAGCTTTTCCTTGTTCTTCCTAATGTCAGAGACAGTCTGCTTTTTTACTCCGTATTTCTCACAAACACTTTTAACTGTCGCTCCTTTCTCGATGTCTTTAATGAGTTCTAACTTTTTCACCACAGATAAATTTACACGCTTACGCTTTACAGATTTGTTAATATTGCTGCTCATCTTGTACAAAGGCTAAATGGAATGAAGGCTGTAGCAAGCTAAACTGTAAAAGAAAGTCAAACCACAAACTCACACTATCGTTGCCTAACCATTGTTGAAACAAAGCCCATTATGAAACAATACATCGGAAATTAAAAAAATGCTCTATACATTAATTGCAATTACAGTATGGCATAATAGGGCAATAATGAAAGTTAGTGTCCAAGGCTGTATGATATGCATTGCACGCTTGCTTGCACGTAAGAAGTATTTTAAAACCAAATATTTTGCTATTTATTTCAAAAAATACAAAAAATTAAAAAATTTGGCAGCTCAATTCAATGTCCGTTAAATCCGAAATCCGTTAAATCGAGGGCCGTTAAATCGAGGGTTTACTGTAATCGTTGATAACTTTAAAATAACTTCTAAAAATGTGTGGTATGTCCCCCATCATTCAGTCTTAAACCCGAAACTCGACCAGCTAAAAGTGGTTTTTGATTGTAATGCCGAGTACAAAGGTGTTTTTTTAAATAAAGTTTTAATGCGAGGGCCCGACCTGAATGCTTTTGTTCCGATTCTTTCCCGCTTTTGAAAGAAAAAATAGCTCTGGCAGCCGCATAGAATCTATGTAGGCCTACTGTCAAGTTCAAGTTCCATTTCATGATCGTGAGAGTTTGACGTTTTCGTGGTGGCTCAATGAAAATCTTGAACGTCAACCAGTAGTGTAAAGGAGAGTTTATCTTTTTGGTGCAACCTTGTCTCCGTTTAGCGCGAGTTTTGCGTTGCCTCAGACACTAAAACGCCTCATATATTTGTAGGCTGCAACTGCATTCTATTGTCGATCCTTCTGAGCATGCGTATGGTGCCGTTTCCTATTTCCGTTATATCGATATTAATCACCATGTCAATTTTAATTTAGTCTTTAGTAAATCTTAATTAGCTCCTAAAAAACGAAATTTCAATTATTCGTCAAGAACGTCTTGAACCTGTAACTGACGTAAAAATCGATAGTTTTCTTAAACACGAACTAAACTTACCGCGGTTTGAGACCAGCTACTTCTTGGACCGCCTCTGTTATAGTTCTTTAAAGAGTATGAAATGAAGAAAAGCGTTTTTCTCCCTTTGTGACCCGTCCTTTAAAGTTTATTACGAAATATAATGGCACACCTAATTGGAGGCACGTCCCTATTGAACTTAACCCCGCTAATCTTCAACGTCTTAGATGCAGACCAAACAAACTACAAAGAACAAAGTCGTGGTTCTTTGGACCAGAGTTTTTGAGTGGTTTGCCGGACTGCTGGCCTTGCCAGTTTGGAGAGACGACATTTGATGTAGAAAATGTAAAAGCATTTGAGAAAGCCACATCTGGCTTTTTATTACAGAATGATTGAGTCTGCTAAAAGTTGATTTTGTATTTTTCTTCATAGTTTAGGATAAAAAAGCCACTGCTTGGCATTTAAAATTCAAAATTTTTTAATAAAATCTAATTATGTCAATGACTTTTCTCCTTCCTTGTCTTTCTGTGATTTTTAAAAGGTTGATATTAAACTCATCAGATATGAGCAATGGAATTATTTCGGCAATATTATGTCAAAGATATAAAACAATAAAAACTTTTCTTTGCCCTCAAATCTTTTCTAGTGAAACTGAATCCTGTTCGTATAAAGGGTAGGTGGCCATTTAGATAGAGCTTCTGTTTCTTTTGATCTCAAATACCCAATTATCTTGCCCCACACCTCGCTCAGCAAATATGGCGTTAAACCAGTTACTGCAGCGTTATTGCATTCGACGAAGTACGGCTGTTGTTCGTAAATCCTGCATGCATTGTCGACGATGCAACGAAAAGCCGACAGCACAACAGATAGCCAATCTTTCTTTGTCGCGTCCACAAGTCGATAGCCAACTCATCCTTTTGCATACTGGGGCGTTGGCTACTTTGGTCCACTAATATAATCAAAGGCGTTCTCAGTTGCCTGGATTAAACAACCGACACCTTTATCAACGCCTCGGGTCGTTTCCTTCAAAAACAAGACCAATTTTCAAGAAAATGTGTTGTTCTTTTTGTAGACCGGTGGTTTTCAACCTTTTTATTATCTTTCAAGCAATCGTGGACTCCTTGACCATGGGTGCCGGCTGAACCAATTTTAGAGGATCAACATAGGCGTGAAGCATACCTAGAGAGAGATAAGATGGTTAAAACTAATGAAAAAGCTGTATGTTGCATAAAAAATTTAAGATTCCAGGGGCACTAAGGGCTCTTCTTGCTTTACCCAGTGCCAACATCCATACCATCACAAAACGTAAGTTATGAAAAACAGCACAAAATGCAACATAATGTTTGAAACTCTACTTAAAAACAGCACAAAATGATGCAGGTTATTTCATTTATTTCAAAATGAACGCATTTTAATGCGATTTTTGCTGTTGCATATCAGAAGCATGTTTTGAAATTTGTGGTCGTATTTTTGTAATTGCTAATCTCATTTGATCTTGCACATCTAGCTTGTTGCAAGCTTTTGATTTGATCTGCATAAGAGTATAAAATCCACTTTTCACAGAGGTAAGTGGAAGCAAATGGAACAATGATGCGTGACGCGTCATTCGATAACTTTGGGTAATTCTGAAACGTAGAGGTCCAAAATTGAGTATGTAATTTCATCATGAACATTTCACGACCAGCTGAGTGATTTTTTAAGTCCAACAGCTCATCCTAAACTTCTTCAGGAATAATTGCTATGTTTAACATTGGGGAAAATGGATTTCAAGGATAAACTTCAGACACTTTTTTAAGATCAGGAAAGTACTTCTTGAATTCATTTTCCAGTCATTGTAAATGTTCATAAATTTCTTGTTTCATTTGTGAGACAAGCAGATTCAAATCCAGATAGTTTTTCAAACATTGCGAAGTTTCCCTGATTGACTTTACTATTCCTATTATTAGGGTGGAGTGAAAAAAAATTTGAAAAAAGTGTAGTTCTTAAATCCTGCCAAATAGGCTAAAACTTCAAAAAAAATTGGTTTTGGCGAGTTGCTACCTTTGGGGGGCTAGCAACCCCCCAAAATGTGTTTTGAGGGGGGTAAAATTGACAAAAAATGTCGTAACTCGGTAACCGCTTATCATAGAGACATGATTTATGGCTCAAAATTTGCAGAATTATCATGTTTCTATATGTGCTAAGAGAAAGTTTTTGTCTATTTCCACAAGAAAAAAAGTTATAATCGATAAACCGTTTTTTATGCTCAATACTCGAAAATTGTGCTGTATGGAAATAACTTTGATCTAACATTTGAAATGATATATGTCTAACTGATAAGGACTAATTATGACAATCACAATATTAACAAGATGATTTGGGATAACTTTGTTCACCAGACAAAGTACCTAAATAGGCCTACTTATAAGGTACAGAACGTGCTAGCTTTACTGCCCATAAAATGTTTAGTATTTCAGTAATTTAAAGAAAATCTGTTACATCTCATTACTTTCGAACTGTTGATGCTGATATTGGGTTGTTTTGCCTAAGGAGTGAGAGAAAAATAAGAAAGCAAGTTAGAGTACACCAAATACCCTACCGAATTGCACTTTAGTGTCAAATTTTTTCAAAAGTTTTCGAGATTTAATCTTCTGGCGAATCAACCCATCTCTTCGCTCAAATCCTTCAACTTGTGCTGCGGCCTCTGTTACCATTTTGACATGGCGCTCTACACATTGGTTGTGACATGGGTGGTCGAGCTGCAGTGGTCTTATTCGGCATTGTTCAATATCTAAATCAGTTAAATGTTCAATTACCGAAGGCTGCTGATGGCAAGATGTTAAATTCACCATCTTGTAGTACGAGTTCACTGTTAGATCCAGTGTGGGCGGTTCAAACAGCCGTACAGTTGAGGCGGTATCATAATGTTTTGCTCCTTCCAAAGAATATTCTTCACTGCGACTGTCAACCAAGTCATGATTATCAAATGAAACCGTTGATGGCAAGTTTCCACGAATCGAAAGCACTTTGTTCACTCCTCGCATTCGTATCTCCTCATCGTTGTCACCCAACATGGCGATCAAGACATTTTCCTGGTGTGCGAAAAATGCATTTCGTTGCACAACTTTCAGAGCAGTTTTCCGAACAGCTTCATCAGGCACCTGAAGAATTCGTTGGACCAAGTTGAAAAAATTTCTAGATCCGCAAGTTAGTTGACTATTTAACTTAATTTCAAACCAACTTGGAAAGTAAACTTGAAGACAAAACTTCGTCAGAGTTTCCAAGTTTGAGGAGGGTTCATCCACCGAAACATAATATCTGAGGATTTGACAGCCCAGAGTTAGCCAGCGTGAATGCACAATGGGACCTACTTTTAAATATTGCAAGTCGCTGTCGACAACTCCCATGATTATTGCTGAACATATCTTGTAAGTATAGTGTTGATCAGTACTCAGATCATTAACAACTGATTCTGGCAACTGTACAAACTGAGGGTTTGAAATTGACTTAAAATTAGCAGCAACCGGCCAACTTGAAACATCTCCAGTTAAACACTTCCCAATTGGTCCTGCAAATGTGTCAGGACTATTGGTGGTTCCATCAAGCATAGTAAAGACATGACGCAAGGGTAGTTCATTGGTATGTAGTAGGCAAATTACCCATTGTAGTGGCTTGTTCAATAGTTCTTCCAACTTACGAATGCAACCATTGAACTTGCCTGTCATTGCTGCAGTTCCATCAGTGCCAACTACTGTAAGCTGATGCAGTGCCAACTACTGTAAGTGGCCAACTACTGTAAGTACTTGGCCCAGATGGTAGGTGCTTTCACGTAGCCTGGGCCGTGAGTAAGTCTGCTCATTGATTTTAAAAATGACAGACCGAAACCGAACCTACCAAAACGGAAGGGTATCCACCCATTCCGATGTTCAGTGTGGGTCTGTTAATCGGCAAACGTCCTTTTTAGGACGGGGCAATGTCAGGATAAAACTGCCCTTTTCAGGGCACATTGCCAACAAGTTCCGAAGACCCACTATTCTTCAGCTGAACATCGAAGGCCTCACTGCAAGCAAGATGAATGTTCTTCATCACCTCGCTATGCAGTCTGAGGCACTCGTCATCCTACTGCAGGAGACCCACTGCACTGATGCAGAGAAGTTGGTGCTACCACACTACCAACTAGCTGGGTCTTCTTTAAGCAGGAAGCATGGCCTTGCCACGTTTGTTCACGAGCGACTGAGATACACGCTTTTGGACCAATCTCCACCGACATCGGAGATCGAGTGGCTGTGTGTGGACGTTGATGGCTATAAAATAGTCAACGTCTACAAACCACCGCCAACGCGATTGCGAACCCTGGATCTCCCAGTGTTTCCTCACCCCTGTCTGTACGCTGGCGATTTTAACTGTCGTCATGCTGACTGGGGTTATGATGACAACAGTCCGGATGGTGAGTGCTTGGCTGGATGGGCAAGTATTAATTGTCTTGCCCTCCTATATAATGCCAAGGACGCTGCCAGTTTTTATTCCGGCCGCTGGAACACTGGCACCAATCCAGACCTAGCTTTCGCTAGCGTAGGTCCAAACAGTCGCTTACCGGATAGACGTGTCCTTGAGAAGTTTCCCAGGTCACAACATCGACCCTCGCTTATTACACCACCAAGGTTTGCTATGGCAGTGCCAAGCATGCCTGTTAAGCGATGGAACTTCCGCAAGGCCAATTGGAGTCACTACATTGCTTTGACGAATAAATTCGCTAAGACTTTGTTGCCGCCTGATTCACTTGATGTGGATGCGGCTTACCAGGACTTCTGTAACATCATTAAGAAAGCAGCCAAGAAGACTATCCCACGCGGGTATCGAAATAACTATATTCCGTGTTGGGATGCAGAGTGTGAATCCCTCTATAAAACCTTTCTGCAGTCTCCTCAGGGAGACGACTCAAGTTTGGCTGCTACAGCTCTGCTTGCCAAGCTTGACAGAAAACGGAGGGATCGATGGTCCGAAGCAGTTCGGAGCATTGACTTCTCACACTCTAGTCGAAAAGCGTGGAGTATCTTGAACAACCTTACTGGTAGGTCACGACACTCTCCTCGTCATTGTCCCGTTTCAGCCGATGCTATTGCATCTCAGCTGGTTAGAAATGGGAAATACGAGGCTGTTGACCGCAAGTCATCTCGACTTGTCTTTCAAGAAGTGTCTGACCTTTGGAGGGCCACAACACCAGACGCAGTAAATATCTCTGACAATTTTTCACAGAGAGAATTTGCTGCTGCCCTTCAACATTTAAAACCAGGTAAAGCTCCGGGTCCTGATTCCATCTGCCCCGAGCTTATACTCCATGCTGGAGCTGCTTTGAAGTCCTGGTTACGTGACTTCCTTTCTTCCTGTTTGCGCCGACTCAAAATTCCCAAGATCTGGAGAAGAGCGCTTGTGGTCGCGATCGCAAAACCAGCAAAGCCCGTGGGGGACCCAAAGAGTTATCGACCGATATCTCTGCTCTGTGTCCCCTACAAGATCCTCGAGAGGCTTATCTACGCCCGCGTTGAACCATTAATCGATCCACTGCTCCCTAAAGAGCAGGCTGGGTTCCGACGCGGGAAGTCAACCGTAGATCAAGTTGTTCTGCTAACCCAGAACATCGAGGATTCTTTCGAGGCTAAAAAGAAGACCGGTGCCGTATTTATCGATCTGACAGCTGCTTATGACACTGTCTGGCACCGTGGCCTTACCTGCAAGCTGCTGAGACTACTTCCGGATAAGCACATGGTCAAAATGATCATGGAGCTTGTCCGAAATCGAAGTTTCACCCTTACCACCGGTGACAGCAAGCAAAGCAGGCTACGCCGTCTTAAAAACGGCGTTCCTCAGGGATCGGTCTTGGCTCCCCTCCTATTTAACATCTATACGTACGATCTTCCTTCCATGATTTCCAGAAAGTTTGCTTATGCTGATGATTTAGCATTGTTGCACTCTTCTGGAAACTGGAAGGACTTGGAGGGGACATTAAGCCAAGACATGTCCACACTGTCAGCGTATCTCCAGACTTGGAGGTTGAAGCTCAGTCACACTAAGACGGTGACGACAGCCTTTCACTTAAACAACCGAGAGGCCAAACGTGAGCTAAAGGTCTACAACAATAGTAGACTTTTACCGTTCTGTCCAACCCCTACATACCTTGGGGTAAAACTGGACAGATCGCTCACGTTTCGTCACCATTTAGTGGCATTGCGCAAAAAACTATCATCGCGCGTCACACTGTTGAGGCGACTCGTGGGCTCGGGATGGGGTGCTGGTGCTAAAACACTACGCATAGCCACCTTGTCTCTAGTCTACTCAACAGCTGAGTACTGTGCGCCAGTCTGGTGTCGCAGTGCTCACACTCGCCTCATTGACAGTGTCTTGAATGACGCCTTGCGCATAGTTACTGGATGCCTTCGTCCCACTCCAACGGACCACCTACCTGTACTTTCAGGCATCCAGCCAGCTGAGCTTCGCCGACTGGGAGCGACACTCTCCTTGGCTTACCGTGGATCTCTGGACCCCGATCATATTTTGCATGGTCTTTTAAGTGGGTCCTCAGATACTGGCCAAGTGAGACTAAGATCCAGACGCCCGTTTGTGCCAGGTGCGCGGAATCTCTTGGACAATCTTGCCAGACTTGGCATCCGCGCCTCTGAATGGACAAATCATAAATGGAACACGGAGTACTGTGAAAGTGCTTCCAGGCTCCGTGCTTTTGTGCCCGGGACCAGTGTCAGGCCTGTTGGGATGGGCTTACCCCGAGCAGCTTGGGTTAAGCTCAACCGCCTGCGGACTGGTGTTGGGCGATTCCACTCGTCCATGCACAAATGGGGTCTCGCTCCTTCACCGAATTGCGAGTGTGGCGCCTCAGAGCAAACCGCAGACCATGTACTAACAATGTGCCCCATACATCGGGCACCACATGGAGCACGCGGTCTGACGGTTTTGGATGACGAAACTCGATGCTGGCTTAATAATATCACTGCCAGCATCTGATCCAGGCAGTGAAGCAGTCTGGGGTAGTAAAAGGATAAACCCTCGGCCCCAGTTCTGTTTGTGTCTGGCCTGGAGTGGATGCCCTTCAAACGATGACGACGACGACGACGACGACGACGACGACGACGACTGTAAGCTTGTCATGTAATTCGGTGTTGGCAATGGTGTTGAAGATCTTTTGTGCTATGGTTCTTCCTTTGCCATCCTCTGTGGAAAAATGAGAAAGATAGTATTCACCAGGCTGCCCAACCATTGTATAGAGATCTTCAAGTTGCACAGACCTGTAAAACTTGTCATTTGGCCCTTGCATGGTAACCTGTGTTGCATCTTTGCGCCCATCAAAGTATATGGCATTCACTAACTTGAAATTTTCTTGCTCCTTTTTCCTAATTTCAGCACGGCATCGTTCTCGCTCTCTTCGAAGCTTGCTACGATCAATAACGTATGTCTTGTCATCATCAGTAATTAGACCCAAATCTTGCATCACACTATTAGCGATCGCAGCAGCAGCTCTGTCGGATATCTGAAAACGCTCACTCATCCTTGCAAGGTTTGACCAAATCATTCAATTCTGATTTTCATATGGCATTGATTGAGAAACAAATTCAGAAGCAGCAGAAGATTGCGTTTGGTCTGTGTTGGTTGAACTAGAATCTGACAGATAATCCAAAGCTGACTCAGGCACTGATGTAACTGATGTAACGGAAGAACATGTTGGTGGTTCTGGATGAGGTTGTAAGGGTCGAGAGCGCCTCAAAAACTGTATGTCAGCTACCGTTGAAGGAACCACGGCATCCACACATTTTCCAACTCGCTTACTAGTTTGATCTTTATAAAAAGCATAATCATCATCTGTCATTTTCAAACCATGTTGTTTCTCCAAAATTCTGCGCTGCTTATCGTCAGCACAAAAAACATCAAATATTTCATCAATAGTTGACATAAACTCTTTTTCCTTTTGTAAAAATGCTTCTCCTCGTTTTTTCTTTGACCAGCGATCAAGTGCAGTGAAACAATTCACAAAACTTTGAACTTTTTTCGAAATGGTGTACAGATGAATGGGATATACGTTGCACCATACCCATCTGTCATAAATTTCTCTGGCAATGTGATTTGCAGCATTGAAGGTTCGAAAGTTTTTCAAATGAAGAATGCGTTCTATTACATGTCGCTTGGTAGGCAATACTCCTGATGGAAAACTATCACGGGTAGAGAAAGTGTGTCCACTATGTAAAATCTTCTTTACAGAAGTTGAACTCCGTCTTTTCATGTTTTACTACTTCGCAGTTTGGCCAAAGCTTTGATTTACACAATTACTTAACAATATACCTGCAAAAAATAATAATAACTTTTCAGATAACTATTAGTTAAGTACAAACAAACAAACTTATTAAACAGTTTTTCTATCATAACTTTTTTTCTAGTGGAAATAGACAAAAACTTTCTCTTAGCACATATAGAAACATGATGATTCTGCAAATTTTGAGCCATAAATCATGCCTCTACGATAAGCGGTTACTGAGTTACAACATTTTTAGGAAATTTTACCCCTCAAAACACATTTTGGGGGGTTGCTAGCCCCCCAAAGGTAGCAACTCGCCAAAACCAATTTTTTTCGTAGATTTTACCTGTTTGGAAGGTTTTTAGAACTACACTTTTTTCAATTTCAAAAAAAAAATTATTTTCACTCCACCCTATTCCTATTATGTATCTTTTCTACAAAGCCACGCAAATTGTCTCTAAATTGTATAATGTTTGTATCTGGCCCCTAAAGTCTCAAATTAAACTCATTAAACTGTTCAGTAATGTCAGCTAAGTAAGCCAGCACCGGTAACCATATTTCATCACTGAAAAAGTCGACAAAGGCATCTTTCTTAACCATTTCCAAAAACAGTTTGATTTCGGTTCTCAGCTCGTAGAAGCGGGCAACAACATTCTTTTGAAAGCCATTTCTACTGCAGTTCATTTTAAAAAAACTTTCTGAAAACTTTTCTAGATTAGCTATGCCGTTTCAGTTCAAGTATTAAACTTTTCTCACAAAGTGATAGTATCCAGCTGCGTTGTTTTGTATAACTGGCAATGGGCTTGATTAATTTGACATCACAATGCGGATAATCGCAATATCCTTTCTGGCAAAATCAAACAACGGTAATTAAGCAAATATTTTAAAATTTCATAAATATTTTAAAAAATAAATGATAATCAACGCGCCATTTTAAAAAAGAGCATTAAAAAAATCAGTTTAACAGTTGGATCATACGACCTATCATGAACCCTCGGTTTTGTTACCCCGGAAATTTACAACAGCCATAGACCTCAGAAGTGTAGAAAATTACCAACGCACATGTTTGTTTTATTTTTTTTTGCTTTTCTAATCATTATTTGCTCGTGCACTCGCTGCCAGCGCCTTTTCACTTTCCACCTTAATTATATTAATTAATTTCTTTATTTAGTGCTGGCTCGTTCGCGTTTATTTCACTTCTCAATTTGTGAGGCGACCAGCAGCAATAATTGTGGCAGCTGATAGACTTAGTACTGTGTTCTAATTTTGATTGTATACACCCGTTTCCCCGTGAGTCAGCCGCGATTTGAACTGCTCGGCAAGGCAACTGTATGTTTTTTCTTTAAGTTTGATTTTTAGTTTGTTTTATTTATTTATAAAATACCGCTTCGCTTCACCGCCTCCGTTTCGTTACGCTTCGCTTATCACTTTTTTATTTTGACTTTTCTTTTATTGAAGCCAGAAGCGCGCATTATCACAGCTCTTCATCTTATAGAAAGTTATCTGAGCAATCGTTATCAATACACAAACGTCCAAGGTAATTACTCGAACAAATTAAAAATAACAACAGGGGTTCCTCAAGGATCTTGTCTTGGACCTCTATTGTTTTTGCTTTATATCAATGACTTACCTCTTGCCTCCGAATTTGATACCACACTTTATGCAGATGATACTGCTCTAATGCTATCGGATAGGGACTTAAACTCGTTAAAATATAAGGCTAATAATGTATTAAAAAAAGTTGATTTTCGGCTTCGAATGAATAAATTGTCTCTAAATTATTCTAAAACTAACTACATCATCTACAATAACCAACCACACAAAACCTGTAAAGATGAGTTTACTATAGTTATGAACAAAACCCGCTTGCAAAGAGAAAATTCCATTAAGTATTTAGGTGTAATTTTTGATGATACGTTGTGTTGGGCAAACCACATTGACAATTTATCTAGTCAACTTGCCAGATGCTCTGTTCTGTTCTGTAGATTGCGCAATTATGTTCCGAGAAAAACTCTTTGCCTGCTCTATTATAACCTAGTTTACTCACGAATTCAATATGGCATATTAACTTGGGGTACTGCTACAAAACTGTTAACAAAAAAAATAGAAGTTCGTCTAAATCGCATTATCAGAATTGCAACATTCAGCTCTATCTACACACCAATCAACACAATGTACAAGCAATTAAATATTTTGAAAATCTCAGATATACGATCAAGATTCTTCCCACTGAAGAAATATGACTTACCACTGCACAGTGCAATTAGCCATCTCAAACAGCACAAACAATAATTTTTCTGGACCTGATGGTGTAAACATCAGACACCTCAAACACCTAGGGCCACTTGCCATCAGATACCTCACAAACATGTACAACAATACCCTCAAAACTAACACAATACTTCATCTTTGGAAACGTGATACAATCATTCTCATTCCAAAACCAAACAAAGACCACAACATTGGCACAAAATACCGACCCATATCATTTCTATCACCCATTGCCAAAACACTAGAGAAAACACTATTACCATAAATAACAGAAAACATTTGAATCATTTCTCTTTGAAGAATTAAGAGATGGCTACTCCAAGATATTCTTAGAGGGGAACAACAACAACAACAGAAACCAATCTAGATTTTGACTCTTGGATTACCTCTGCTGCTTCTAAAGGCTTTATTCACAGACTATTGGTGTTATGTTTTGTTGATACTGGACTTCAGTCAAAGAAGTGATTAGTGCCGTGTGACAAGCATAGTGGGCATTGTGGCTCGTAATTATCAGGGTTTACTGTTTGTACAGTAGGGTTGGGGTTAGGTGAAATGCACTCTTGCAAGTTTGGTTGGCAATTTTTTTGGCTCTGAGTTGCGCCAGTTTTGTACACTTATGACGTGGTATTCTTTGTTTCGATGAATTAATGTATGTCATAAAATGTGGTGTTAGTAACTCAAGTTGTTTTTTCTAGAACTAAGGTTATAGGGTGGGCCAAAAGTCACTTCGGGTTTTTAATATGCTGTCAATTTGCTAAATATAGTTATTATTAATTTTTTTCAGATAATATTATATTAGAATCATTGGAAATTAATTATGGAAAAGTACAGCATTCCAGAAAGAATACAAATTGTCAAATTATTCTATCAAAATCGTGAGTCAATTATTTCAACTCAAAGAGCATATAGACGTCATTACCAAGTGAGAAATGCACCTAGTGACAATGCAATAAGAAGCATAGTTCGTCGGTTTGAGCAACAAGGTGCAGTAACTGACCTTCCACGAACTGGGAGACCTCGGAATGTAAGAACAGATGAAAACCGTGAAAGAGTAAGGGAAAGTGTTGAAGAGACTGCAACAACATCAACTCGAAGACGCTCAACTGAACTTGGGATATCCCGAAGTTTTTCATAAAAGATGTTATTTTTCATTTAAAAGATGTTATTTTTCATAAATAATTTTTATTTTGTTCTTTTGTTAAAGTTACCCAAATAAATTTCCTGACTTTTGTTTATATTGTGTTGAAATTTCATAATTATAACTACAACAATAAAAAAGATCTTAAAGGTTAAAAGCCCGATGTGACTTTTGGCCCACCCTGTAGTAAGGTGATGGTAATGTGAATGTGCTTGAGGTTTTCTCTACATTCTTCAAGTGTGATGTCTAGTTTTGAGGTGATGATGTTAGTGTGCTCATTGTTATGAAAGATTGGAATTTTATGTTTATGGGTAGATCTGAATATGCGTTAAGATTATGTAAAGGGTATGTTTCAGTCAGTTGTCTAAATTGAGTAGCAAGAAAGAAAAACCTTGGTTTTGTTGTGTAGGTGTTGAGTATTTGTTTCTCATGTACAGTCAGTAGCAATTGGCAAAGCTGTGTTTTGAATGGTTTGTAGTTTTTTGATGTAGTCATTTAATATGATAGGGGTCCATATGGTGTTTACTTATTCCAAAATGGTGCAAGTGCTGACTTTTATTATAGAGACAATTAGTTCCTTTTGTTTGCTACATTTGGTAGAAGTGAGTGCTTTTAGAATGTTAAGCATTTGCTTTACTTTAGTGATGGTGACGTCGTTTATATGTTGTGAAAATGTCAGTTTTGGGTCAAGAGTGATTTCTAAAATGTTTGGGTGTTTTATTGTTGGTAATGTTTGGTTGTTTTATTTAAGTGATAGAGTTGTGCTATATTCAGCTGGGTTTGGTGTAAAAAGTGTGGTGGTAATTTTGTCTGTGTTAATATGAAGATTATTAGTGGTGGCCCATGTGAAGATATAGTTGAACTTGTTGGGCCTTACAGTGTTTGATATGAGATGCTGTGATTGTTATGTTATTAGCATATGTTGTGATTTGTATGTCTTATGAGAAAATTTACAAAACATTGCAAAGCCATCTTGATTTTCTTTGCAAGAAATAATCTCTGTTTTGCAGTTTTTATAAATAGTTGCAAGTAGAAAATTTAAATTTTTATCAGACCCATAAAAAGACCAATAGCATGGATGTCTGTCTGTCTGATGAAAATTTATATTTTACACAGGAAGCAAGTTAACCAAAAAAAAAATTACAGCAAAATGAAGAAAAGGTAAAGTTTAATTAAAAACCTTTTAATGTGCTATACAGAGCTATGATTATCTTATACTGCTCTCAAAACATTTAAATCTTTATAACTATCGGAATTGATAAATTTCAGCTTGTTTTGGCCTAGTTCAGCCTTTTTCAAAGACACATCAGCATGACAATAGTGTTCTTGCTAAATAGTGAATATTTCTAGTGAATTCCAATCGAATATTTCTAGTGAATTCCAACTTTTTAAATTTGCCAGCTCCTCTGTGCAGCAAGGATAACTTTAATTTTGAAACTTGCTGTAATATGGAATATCTTACAATGTGTCAATGAAATGTAAAAAACATGCCAAAAATGGCAGCAATAGGCATCTGAAGAAACATAACCAAGACTAGAGATCTACTTGTTGCCTTTCTAAAATACCTTGCCCAGGAATCTTGTTGAGAAACCATGACCTTGACATTGGCAGAAAAGTTATAAATTAAAAATAAAAATTTACTATATTCTTACTGATGGCCTCTGCTTTTTATGAATCTAATTTACAGTAACAGAGAGATTATTTAATCGAAAAAACATATAAAAGTAAATCATTTTTTGTATCACCTGTCATTTTGAACAACTTTTATTTTGATTGATTGTGATTTTAATCAAGTTTTGTTTTGATTAAGTGTTGTTCGATCAACTGTTGTACTGTGAAGTGGTTTCTTCAGTGGGAAGAGTCTTGATTGTATGGTCTATGTAACGGTTGATTTTGTTTGTGCTGTATGGATTGGCGTTTGTAAATTGTTTGTTAAAAGCTTTTGTTTTGTCTATGCCAGTGATGGCTGTTTTAGTTCCTAAGCGAATGCTTCTGTTCTGTTGTGTAGGTGGTTTTTTTGTTGGATAGTTTTGCTATGTTGCCCTACAGGGAGTGCGAATTGTGTTTGTGATCAATTTTGTCAAGACATTGTTTTCAGGTGTTTGTTTTGTGTTCATATATTTGTTTGTTTATGTGATTGTTAAGAATTATGATTTGTGGGTCTGATCTGTTTTGTTTGCAAACATGGTAGCAATGATGGATAAGCTAGCAGATATGCATGGGTAAGTGAGTGTGATTTGTGCTGTGTGGTTTACTTTATGGATGAAGAGTCTGTCGGTATCCAAAATTGCCTTGATAAGGTGTTTTGTTTGCCTCATGAACGTTTGTGGTGTGGGGTCTATAGAAGATGAGATTCTTAACATATTGTTTAAATAATGTCCAATCAGACTTTTGATGATAGTTTGTTATTGTTTTAGTAAAATGAAAGAGAGTTGTTTTGGTCTTGTGAAGTATAATTAGGGTGGTGATTGAATAAAGGTAAGTGATCGGATGTGAGGGAGTAAATGGTCTGCCAGCTACTGCAGCCATGCAAATCTGCTGAAGCAGGGTGATGTCTGGTAAAGTAAGCTGTTGGGTTTGATTGGGTGGTAGACGTGTTGGAGTGTTTATGTTTAGTGTGATGTGATTGGAGTTAAGCAAGATGTCTTCACAATCAGTTCTCCTCTATGATCTTTGGTTGGTGAATACCATAGCAATAAGTGAGTGTTGACATTTGCTGTGATGATTGGGTTGGAAAGATTGTTATGGTTGTAATTGTCTTGATTATTATGGTTGTAAATGTGCTGGATATACTTGAGTCTTCTGTTTGTGATAGCTGGGTGAAATGTACATGTTTGCGATATGTGTAATTGCTGTGTTGTGGAAAGATGGATTTTAATGATTTGTAGTTCAATGGGAGAGGCGTTTGATCTATAAGTTGTGAAAAACTGATGTTGTTTTCAATGTTAGTTAGGAGACTCCTCCTTGTTTGTGAGTGTGATCTGTTCTGATAGGTGTGAAATGAGGAATGCTTGATGTTTTGTGGGATTGATTGAATTTTGTCCCTTGTATTGCAGCGATGTCTGCTTGTGTAATTTTTAATGAGTAATTGTATTTCATCTGTTTTGTTGTGGATGCGTTTTGCATTAAATTGCAGGACTTTGAGAAGGTTCTTTGGTGATGTTGTGTTTGTTTGTGTTTTGTGTTTAAAAGTGCTTTGAAGTGTGCAGTACCACGAGTTGTTGTAGTCCTTTGTTTTACTTTGGGAGCATTTTAAATGCACCCAGTGCTTTGTGTAGTTACATAAAATAGATGTTTGATGTTTAGTGATAGCTTTGAGACAAATGTCACAAACTCATTTGTGTGTTTGTGTCCAGGATTGGGTGTATGTTGTCTGCAAGAAGCAGAAATCTGATCATCCAGTTTGTGCAATAAGTGAAAAATTGAATTTTTCAAGAAGCCAGAGCTGAATCTTTTCTCACCAGATTGAGCAAGCATTTTACCCCATAGTGATCAGACAGGAAGCAGAAATGAGCCAATTTTTAGTGGTTAAAAATCAACCATCAGTGTCCTAACCTCAATGAGGCTGACTCATCTATGAGTTTGCCTTGTTCAGATTAGGACACTGGTGGCTCATTATCAACCACCATGAATTGATGGCTTCTTTAAGAAGTTAAGGTGGCTACTCCAAGATATCTTTAGAGGAGGACAGCAACAACAACACAACACCAAGTCACAAGCGTTTGCAAGCAGCAAAGGTCATCCAAGAGTGGGAGTCTAGATTGCCTTCTTTTAGAAGATTTAGAGATGACTCTCAAATCTAACTTTCATGCACTATGTCACAGATCTTATATATAATCAATTTCATTGTGTGTAAATCTTACTTTAATTTTTAACTCTTAATTGAAGAGAAATAACCCAAAAAGTAGAACAAAGAAAAAAGAATATATAGTAAACCACTATCTTTAAGTTACCTTAAAAGAAAAAAAAAAAAAAAAGTTGGTTGAGACAAGAAATACTTTAAAATACATTACATAATGTCTGTTGCTTTTAATGAAAAACTGCTCATGTTAAAAATAAACATATATATACTTTGCATTAACTTTTATAACTCTTGTATATACTCATACATCAATAGACAACACAAACTTGGTGGCAATAAAAAACTGCTCTTAATTATTTTGTACAAAGTATTTTTTTTTTTTCTTAATTTTTTGATGCCATTAGTTAGGGTGAAAATATCAAAAACACCATTCATTATTGAGTATTATAACCAACAAGAAAGATTTTTAGCTACACACATAAAAGACTATAAAAAAATTATTTATGCAATACATAATAAAAAAAAAATTGAAAGACCAACATGCTTGATAGCCATTTGTGCTTGTTTTTCAGTTGTAAAATTCACATATGCATAACCTTGAGAACCATTTTCGTCAGAAGCAATCTACATAGATACAACAATAGTTAAGAAGTTAGTAAGGAACTCTTAAAATAAATTTACTTGAAACCAATTTTTATTTGTTACTTGTATAATTGTGTGGAACTTTGGATTACAATTTTCTTATTATTTTAAAAAACCTATTTATTTTTAGTTTTGCTGGACAGTATCCAAACCAAAACCCATTTATATCTTTTCCTAAACAACATATATACTTATCCAATAGAACAAGAAGTAATCAGCACAAGATTTTCAAATTTTAAACAAACATTTTTTGGCAGCACAAATTTGGCCATAATAATTTGATGAAAATGGCTTCTAAAGCAATTAAATCAAAATTAGAACAACCAAGTGAAAAAAGAGTAAATTTTTTATTGCTGTAATATTGGGTGCACATAGGGTTATTTTTTTACTTTTTTTCATTTTTATCTTTATATTTATCCTCCTGACTCACAGAAAAGCAAATTAGGTGCTAATACATTGGACAATCAATTACCCCAACCTGCTTCCAGAGATAAAAAGTTTATTTCCAGAGATGACAAGTTGCTGTCTGGTTAAAATTTTTTAGAGATATGACTGTGTGATGAGGTGGAAACTGGGAAGGAGTTTTGCTATCTTGGTGATAGGTTGAATGCCAGTAGAAGATGGGAAGCTGCAGTGACTTCAATAAGAAGGTTGGGATGGAAGAAATTCGAAGTGTGTTGAGATACTATTTAGAAAAAGATTCTCTTTGCAGATGAAAGGAAAGGTATATAAAAGCTATGTAAGATTATCTCTGTTATACAGAAGCAAAAAACGTGGTGTTTGCGAGAAAATGAAGTAGCTATTTTGAGAAGAGTAGAAAGATATATGGTAAACAATTTTTAGTGTAAAGTTGGTGGACAAGAAAAAGAAAGTGGAGCTAATGGACATGTTGGGATTGGAGGAAGCAGCAGATAAGCTGGCAAGGGCGAATGGTGTGAGGTGGTATAGTCATGTTTGAAGACGAACTGAGGAAATTGTTTTGATGAAGGCAATGGTAGATGAAGTGGGCCGATCTAGGATGAAATGCAGGGAACAAGTTGAAGAAAACATGAGAAGGATTGGTTTAAAGAAGATGCAGCAGATTGATGTAGATGGAGTCATGGAGAGAAGGTGTAGAAAGAGTTACTGAGGTAGTAAGATACATCAAACCATCTCCATTCACTGGGTACATTTACCCAAATTAAAATTGGATTGATGATGATGAAGATGACTGAAATTTAGAACTACTTGCCATGACACCAACCAGGGAAAAAAGCTGTTGTCTTTTCCCAAGGACACAACTGAATGATGCAAGTAGGTTTTGAACACAAACCATGTTGATCACAATCACAGCTCTCTACCATTTGACCATGCTGCTGACAAGACGTTTACAGATTGAAAGCTATGTAAAAGAACAGGACAAGTGGAATACACAAAAGGAAAGTATACTTGCAAAGATGCAGATATTTTATCAAGTTTTTTTAATTTTAGAAAAATCTAAAATATCATATGGAGATTTTCCAATTTGGGGGTTGCAAGATCTTTTGGTTGTTTCAAGCCTGAGTTCAATAAAAACTTTTCATAAAAAAATGGCCCAGATGGTAGGTGCTTTCTCACAGCCTGGGCCGTGAGTAAATCTGCTCATTGGTGTTAAAGATGACAGACTGAAACCAAACCTACCAAAACGGAATGGTATTCACCCACTCCAATGTTCAGTGTGGGTCTGCTAATCGGCAAATGTTCTTTTCAGGATGAGGCAATGCCTGGATAAAACTATTCCTTTCAGGGCACATTGCCAACAAGTTCCAAAGACCCACTATTCTTCAGCTAAACATCGAAAGCCTCACTGCAAGCAAGATGAATATTCTTCATCACCTCGCTATGCAGTCTGAGGCACTCGTCATCCTACTATAGCAGACCCACTGCACTGATGCAGAAAAGTTGGTACTTCCAAACTACCAACTAGATGGATCTTCTTTATACAGGAAGCATGGCCTTGCCACATTTGTCCACAGGCGACTAAGATACACACTTTTGGACCAATCTCCACCAACATCAGAGATCGAGTGGCTGTGTGTGGACATTGATGGCTATAAAATAGTCAACATCTACAAGTTACTACCAATGCGATTCCTGGATCTCTTAGTGTTTCCTCACTCATGTGTTTACGCTGGTGACTTTAATTGTCGTCATGCTGACTGGGGTTATGATGATAATAGCCCAGACTGCAAGTGTTTGGCTGACTGCAAGTATTAATTGTCTTGCCCTCCTATATAATGCCAAGGACACTGCCAGTTTTTACTCTGGCCGCTGGAATGCTGGCACCAATCTGGATGTAGCTTTCGTTAGCATAGGTCCAAACAGTCGCTTACCAGATAGACATGTCCTTGAAAAGTTCCCCAAGTCACAACATCGACCTTCACTTATTACACCACCAAGGTTTACTATGGCAGTGCCAAGCATGCCTGTTAAGCAATGGAACTTCCACACACTTTCCACAAATGGAGTCACTACATTGCTTTGACAAATAAATTCGTAAAGACTTTGTTGCCATCTGATTCACTTGATGTGGATGTGGCTTACCAGGACTTCTGTAATACTATTAAGAAAACAGCCAAAAAACTATCCCACGCAAGTATCGAAGTAACTATGATCCGTGTCAAGATGCAGAGTGTGAATCCCTCTATAAAACTTTCCTGCAGTCTCCTCAAGGAGATGACTCAAGTTTGGCTACTACAGCTTTGCTTGTCAAGCTGGATAGAAAGTGGAGGGATCGATGGTCTGAGGCAGTTTGGAGCATTGACTTCTCACACTGTAGTTAAAAAGCATAGAGTATTTTGAACAACCTTACTGGTAGGTCACAACACTCTCCTTGTCACTGTCCCGTTTCAGCCAATGCTATTGCATCTCAGCTGGTTAGAAGTGGGAAATACAAGGCTGCTGATTGCAAGTCTTTACAACTTGTCAATCAAGAAGTGTCTTGACTTTGAGGGACTTTAAATATTTCTCTTTGTCTGACTTTAAATATCTCTGGCACTTTTTCATAGAGAGAATTTACTGTTGCCCTTTAACATTTAAAACCAGGTAAAACTCCGGGACCTGATTCCATCTGCTCAGAGCTTATGCTCCATGACTCAAAATTTCCAAGATCTGGAGAAGAGCACTTGTAATCGTGATCCCAAAGTCAATGAAGCCCGTGGGGACCCAAACAGTTATTGACCGATAACTCTGCTCTGTGTTCTCTACAAGATCCTTGAGAGCTTATCTATGCCCATGTTGAGCCACTAATCGATCCACTGCTCCCTAAAGAGCAGGCTGGGTTTCAATGCAGGAAGTCAACAGTAGATCAAGTTGTTCTGCTAACCATGAAAATTGAGGATTCTTTTGAGGCTAAAAAAAAGGCCAGTGCCTATTTGTCGATCTTTCATCTTAAAAAATTTTAAAAAGTCATGTTAAAAACAGTGTTCCTCTCCTATTTATCATCTATACATACAATCTTCCTTCCATGATTTCCAGAAAGTTTGCTTATGCTGATGATTTAGCATTGTTGCACTCTTCTGGAAACTGGAAGGACTTGGAGGAGACTTTAAGCCAAGACATGTCTACACTTTCAGCATATTTCCAGACTTGGAGGTTGAAGCTCAGTCACACAAAGACAGTGACGGCAGCCTTTCACTTAAATAACTGAGAGGCCAAACATGAGCTAAAAGTCTACAATAATGATAGACTTTTACCGTTCTGTCCAACTCCTACTTACCTTGGGGTAAAGCTAGACAGATCACTCACATTTTGTCACCATTTAGTGGCATTGCACAAAAAACTATTCTTGTGCATCACACTGCTGAGGAGACTCATGGGCTCAGGATGGGGTGCTGGTGCTAAAACACTACACATAGCTACCTATCTCTAGTCTACTCAACAGCTGAGTACTGTGCACCAGTCTGGTGTCACAGTGCTAACACTCATCTCATCAACAGTGTCTTGAACGATGCCTTGCACATAGTCACTCCAATAGACCACCTACCTATAGTATACTTTCAAACATCCAGCCAGCTGAGCTTCACCAAATGGGAGCAACACTCTCCTTGGCTTATCGTGGATCTCTGGACCCCAATCATATTTTGCATGATCTTTTAAGTGGGTCCTCAGATACTCGCCAAGCAAGACTAAGATCTAGACGCTTGTTTGTGCCAGCTGCACAGAATTTTTTGGACAACCTTGCCAGACTTGGCATCCGTGTTTCTGGATGGACAAATCACAAATGGAAAACAAAGTACTGTGAAAATGCTTCCAGGCTCCGTGCTTTTGTTTCCAGGACTGGTGCCAGGCCTGTTGGGATGGGCTTATCCCAAACAGCTTGGGTTAAGCTCAACACCTATGAACTGGTGTTGGGCAGTTTCACTCACCATGCACAAAATGGGGTCTTGCTTCTTCACCAAATTGCAAGTGCGGCACTTCTGAACAAATTGCAGACCATGTTCTAACAGCGTGCCCTATACATTGGGCACCACATGGAGCACGAGGTCTGACAGTTTTGGATGACGAAACCTGATGCTTGCTTAATAACATAACTGCCAGCATCTGATCCAGGCAGTACAGCAGCCTGGTAGTAAAAGGATAAACCTTCAGCCCCAGTCCTGTTTGTGTCTGAGCTGAAGTGGATACCTCTTTAAATGATGTATGTATGTATCAGTCATAAAGGGCATTGGCACAAACACTGGAAGGGGAACATAAATAAAGACCAAATAAATCAAAAATGCAGAGGAAAGCAGAAGGAACAAAAATAAAGAAATTTGAAATGCATTTGGCAGAATATAAAAATAGAACAGAGTCAAGAATAGATATAAATCACTTTGCTAAGGAATGTTGAGCTGAGCCAATCATAGATAAGACCAATCGTAATTGCAAACCCTTTTTATGAGATTGTTAATCTAACATCTGATTTACAAGACAGAATTCATCAACTAGTGCCAAAATGTATTAGAACTGGCCAAATTCCTAACTCTTGCAACACCTCTACTTATTTTTGTAAATCTTCAACCTCAATTATTTGGTCAGTATCTTTTAAAAACAATGTGCACCCAATATTACAGGGATGAAAAGTTTAATATTCTTTTATTTCACCTTTAATTCATCTGCTTTAGAAGCCATTAATAAAACCTAAATTGTGTGGCCAAAAAGAGGTTGTTTACAACTTCAAAATCTTGCACTGATTACAGATTTCGAAGCCAATCATTTCTTTGTTCAGTTTTATAAGACAATCAATTGTATTTTTCCTTCATTCTAACAATAACTCTTGATGATTGTCAGATGATAAGCTTAGAGATGAGTTTTTTGCTAGCTACAGTCTTGTGCAAATTAATTGACTAAAGAAGCAAAATGCACTTAATGGAATCATTTTTTATTAAAACAAATTTGACAAAACTTAAGCTTTAGTAACTGATTTTAAGCTCCCTTTGTTTTTTCTTCCTTTACTCGGTTTAGCATTGATTCTATCAGTTTTTGACAGTTTTTTTTGATTTGAGTGTCTCAATACCATACTTGAATCCTAATAGGTCTTAATAGCCTCTATTATCTTGGACATGGTTGTGCAATCCAATTTTTGTAACTGAGATTTCGTTATTGCCTGCAAATTCTCAATGGGGTTAAGGTCTGGTGAGTTTCCTGGCCATTCTAACACATTTAATTTGTATTTTTGGAAAACCGTTTTCACTTTTCTAAATGAATGACATGGGGCAAGATCCTGCTGGAATATTCCTTCACCATCAGGAAATGCGCTTCTCATATCTGGAATATCTTTGTTTTCAATGACGTCAATGTATTTGTCGAAACTTATCATACTTTCAATTGGCATAAGCAATCATACCCCAACAAAACTAAAACTGCCCCAGAACATCTTCTTTTGGGGTTTTTACTACCACATTGAAATGGGCAGGACTTAGATGTTTGCTCTTGCTGATTCAGGCAAATTAGCTGTGCTTTCCTTGAATGAAAAAATGACTTTCATCTGAAAACAACACTTTCTCCCAGTCTTCTACCAACCAATTTTTATGTGCTCTTGCCCATTCTAATCTCTTCTTCATTTTTTTAGTAAGAAGATGCTTTTTTAGAGGATTCTTAGCCTTTCTACCAGTTTCTAGCAGGCGTCATCTCACTGTACTTGAGCTCATACAAACTCCAGCAAGGACCAAATCTTTCTGTAAATCAAAAATCGTCTTTCTTTGCTATTTTGAAGAAGGATTGTATCATCTTTCAAGGTAGTCTTACGTTTTCTATCACATTTGCTTTTCCGTCTTGGAGTAACACAGCCTGTTGATTCCTGTTGTTTAATAATTTGAAACACATACTTTTGACTAACCTCTACAATATTTGCTATGGCTGTTTGGGGATAGTTAGAGTGTTCTGAAAGAGTAAGAATGCAATTCCACTTCCTAGGAGTGATATCTGGCATTATAAATTACATAAATACAAAATGTCTAACTATCATCTGCAAGCAACAGAAAAAACAAGTTTCATTTTGCAACTCTATTGAGCTACTCAAAGTTCTCTATGACATCATAAAACCTATTTTTCTGCTGTCTCGCCGTGTCTAGCACTATTTAGTACATTGGTCTAACAATGCAGCAGCATTGATTAAAATATTTCCAAACACACACACACAAAAACATGGAGATACATAGCATAGTAATTCAAAAAACAACTTTAGTCAATTAATTTGCACAAAACTGTATATATATACAAATTCTTTATCAAAAGCTACTTGTTTAAAACGAGAAGACACTAATTACCTTCAATGATAATATTTGACCAAACTTTTCACATTCTTTTTTCAATTGGTCCTTGGTAATTGATTTGTCTAAATTCTTAAGATATATATTTGCAGTTTGCAAAGCCGGATCTAATTTATTTGGCTTAATTTGCATTGGCATTCCTTTCAAAAGGACATTATTCATTGTCTGACAAGCTTGAAATGCTGTAAAAAAAAAATGCCAAGCATCTCACAGTTACAAAATATAGTGAAACTCAATAATCAATCCAAAAAAATTATTAAAAATTGACTAATTATCTTTTAATAGTGTTTTAGTGAGGTATTGAGGATCAATTTATACAATAATTTTTGAAATTCCTAGTTATTCTATTTATTTTACTCAAAATGAAACAATTTAATTTAAAATTATTTAGTTTTAGTTTAAATACTGAAAACAGAGTTATGCTTATCATCAATGTGTTTATTTATGTTAGATATATGCAGCAATTACTGTAAAAGTTAAAAAACATTTGGTTACTATTTTTTCTGGATGTTTTAAATAACAGTTGAAGCAGAAACCAATTTTGATAATAAAAAATTTTCATAATCATAGTTTTTTCTATTACAACTTTTTTTACTACTTTTTTTTTCATTACTTTAATGTTAAGCAGATGTAAGTTATAAAATATTTTATATGGTTTTCTATCAGCTTTAACAACATGAACACAAAAAAATGTAAAGCACAATTAACCTATTTTTGACTTAAAAAAACATGTATAAAGATCAATTTTAAAAAATTCAAAACTTATAAGGAGTTCAAATCAGATTAAAATTTTGTTAAAATAAAATGTAAAATTCAATGCTTGAAAACAGTATAAAAGACATTAAAAATAATATTTAAGACAATGATAATTTAAATAAAAATCTGATAAATAAAAGACACCAGATTAAAAAAAAATTTTTAAACCTAGAAAAAGGCTATTTTATAACTTTTCCCTATCACATGTCAAGCTTATATAAAAAAGTTATTTTAATTTGCTTGCAAAAAACAGCTATTAAAAAAGATAACATAAAGAAAAAACAAAAACATAAAAAAATTAATATTATAATTACAAACACCAAAAAGCCATATTTTATATGTAAATTAAAAATTTTCATAACAACATTTTTCAGGGAAAGTAAACAATATCTTTTTTTGAGAAAGGTATTTATTAGGTTGAGGAATATGTTTGTAGTGTTTTTATCAAAGATTTTTATTTAAACAAAAATGAAAAGTTATGGCTATAAATTAATAAATTATGTATTCTCCATCGCTGTTTAAGACCTACTTCCACCTCTTGACCAATTTCCTGATGCCGTTCCACCAAAAATCCCCAGATCTGGTATCAAAAAATTTGTTGAGCCAGTTTTTAAAGTCCTCTTCATTGCTGAAGGTAACACCCCTCATATGGTTTGACAAAGGGCAAAAAAGATAATAATCTGTGGGTGCAAGGTCCGGAGAATACGGTGGATGCTGAAGAACCTTTCATTCAAGCTCTTGGAATGTGGCTTTGATGACTTGTGCAACATGAGGCCTGGCATTGTCATGATAAAGTATGGTTTGGCCTTGTCGATGGGGTCCTTTCAGTCAAATAGCCTCGTTCATGCAATGTAGCTGGGCTATGTAAAGCTTGTTGTTGACCGTGGTATTCCTTTTAAGCATTTTCCAGTGTACCATGCCCTCCCAGTCCCACTAAATGCAGATCATCGTCTTCCTTGGATGGAGGTTAGGCTTAACTCTCAGCTTTGGTGATCTCCAGGAGCCACCCATCTCTTTCTTTGCTTTATATTTATGTATAGGCACCATTTCTCATCTCCGGTGACAATTTGATACAAAAAGCGCTGTCTTGACTGCATGTTGCTCAATGGCAGGTGAGATGTTGAGAAGCAATATGAAGGTGATTTTCTTTGTTGTTTTCACTGAGCTCATAAGGCACATAGTCATAGACTCCCAATTTTTCAGCAAATCCCATTGAATGAAAATGATTGAGAATCGTTTTTTGATCACAGTTTATTTTTTCAACCAATTTATGACTTGTTTTGCAACTTTTCTCCTTCAAAAGTGCTTTGAGATGGTCTTTGTCAAATTTAGAAGGTCTTCTGCTGTGGGGCATGTTGTCAATGTCAAAACTGCCATTTTTAAACTTTGCAAACCATTTTCTTGCCATAGATTCGCCTATGATACCTTCCCCATATACCATGCAAATGTCCTGGGCTGCTTCAGCAGCTTTTTGGCCTTCTTGAAAAGCAACAAATAGCAGGTGTCAAAAATGTTGCTTTTTACCCCCTGGATATTCCATATGTAAGCCTCACAAATAATAAAATCTCAAAATACTCAAAAAGATGATTAGCACAGTTTTTTACAGTAGAAAGAGCTCTATCGAATGAATATATACCTTTTGCCAAGTAGTAAAAAATCATTGTAAAATAAAAGAAAATATAAAAACACTACTAACATATTCCTCAACCCAATAAATATTTTATTTAATTTTAACATTAGCAACTGTTTTAATCACAGCTGCAACAATCCTTGTCTCTGTTTAACTCATCACTTTGTTGTGTTCTTAAAAAAGGCATTTCATAGCACTTTTCTTTTCTTAGCAGTTTAAACTGACAGCTGGCAGCTCTTAATGCAAGTTATATCACTATTCATAAATAAACAGTTCAAACTTTCAATTAGAGAGCAATATCTTAGCACCTTAAAATAAGTCCTGACACTCTAACACAGGGGTGGCCAAACCTATATCATGTTTGAGCTGAATATCATAAAACCAAATTTTTAAAGAGTTGCAACACAAAAATCTAAAAACACGAATTTATTTACTCATTAACTGATAAAAAAAAAAAGTTCTCACTTGAATCATCCTCAGGTTTCCCATTTTTTTGTCCCAAATTCATAGCATTCTCTAAATAAAAAAAAGGTCTTCACCTCAAATCAATCTCATATTTTCCTATTCTCATCCCAAAATCATGGTGTTCTCTAAAAAAAAAAAAATGATTGTCATGTGAAATTATTCTCAGATTTCCCTTAAAATTTTTTAATTTTTCAAAAGGTTCAAAGAGTCACAGTTTGGCCAGCCCTGCTCTAACATAAAATTACAAAAACTTAAGATGAATAATCACCTTTATATGAGTTACAGAAAACTTGAGAAAAGAAAAATCAATTTCCTACTCTTTCAAGATAACAGAAAACCAAATACATTTAATTTGTAATAATTAGAAAATATTAATTGAAAAATGGTATCAAAGAAACTTGATTATATGTTAATGAATAGTCCTTTTTTAAGTTTTATATTCTGTATTAGTATTGTATCTGCCCTTAAATTTCTACTTGAGATAAAGTTAGCAATGGGCATTTTTCCAAAAGTTAAAGGTGGTAGTCACAGGACATCTTTTTTCCAAACTATAGCATTAATTAATGGGATTAGAAATTTCTGCAACTTTAGATTCATCAAATGCAATCTAAAAGCTTTCAACCAAATCAAATTTAATACAATTTATGGATAAAGTATATTTTTTTTATCCATAAAATAATTTTTGGAAAAATATAAAAGGTTGTTTCCATCTTGAGCATTGTCAGAAGTATTCTTAGTTTGTTTTATTTAATTTTTTCTACTTCTTTCCACACTTAAACATTACAAAAAGCAAAAAAATTAATAAAACAAACAAAAAATATCCTTTCCAATGTTTGTAGTTAAAATGAGCTCTAACTGTAAAATTCAATTTAAAAATTTAAAAAATAATTACAATGTTAATTTAAATAAATGATGTAATTTATTTCGAATATATTTTATTTTGAAAATCATAATCTATTTATTTTGAAAATTATAATCTCTTAATCATTTACATACCCACTGCAAATTTTGTATGAGCATCATTAAAATACAGATATGCTAAAATGACAAGTGACATAGGCTAAAAATTAATAAATTAAAAATAAGATATTTTTATCCAATTAAAATGTTTAAAAAATATGTTTAATGCTTAAAAATTACTGAAAATGTTGCACTCTTTTACAAAGTCACAAGAATGCATCTTCTGCCTGCACTTATAGATTTTGATATTTTTAATGAAACAAACCTACCATGACCAGGATAGGTGAAGTTTATATAAGCAAAGCAATGTCCATCTTTGTGTTGAATATGGACTGAATCTAGATCACCAACAATACTAAACTTCTTTTTCAACTCTGCTTTAGTCACGTCATTATGAAGATTATTGACAAACAACGATTTATAACTCATGATTTATGAAGTAAATAGAACAATACAAAAACAAAACTTAACTTTAAAACATTTTAAATTTCTTTTATTTTCTAAAAAAATGTCTTTTAAAATCTTTATAAATAGAAGAAACCATCTTAAGAAATTACAGTACAACAATACTTAAATTCAAGTAGGTTGATTTCAATCATTTTAGAATAACACACTAACACAAAAGCACCTTTGGTTGTCAGTAACAAGCATCATACTAATTGTTTAACATAACAAAATTTTCTTGATGCAAGTTTTTAGTAATATATTTTTGGCAATCACATGTTCACAAAGCATTGCTGAAATATAGGAAATGTGCAATTATACTGTTATTTGAGTTTACAAAGCATTGGTGAAATATAAAAAATGTGCAATTATGATGTTTTTTGAGTCATGCTGAATGTAATGTTCAATTTCAGCCAACCACATTAAAATTATCTTGTCATTTTTAACAGGGCCTTGATGCCGAGTCAACCAATATGCTGAATAAACTTAGTAAGTAACACAACAATACAATACACAATAAAAATAATACATTTAAATAACAACAAATCAAACTAAATGGATAGATAACAACTTACAAACCAAACAACAAGATAATTTCAACATTATTAAAAACAGCCATTAACATATTTCTAGCTTTTTAGAGTCAAACTATACCACACAAGAAACTAAATCCCAAATCAACTTGAACACCATTCAAATATGTGGTGACGTCATAGGAATTTTAAAAACCTACTTTGGTATGTACAAAGGGAAATTCCCTAACAGAACAAGTTTTTCTAAAGTTGAAGCAGATTTAAGCATAGTTTAAGCATAGACTCTACAATAACAAGACATCAGGCTAAGCTGTTTTGCGTGTTCACTATGCGCCTGATAGCGGTATTCATCATCAAACATAGCAACGACAACGCTTGTATAGAAATACTATGGCAAAATATAGGTTTATTACTTTCGATTTTAGCCCCAAGTATCAGTCGTAGTTGTTTTAAAAATCTTGCTTATTACTATAAAGTATATGTAGAGATATTTCTAAAAGTCAATATAATCGAACCTATTATTAAAACAAAATTATAATTATGACAAATTAAATAATCTTTTTTAAAAAATGTAGCCAGAAGTTTTCAATTTGTCACAGAACAGTGAAGAAATCGTGCAAAGCCCGGAAAAAAATAAATGCTAATCTTAAGCTAAAGCTAAAAGATATGTAAAAGAAATGTATTTTAATTAAATTAATACTTTCCTAAACCATTTTAAAAGTTTTTAATATCTTTGTAAGATCTGCAAGTTGTAGCTTGCGGATTTAAACTAGTAAAAAATAGTAAACGAAATGTATAGATTTTTTTTATTTCTTTTAAAACAAATTCTTAAAAAATCCAGAATTAAATATTTAGATTTGTTCTATGTATAATAAAAATTACTTGGATATTTATAAACATTTTTTGTACAAGTCTTCGGCGTTTTTCTTAGCCTACTGGTTTTGTTTCTTTATAGGTCTCCAGAATTTATTGAAATATTAAAGTGCATCAATTAAAACATTAATAATAAAATAGTTATTGAAGTTATATTTAAGATCGATTAGCTTTTGGTATGCAAAAAAATTAAATGCTTTGTTTGGAATAAAAAAGCTTCACCAAACTAAATCTTTGAGAAAGAATTTGCAGCTTTACTGTTAGTTTTATCAAAGACTAGATCAAATTCGTACTTTCTATGTTCATTTGAATGTACTTTCAACGTGTAATTTCAGCTCTTCTTACATTTTGTTTTTGCTTAGTGTGATGGGTTGAAATCTAGATTTAGAGTTTTTTGATTTTCATTTTGTTGAAATCTAGATTTGAAAAGACCTAGATTTCTTTTCGAGTGACGTGATGATTGGCAGTTTGTTTCTTTGCCTACTCGTTGGGAAATAGTTATTCTTCTTTGAGATTAAACACTGTTATTGTTTTTGATAACAATATATATGTTATTCTGACTCTTAGAGCTTCACTATTGTTATTGCTACTGATAAACATTTTAATAATTTTGCTGTTTGCGCAGTGGTAGATATTGGGTGAGGCGAATGAGACAGTCGCCTCAGGCCCCCCCTCGAAATTAGCCATACAGTTTCAATCCGCTGCAGATGTTTGTTTAGAGGGTATAATCAAGTCGGGACGAAAAGTGGGAAATGTAAAGAACGATATTAGGTGAAGACCTTTTTTTTTTTAGAAAACACCCTGATTTTGGGACGAAAATAGGGAAATCTGAGAGCAAATGAAAGTGAAGAACTTTTTTTTTTTAAGAGGACACCATGAGTTTCGGAGAAAAATATGCAAGCCGAAATCAAAGGTCTTTTTTTTAGGCAACATCAATTTTTGAAAATTCTTGCCTCGGGCTTCTAAATTGGAATATCCACTACTGTGTTTGCGTTATATTTCTGTACAATTATATATAAAAATCTATTTAAATAAGCTTGTTGTAGTAGGATGAAAAAAGCAGATAAGCAGCAGTTTGGCACAGCGTCTCCGATTTATGAAATTATCTGGCGTCAAGTTGTATTTCCGAAAACCAACTGCAAAATTTGCAAAAAACACTGTAGCCTATTTAAATTTATTGGATCTTTACATAAGGTTTACAGTTAAACTATTTATTCTTTTACATTTTATGTTTTTCAACCAACGAAGTAACACTAATTATTAAGGTGTTAATAAAAAAAAAAGGAAAACAAGAACTACGTCCAACTTTAAAGTGCTGGTTTCCAAACTTTCTCCATACTTGGCCTATATATTCATTTAAACGGCAGCTGTGGCTTATTATAAAAGTTTATTATACAGGGCGTTTTAAAAAGAATACGCCAAAATTATTACGTGGTATGTCAAAAACAAAGAACTATAAAAAACTCAAGCTTAGGTAGATGTGTTGTACAAACCTGCAAGTTTTATTTCATGTTTTACAAGTGCTCAGTGTGACCACAACTGGCAGCATGGACGACATCAAGCCGATATGAGAATTCATCCCGAACGCGCCTCAGCATGTTGCGGTTCACCGTGTTGATTGCAGATGTTAATTCAATTTTTCATGTCATCAATATTTAGTGGAAGCAATGCAGTATAAACTTTGTTTTTAGCATACCCTTACATTAAAAAATGACACACAGTGATGTCCGGGGATCTGAAACGCCAAAGGGCAGAGTGCAAGATCTCTCGCACCTCTCCTACCAATCCATTGTTGGGGCACGTTTTCATTCAGATAAGCTCGAACCTCGAAATCCCAATAAATTAAAAATCGCAAGCACACCAAATGCTTCTGCTGAGGACTCGCCGTTTTCAGTCCAAAAAAAGTGTTTTTCCCACAATTCAATGCTGCCAGAAGGATTACTATCCACAGCGGTGAAAGTGACACCTAATCAAAACTTTGATAACTATTTTATCAACTAATCATTGATTCATTTTACTACAATGTTAAAAAAACAATAAATGCGTGATAATTTTGGTAAACACCCTGTATATACGTTAACAGCTTTATAGTGAAAAATAATGACATTATATGATTAACACATTTTTTTAAAAATAGAGCTTAAAATATTATATTATAATGCAATTTGTTGAAATAGCTTGTGGGCCATTAAAATTATCTTCGTGGCCCACTATTGGAGCATGGCCAATAGTTTGGAAACCACTTTTTCAAAGCATAAAAAAAGGCACGGGAAAAATCGAAACCATTGAAGAGCAGTCACCAAAAACAGCAAAATAAAAGAACAATCTTTAAAATTCTTTATAAAATTATGTATGGAAACCCATGTGCGATCATTGCTTGTCCGATTGATGAAAACCAGTTGCTCGCTTTCATTCACCTAAACGAAAAACAAAACAATGATAAACAACTTAGAGTCAATAAAGTTAGCAACTGCACTAAGTAACCGTAAAAGTAGTAATTTGTAAAATAGATACACATACTGGATTCAGGTGCACTACATGCAACAGATATATCTTCAATAGAAACATTTGAATTCCTGACATTTTTACGAGAATGTATGGCATTGGCATTATTGCCAAAGTCAACAATTGTTGGAGTTGTATTTCGTCGTCCAACGCTACGCTGATGGCCGAAGTAAGATTCCAGGCAATCTAAGATAAAAATAATAATTTTACGTTTTACACTAACAAATATAAGGCCACTGCTTAGAGTTGTAGCAAAATTTTAAAAATCATTTATGTCAAATATTTTGGTACTTATTTATTTTTTTAGTATGATCGAAATAGTATTATACATGTATTCCGTTTTGCTAAATATTACTAAATAATGCAGCAAGTGGTAGAAAATTTGATGGTAAACTATTCAGAACACAAACGCACCGCTGATAAATTCAACATTGTCGAACGCAACGTCATTGTAAAACTTTGTTACTTTTTTGTGTAGTTATATAATATAAAAAATGCAAAATCAAAAATAAAACCTTGGTTACACCTTTTCGTTGTAACATATTGTGCCCCGTCTTGAAGGGTATCTGCAATAAGGCCAGCCATAGAAAAAGAAGTGCAGAGAATTCCTTCTTCTGTTGAAGGTGTAAGCAACATTTTTTCATCATAGTCGTCTCTTGCACGAGCTTCGAGTCGCCATTTTGAAAAATATTCTACACAGAGACAGTTAAAAAATTGCTTCAAATTTTCAATAAAAAAAGCATTGTTTTTTAAATTGAAATGCGTAAAACGCTTTACTTTGTATCGAAATTGGGTGTTTTTACGACTTTTCTTGTATTCGGTAGTACAATAAAATTATTTTATTACAGAAGATAAAAACTTAAGTCAATGGCCTAGTAGCCCAAATTTTAAAGCTCATTTCCACTACAAGCGTGGAATAAAGTAATCCTTGTTTCTTTATTGAGTTTTTTTGCTTTGCTTAGCGCTTAAGCGCGAAAAGAGGTACAAAATTCAATAAAACAGACAACTGTCCGATAATCACGACATCGGCAATGTAAAATTGCGAAGCCCAAAGTTTTTTTCGATTGTATTAATTTCTAGCAATACATTAGTACCATAAATGTAAAGAGCAACTTTCGTAAAACCTCAAACCTGAAACAGCAGTCGTGAGCCATTTTATTCTGTCGTCATTTACATTTGTGTATGGTGACAGTTGTGGCTTCGCTTTTCGTTTATGGTCATGCAGACCTGTGTTCATTAGGTCGAACCATTAATCCACAAACAGAAGAAACTCAGCCAAATGTACATGACCCGCTTGTTTAATTGCTAGCCCCACAGTTAAAGATAATACCTGTAATAAAGTTTTTTAAAACTATTAAAAGTTCTTCTTTTCTCGAGTGGTCCTGATGGCTGGCTTAAAACACTTAAAAGTGAGGAACAAAAAAAGTAATAATTTCTTTTTTTAGATTTGTTTTTACTACAATTTTCATTCGTTTAAATTTTAAAGAAACAGAACAATTAACAGTGAAAATAACATTTCTTATTTAATATTAATACTTCTTAAAATCAAGTTTTTATAATATCAACAGATTGATTATACTGCACTTCTCTTGCACAGCATTAAAGTGATAGCAATTTACCTGAGCAGCTAAATAAACTTTCATTTTCTCATAGTTTTCTGGATATGCATGCGATTTTGTAAGGCGAGGAAAGCGTCGAAGTAATATTGAAAGATCTTCCATAATTAATTGTTTGATTGGTTCCCAAGATAAATGCCTTTTGTTCCAGAGATGACGATTACATGACATTAAGTTGCTTCTTAAAGTTTTTAACAAATGAGGAGGATCATAGATAAAGTATATAAATCTGTGACAAAAAATAAAAATTAAGACGTAAGAATGTTAACTCTTAATATGAAGGAAAAAAACACATGATGAAATCAAAATTACACATTACAAAAATAGGGAATTAAACCAAAATAATGCTATTGACTATGCTTAACAAATTTTCAGCAAAAGGGCACCTTTGCAGATCAGCAGGATTCTTCATCCGATACGAAACACTATTTGGCTCCTTTTGAGCAAATGCCTTGAAAGTGGTATGATTGACAGAAAGACCATCACCTACAAAAGAGACACGGGGAGTTTTCATGAAAATTTAAAAAATTAAAGATACCTTTGGTTTACCTATAATTCCAACCACACGAACTCCAACTTCCATTTCCAGGCTCATTATTGCATCAAGCAACATGAAATATAATGGTTCTGAAGTGAGACCACGAGAAGGATAGTATGCCAGTAATCGATCCAGCAAATTATTGGTTACACCTAAAAATATCTTTAATGATGCAATTGAAGATAAGATTTAGTACATGAAAAAATTGTACATTTTGTGTATAATATAAAATTTAACATTATCACAAAGTCTCCAACTAACCTCTTACATAAAATGCCAGGACGTTTTCTGCCAAAGTTCCAGCACGATTACTCAAATTAGTAATCGCTTCAGAAGCATAATCAACAAAACCTATCAAATCACCAGTGTCTTTCCGATAAAGCAAACTTTCTGGAAATTTAAGTAAAAAAGTTTTACAAAAAAATGAAGGAAGTCTTCCCACGTAAGTTACCTACCAGTGATTTTCATTTCATCAATAACAAGAAGAACATTTTTTTGAAATAATGCCTTGTTTTTTCCAGCTATGGAGCGAATTTCTTTGAGGACATTTGAGGTAATACCAGGTGTTGGCTTAAATAAATTTCGTTCCAAGCACAACCTTTGCTTTGATGGTAATATCAGCAATTTCGTGTCTTTGAGCATGGCATATGCTGCTGGACTTTTATTAAATAATTTCATGCAATACCTAAAAATCACCATGATTTTTATATATTTTTTTACTCATAAAAAAAACTATTATTTCAAAAACTAAATCTTTCCAATCTCTTGTTTGTTGCTCCACAACCTTTTTGTGCTCACAACTTTAAATAGTTTTCACTGACCTTAATATTGAAGCTGGAAAACGTCGTCTGGAAGATGGTACATTTTTAAGGCTTTATTGATGTTTCCACCATTTTGACAAAAAAGTATCATTTTTATTTTGAGCACTAATTGCTGTGACAAAATCCTCAGTTGCCAAATCTGTATTCAAAGTCACACCATATTTTTGTTGAAAATTAGAAATCCTACAAAAAAACACCTTTTATTCTAGGTATCTTAAAAGTAGGAATAACCCTACAGCTGAATTTACATTCTAAAACATGCAATATAATTTTTAAGTTAGCAAACCAGAAGAAATTTGCCAAAATCAGTCATAATTAATCAAATATGCTTATTGATTCCCATAACCTTTTTAGACAATTTTCTAAAGTATGACAAAAAGCACAATAAATTTAACTGTCACGTCACTCCACATAATGTTATGGCTAATCAAATATGCTTATTGATTTCACTTTACAAAAATACATTTTATTTTTTCGTCCTAAAGTTGAAGCAAGTTTTTCTTTACTGCAAGACTTCATGTTTTTTATTTTTTTTGAAGGGCTTAGTTGCTTAGCTGTCTCCTTTCTTTCTTCAGTCAATGCTGCATTAAAACTTTCTTTGAGATGAGAAGTACAACATTTAGAGCAGACTTTCTTTTCTGAAAAAATTGCCACCGCACATTGCTTGCTCAAAAACCTGAAAAACATTTTTTTGGGACAATTTAAGACAAATGTTTTTATTAAGTGAAATTTTTTCAGAGAAAAGATATAACACTGACAAATTACCTTTGACATGATGAATTCAAGTCACTGTAATTAATCTGAAATAAATTGAGACACAACCAATTTTCTTGTTTTATAACTTTATCAAATCCACAACAAAGTTTAGCTTGTCCAATAGTTTTTAGAAAATCACAAAACCCATGAGATCCAACTTTATAGAAGGTAAAGATTCGCAAGGTACTGGAATACCACACATGCAACATGGCATGTCATGTTTGAATATAAAACAACTTTTGCATCATCTACAAAGTTTTTTTTTGATGGTAAAATCAAGTGGAATTCATTTTCCTCCAAAAAAAAAAAAAAACCTCCAAGAAGGTGGCAAATTGTTAGAAACCAATTGTGATGTTTCTAAAAAAACGTTTGTTGCACTTTGATCAATTGTTAAACAATGATTAGTACTTGATTGGTTAAGTTGAATGTCATCTAGAGTTGAAAAATCGTGAGAAGTATGTTTAGTTATGGTACATCTTTCTGTACGTTTAACTGTACAATGACTTTTTTGTGGAAGGTGCTTTGAAGGTAAAGCACCAAATTTTAACCAGCTCCTCTTATTACCTGTAATAAAAATAACCTACATTAACTCCAGGCAATATAACTTAATTTGGACTAAAAACAAATTAGTAAACAAGAATCCAATAGAATATCTATTATAAAACCATAAATTTTAATTTAATACCATTTTCTTTTAGTAAAACTTTTTCAAAAATCAATATCCACAGATAGAATAGCAATAAACAAAAGACAATGTTGATCATATAATTATAGCACTTTTAACCGAAGTGAATTTTTATTCAAATTTAAATTGCTAGTACTCCAAACATAGACAAGTTTCTATAAACAAAGTATTTAATTTATCAATGGATATTAAAACTAATACTTAACAATGTCATTTTCTTCAAAATGAAGGCTGCATATGCAAGCAATTCCTTTTTCCAAATGTTGTTTAAAATTGGCATTATTGAGAGCACGATATTTATAAAGGAATTCTTTCATACACTTTGACCAATTTGTTGAATCATATCCCCTATTTGTAGCACCATGTGGAACTTTATACAATTTCACTCCAGGTGTTGATCTTGTGGTATCACAGCCAGGAATGCAACAAAAGCGAGGCATCTTTACAAAATTTTTTTTTTAAACTATATATATTAATTCTGGTCAAAAAAATAAAAATTCAAAAAATATATACTTAAAATCAAAAATCAAAAAAATGTCAATCAAAAAATATATAAACACTGTTACCAGGGATATTACTTAATTTAAAATTCATTTGTTCATCTGCTTCACCATATATTAAAGGTCTTAGTGATGAAATGTCTAGAATTTTGAGCAAAATTAATATTGGCATTTATACTTGCCCATATAAAACAATTGGAAATTTTACTTAAGACAAAAGACTCTGTGGATGAAATATATAAGCATGGTGCAATTTATAAAATTCCTTGTAAAGATTTTGGATGTATATATTGGTGAAACGGGCAGCTGCTTTAATACTCGCTTGTCTAAACATAAACGTGATTTGAAACCGATTAATTTGGCTAACTTAAAAGAAGATGATTTAAATAAAAAACTTGCATTGGTTTTAACATTGTTTTAATTGTGAACATAGATTTTGAAAATTTTGAAATATTGAATTACAACATTAATTATAAAAAACAAAAATTTTTAGAATCGTTATATATTAATAGTACAAAAAATTCAATAAATGACAAAGATTGGAATGTTTTTCCAAAAATATATAGTAACATAAAAAATCTCACAATAAATGTGAATTTTCAACCTGTTAAATTTGTTTCTGTTGCACGAAGTAGTTATTGAATTGTTATGCATGTTTGCCTCTCACCTTGTGTTTATTAGTTTGTTTTTTAACTTCTTGGTTTTTTTAAAAAAAGTTGTGCATTGTGTGTTGTTTTTACCTGATGAAGTCTGCCCAATGTAACAGACGAAACATTATATTAAGTTTTTCTTTGATAAATATATTAAGCCTTCTGTTATTTGTTGAAGTTTAACTTGCCTCTGATTCTACCCAGAAGAACAAATTTAAAATATATATATATATATTTAACAATAGCAAAAACATGGAAATAAAAACAAAGCAAAAACCCTACAGACTGTTTCACCCATAAAAGGGATCATCAGGGGTATCTAAAAAGTAAAATAAAATAAAATAAAATTAAGACCGCAATAGAAAAAAACTGAAAAAACTTTTATTGAGCACTATTATTGAGCACTTTAGAAGTACTGATTTTCATACAGTGTTATATATATTTATTTATTCATTCATTCAATTTTATTTGCAATCAAATTATTAAATTTTTTAAGTAGTTATTGAGAAAGTGATTACAAAATAGAAAACAGCAGCTAAACAATATATGTTATTACACACACATCAATTGTGTGCAGTTGCTGTACCTTTAAAACAAAGAAGCTAAGTTAATTTAAAAAAACAACTAAAGATAGAAAAAAAAAAATGAATAAAATATTTAAAAAAAAGAAGTGTATACATTTTGTTTATGAAAGTGAAGCAGAGCAATAATTAGCCAAAAAATGTACACCTCTGAGCAATATAGAATTTAAAGTAATTGTAAAATTTTACAAAGCCTAAAATACTTTTTTTAGTTTGAAATTAAGAAATTAAGATTATAACATTATAAGGTCAATATTGATCAAATTTAGAAGCTTAACCATTTTGCTGTAATCTTTTACTTGGACCAGATTAAAATTAGTATTGATTTTATATATAAAAGAAACTGCATACAATTTTCACTTTTGGAATTTTGCACTTTTGGAACATACAATTTGCATTTTTGGACTCTAACCACTTCCCAAAACATGAAACACAATGCAAAACAATGTTGATGATAATGAAATACTTGCAAAATATAAATGCCATGAGTTTACTTTAAATAAAAAGATGGCAATACATTTTACCTAAAAATTTATAGGCAGTATTAGTTTCCATACATATAACTAATAAATATTTTATTGTACAATTAAATAAATAATTTTAGAATTTTAAACTTTTGTTTTTACTATATAATAACAAATATATCAGTAAACACACTCAATTTTGAGCTTTGACATATATTCAAGCAGCATATTTATGTAACATAAACTAATTAAATTATTTGCTTTACCAGCTATTTTAAAATAAATGTAAGCACAATTAACAACGGATGAGAAGAATTAAGCTATAGCCACAACCCATAAAAACTCATGTCTAGCAACTTTTTTAAAAAATACATTAGCATAAATTGGTCTAATTCAAAATAAGCTTATAATACGAAATAAACCGATTTTTTGGTTGAAAAAAACGATTTTGCTTAATTAAAAGTTCTTTAAAAAAAATAGTGACTCCAAATACAAGCAAAGTAATCCACTCGCCCTTAAAAATATTTTGTTAGTTTTTTTATGATCTAATTTTTATTGGATAAAAATCTACATTAATTTTACTATACATAAAGTTGTGCAGCCTATGTTTCGAAAAATTAGTTTTGGTTCACTATTCGCCGAGTTTCGTTGATTATCTTTTAAATTTAGGGAAATTTGAAAGCCTGCGAGGTTATTAAAAGCAAACAGGGAGTGAGACCCGAAACTTCTATACTGTTCATAGAAAGAAAACCTTATAAATGATGAATATCGGTAGAGGCGCCACATGAACACGCAAAACCGCGAAAAAACTGTAGGAAAGATATGGCAGCCTGATGTCTTGTTATTGTAGAGTCTATGGTTTAAGCATAGATATCCTATATAACTCCTAGATTGCGCATTCCCGTAAAAAAATTGAAGCCAATTGAACATATCGTAAGACTCCCCGCGGTTACATTAGCGTGAATGGAAATTATATGTATTTTGACACTAAAATTGAATTTTTGACCGATTAAAACGTTTTTCTTTTGGCGTATGTAATGGATACGAAAATTTGAAGTAATGAGCTATGAAAAATGTCAAATTAACTGACTTTGACACACAAAAAAATAAGTTACACTAAGGAATAAGTGAAAATTATGTTTCAATTTTTATATTTTCAATGATACTGTAAGAAATAATAAATTTTTTTAAGTGCTATTATTGAAGTTGCAGATCTCTTTATAGTTTTATTTATTTATTTATTTTCATTTTTACTCACTATATATTCTCTATATATTGTAGATCTTGTTAGTATAGATATTACTCACTATGTATTGTAGATCTCTATATATTCTAATTTTCGTTTATAAAATTAGGTAAAATGGTATGCTTATAAGATGTCCTTCAATTTTTTACAATGATTTTTTATAAGTAAATGTGTTTTATTTATTAAAAAAATTATACATGTTAATATCAAGTATCTAATTTCATTAAATGATAAAAAAAAACATGCACAATATAGATAATTAGTTGTACACTCATGAATAATAGACGAATTGGATCTTTTAAAGATTTCCCATAAGCAATTTTTGTTCATAAAACTAACTCAGAATCTTTCTGTGCTTACTATTGTTTCTTGAAGAAATTATTTTCCTTTTAGTTTTTTTTTTTTTTTTTATTTCCTCTTGGTATAGTAGGGAGAATTCAAAGTTGTTTGAAAAGCAAAGCTTGTCAAGGTATCATAGTTATAACTGAATATTTGTTGATATACTTCAATTTTTTTTATTTTTTATTTATGAATTTTAAACTTAAATTTTAAATGAAAGCCCATGAACTGTAATGTGGAAATATTCAAAACTGTTTTGTTTTTGTAAAGAAATTTTAAAACTTATTTTTTAAATTAGGGTTAGGGTTAAGGTTAGTATTAGATAGGTTAAATCTAACGTGAAGCAAAGCAAAGACTACTTTAGTAATCAAAATTTAAATATTTTCTGTGCTTCTAAATTATGCTTTAAATCAGTGTCACTGTAAATTATTTTTTAGTATAATTATTTCATTGCAACTTTCTTTATTTTTTTAATGAATTTCAGGGCTTTTTGATTTTTGGTATTAAACATTTATTTTGGTGTCAGTTGTACCTCTAATGAATTTTTATTGTCTACAATCATATATTTATTTTGAATTATTTACAAAGAAGTTTGTAATGCAATGGTTTCACTTGTTTGTATTATGGTAAATTTGTTTATAAGATTTTTTTTTTAGTTACAAGAAAACAATGCATGGTACTAAGATTTGACTTAAACACATTTATACAGTTGTATATATGCATTTGTATTGAATAATATGGCATGTATTTGTATTGTATAATATAGAATATATGTATATATACATCTGTATTATATAATCTATATATAAAAGAATCATGTGGAAAATTTGTGTTCATTAGTTGCATTATGCAAAGCTTTATAATTCAAACTGTGATGATTCAAATTGTAATTTTAATAAGAGTATTGAAATATATTTTTGAGAGACAATATTTAAAATGTAAAACCAACATGAAACAGCTTTACAAGCAATGTTGCATATATGATGGCATCATGTCAAATCACCAGATGGAAATATATGCTTAAAAAACAAAGAAAAATTTGGTTTACAGCATACAAACTTTTTATTGGTTATTAAATGCTTTAGCTTGAAAAAATTTTGGAAAATTCTATTAAAACTAATTTAATTTTGAGTTTTATTTTCCTTTCTGATTGATTTTTATTTTATTTTATGTTTTGCTACAACTGTAATTAGCATTAATATTTGTTTTTTAGTACTGATATGGTAGAATCCATCAAATTATCCTCCAGGTCTCTAAAAACTTACTGCACATCAAGCAACCTCAAACTGCAGCTGACATACTATTTTGAACACATTTATGTTATGGTAATTTTTTGAAATTGTTGTAAAAATTTAGTAAAATTGTTTTGTTGTTTTGTTTCCAAATAACTTTTAATTGCCATTATAACTTTTAAATTTGATCAGTAGCTGTTTCACTGTTTTGCTATTTATAGATATTAATTTTGTTTAAATTTAGTCTAAATTCTTATAGTTTTCAAACCTATTTTAAGAAACCTTTCTTTAAATAGCAATGAAATCACATATAGATTTTTTAAAAACTGATTAAATTTAAAATATTTTAGTGATTGGACTTTTTTTACTTTGAGGTAACTTTTTTGAACTTTACAAACATACGTAATTTAGAACACTTTAACATATGAGGAGATTACATGAAAAAAAACAGTACACATAAAGAACAAAAACAAAAAACATTATACCCCATATTCATAGACAAACAAACCAAAATTTTAATAATAAGATGTAATAAAATTAAATTGTTTCAGGCAAACTTTAAAGGGATTTACTATGTCTAATAAATTTTTTTGAACTATTTGGTTATTGATTCGCTGAAAATTCTTAGTATAGCTAATTTACGCATTTAGCAAAGTCTTTATCATCAAACTGTTATGAACCAAATTTTATTAGAAATAGTTTCAAAACAGATCATTGTAATTTATTGCAGAGACCAAACTGGTGCATTGTGTTATAGCATAGATTGGTCTATAAGCTTTAAGGTACATCCAAACAATTTTGCTGCTGAACATAATACAAGATTTAAAAACAATGCAAGAGCTTTACATGCTATGTTGCAAATACAATGATGTCATACCAAATCACTTGATACATATATATATATATATATATGTGCCTAAATTGCAATGAGGTTAGGCTCAACAAGAAATGTTTATTGGTGATTAAACAGAATTAACTTTGAAAATTTGTGGCAAATCCTGTCATAACTGGTTGTTTGAGTTTTTTCTTTTCCCAAATGATAGAGTCTTATTTTGCAATATGTTTTTGCTACAACTTTAATTAACAAAAATATGTGGTTTTCAGTAACTATACAATCCAGCATGTGATCCTCAAGATTTGTAAAAACTTGCTTAACATCAATGGTTCTTAGCACTGCCGCTGCTATACCTTCTTGAACATTTTTGCATTGAGGTAATTTTTGTGAAGTTGTTATGAGCATTCGTTGAAAGCATTTTTCTATTTCACTGCAAATTTTAATCACTGATTTAGATGCATGCCTAAGGCCTCCTTTATCTTTGTAGCTCACAAAATCTGAGCTTTTCTTTTCTTTATCAAATAAAGCTTTTTTGCATTTTATACATAAAGTTTGTTTGGTAACAGATTTAGCAACATAACCAGCTATGTATTGTATAGCAGCATGTTTGTATTCAGATAAATAAACTATATTTGGTGCATCTGTGTAATCATGTTCATTTTTAACTGGTACTTTTTCGATCAAATCATATTTTCTTATTAAAGCTGAATTTGTTAAATTTATATTTTCGTTTGCAACTGCGAAATTATCCAGCATATCTAACATCTTTGTTTCATCTTTTGCTTCACAATTTCCTCCACATGCTTTAATGCCGCTTCTAAGAAATAATCTTTTATATGCAGCTCTAAACTGTTGTGCGGTTGGATTATTATTAAATCCACCACAAGCACGCAAAGCACAAAAAAATAATTCCAAATGGTCTTGGCTGAATTTGTAAGTTAAGATATATTTCAATTTTCCAGAAGTTACAAGATTCTTGAAGAGGTTTTGAAATGCCTTGATTGCAATAACAAAACCCAAAAAACCTGTTTTTCTTTTAGATTTTAAAATAGAAGTTCCTGTTGGCAATTTTAAATCTTGGATATACTGCAAACTTCGATTTAAAAATGATTGCCACTTGCAGCGATTAGATTCTCGAAGTGGAGCTTTATAGTTATTTGCTAATGGATTTTTAGAATTAAGAATATCGAATAGATGGTCGAAAGTTTTTATGAACGTCACTGTGGCTTCACTCCCTTTAAAATTTTCCATATTTAATTTTTTATTGCAGTATTCAATTGCATCTGCCACACTCGAACTTAACGTTTGTGCTGCCAAATTTAATTTCATTTTTTGGTTAAACCAGTTTATGTGTTGTTTTTTCAATTTCGTTGCCAAATTTAAGCCTTCTATTTCTTGCAATTTTTGAAGTTGAACGATATAATTCCAAGATATTTTTTTTACGTTCTTATCTGTTAAAGAACCCATTTGACTCAGTGTATTGCGTACTAACTTTAGCATGTGGCATATGTCTAAAATTACTTGAATATCTTCGTTTGATTTTGTCGGATGCGGAAAATATGGTATAATATTTGTAATTGATAAAGATGCACCTAGTTCAGATAGCATCGAAAAATGGCAAGACGGACCATCACAAGTAAGAGAAACAACTTTCGCACCCACTTGTGATAATTGCTCAATAGCAATTCTTACCTTCTTGTCCAGTAAGTCCAGTAGTAAATTGGCTCTTTCTTGTCCAGTAAGTCCATCAATAAAAAAATAACCAAGCGGCACTTTCCATGATTTATTGATGCAAACAGCCATTATAACTAAAGCATCTTTTGCTACAGGTGATGAATCATCGTCGTCTACACCGCAACCAAGGTCAACAAAGCCGCGATATTTTTCACCATCCCAAGCAACATGCCTTCTTATTGCCATTTCGTCTAGCATAAGTGCACTGACTGTATCTTGCGTTGACATTTCTACTGCACATTTTATTGCCCTAAATGCAAGTTCCGTAAAACCAGGTTCTACGGGGACCGCTGTATACCATCGTCTGACTGTACTTGGGTGGGGAAGTGCGAGGTTAAACATTTTTCTGACATATCCATAGGCTTTGCTGGAATAAAACTGTAAAGTTAATGCGAAAGACTTTAACTCTTTAGAATACTTTTCTTTTTTTAAAGTTGATGTTTTTCTTGTAAACAGAGCTAGAGGCAAACCCTCAAAGTGCTGTTTCAACATGGCTTCGCAATTTGAACTAATTAAGTCTTTTCTTTTAAGGGTTTTAATCACATTTTTCAATGATTTTACACGAGTTTTTAATCGACGAGACGATTGCTGTTGTAACTTTAATTTTGTTTTTAAAGATTTCATCTGCACATTTACTTTACTAATTGTGGTATGAATATTTTCGAACACCATCGTATACGTATGATCGTGCTTTATTGTGTCATTGAGTGATTGCAAACAAGCTGATGTTGTTGGAGTTTCAGATGTAAAGTTTCTTCTCCGAGTTGGTCTAACACTTTTTGTCTACAAGCAATTACGGTAATTTATTTTTCAGTTGTTTATTCATACGATAACATGTAACAAACCTTAATTAAATGTGTTTTGGAAAACTTTTAAACCTAGTTGGAATTGCATCTGGTTTTAGACGAACAGTTTTACCACTGCGATCAATCATATCTTCCAGAAAATGATCCGAGCAAAGCCGACTTGATTTAGTTGGCACCCAGTTATCGCGACGAAGATTTTTTTTCCATTTGAATAATAGTTCAGGTTTTGTAGGAAATCTAAAGTTTATAAAATAATTTTTCTCAAGCTGGAATTTAATTTACAAGCTTTTTTGTATTGATTTATAAACAGAAAAAGTTTTTTTAGTCAAATCATTTAACATAAATCAAAAGAGTAGCCACCTTTGGCTTCGTGAGTGGTAAGCCCCAAACCAATTTGCTGCTTAATTTTAGCTGCGTAATACGTGCAACTTAATGTAAGTATTCAAACAATTTATGGTACAAATTTTGAGTAAGGCTAGCAATAAATTTATCCCTAAGCTTTGCGTCTTTAAATTATTGCTTCCTACGTAGTGAACTTAGAGACCACTAACAGCAAATCGCAAAAACTTATCTGGTTAAACGTAAATTTTATCTGTAAGCTATGAAAAACGAACAAGGAGTCGGACAGCAACATTTTGGTAACTCTGGAAGCAGGTCAGGGTAATTGTTTGCCCTATGTATTAGCGCCTCAGTTGCTTTCTTGCGAGTCAAGAAGATAAATGTAGAGAAAAAAAATTGGTCTTCTATTTTTTTTCAGTGGGAACGTGCGGGCCTGCTTACATCAGTCGTCAAACTTGTACATTGATCTTTTTATAGTTAATTTTTTATAAATACTTTAGACCAGTGGTTCTTAACCGGGGAGGCACGCCTCCCCTGGGGGGCGTACGTAAATTTTTAAAGGGGCGCGATTGTTATCATGTTTTACAACACATTCTTTATTAATTTTGATAATCAAAATGACAGGAAACTTGATCTCAGAAAGAATCAAATTGAACAACGAAATCCAGCAAGCTTTTTTTAATTGGATTTTGCTCTCACAAACGGTAACTGTGAGTCCCAATTAAAGCACAAATAAAAACTCATCTGATTTTTAAAAAAATTTAATCAAATAAAATTCTCCTATAGATGAGAAGCAAGAAACATATTACAGTGCGAAATAGGCGACATTTTTGATGAAGCACAAGAACAGTTTCTTGAGTTAAAAATTTAACTCAGCAGCCAAGGACAAATTTAAAGTGCTGGACTTTGAGGCGTTTTGGGCCAAATACCTTCCCGTTTACCATATTATTTCAACCCAAGCCTTTGTGTTCTAGTTATGTTTGATTCAACTTATCATTGTGAAGCCGCATTTTCTACACTAGTTGCCACCAAGACTAAGTACAGAACAAGCTGGAAGTTGAAGAAGACTTACGATGTGCGCTGTCTGGGATTAAACCACGCATTAAAGAGCTATTTGCAAAGAAAAAATGTCAACTGTCAAGTGTCTCACTAATTTGTGATGAATAAATAAAATGCAATTGCAACACTTTTTTTTGTATTTATTTATAAGAGTAGGGGGGGGTGTGAAGCGGGGAACCATTGCTCAAGGGAGGCACAGTACCAAAAAGGTGGAGAACCACTGCTTTAGACATACATTTAGAACTCAAAACAAAAACTGCTTTGTATTGATAACTAAATAGTTAATCAGTTTTTTTTAACTACCGGTAACCCTTTTCCGCTGATTTATCTGATCGATATTCTTAAATGACTATTTAAGCTTGCTTTTTTTAACCCTTTAAGGCAGTGTTTCTCAAACCATGGGTTGCGACCCAAAAGTGGGTTGCCAAGACTATGCGGATGGATCGCGAAAGCTTGTAAATTACCGCACGTAAAAGAAAAAGATCTGCGCGCACAAGATTTGAGATTCAATGTGAAGACTTTTTTTTTTTATAGAGAACACTAGATTTTTGAGATGAAAATAAAGAAATCAGAAACAGATTCAAGGTGAAGACTTTTTTTTAGAGATCACTACGTTTTCACTACGCTTAGTCAAATTTATTTGGGTCGCAGTCATCTTTGCAAATCGTTGTTTTTAGCGATTTTGGGTCGCCGAAAAAAAAGCTTGAGAAACACTGCTTTAAGGGACAGTGGTACATAATATGTGTACCATGATTGTGATTGTAACGTAACAATAGCACTTTTGTGAAGGCATTATAATTCTAATTTTTGGGTATTTATGACGTCATTATTAAATCATTGTTATTTTATTTTACAATCAAATTCTTATATCCCTTAAAGCAGCGGTTCCCAAACTGTGCGCCGCGAGACTTTGTCAGGGACGCCGCGAAAGTATGCGAAAGTTGTTGTACTTACTGCTTTTCTCACAATAATTGCAGTGTGAATGCTGTTAGCAGCAACTTCCCTTCAGAGAACGATTCCGATTGAGGACCTTTTTTAAACAGCCTGATTTTGGGAAGGAAATAGGGAAATCAGAGATGAAATCGAAGTGAAGACCTTTTTTTTTTTTTAGAGAACACCCTGATTTTCAAAGAAAAATAAGGAAATCGGATATAAAATTGAAGTGAAGATTTTTTTTTTTTTTAGAGAACACCCTGATTTTCGGAGAAAAAAAGGTTGTTCAAAGAAGTAATGGAACTGATACCTTTTTTTCATTAAGGCGCCGCGAGTATTGTTCAGTCTTCAAAGGGCGCCGTCAAAGAAAAAAGTTTGGGAACCGCTGCCTTAAAGGGTTAAACCTAACTTTAGTCAGCAAATCAACAAATTATTTTAATAATTCTTACTTGTGAAATGTTCTATGATATTTTTTTTTGACAAAACTTTCATTGTCCTCTGAGCCCTCACTGTCGCTTCTGGGTTTATCTTTGGTATGAAACCTTTTTCTGCAACCGAATGCCACACATTCATGACCTCTATTATCTGATCGGTTCATCAGAAATTAGACGCTAGTTTTTATAGTGAATGAAGGTTTTTATTGAAAAAATTTAGTATTTTCAATGATTACTTTTTATCTAGAAACAGAAAAATGATTATAACTTGTAACATTGCAAAAAAGCCCACAATATGTAAACGAAGCCTACGACAGTGAAAATAATTATTTAAAAACTTCTTCAGCTAGTAACAAGCTAATTCAAAAATTTGAATTGTTTGGAAGTCATGCTCATAATTTCATACTGATAGTATTTGAATGAGAGCTTGAATAGCTCACTTATACATGTTTTTATAAAATTTGAGAAATAAATTAGTTGAAAAAGCCTTCATATAAAATAAATTCAATAAGAAAACTAGTACAATGATGTAAATAAATTACCGGTACCCGTATTGAAATATTTTTTACTCATATAAACTATAAAACGCATTAACTATGAAACGGGAACAAGATAGGGAGAAAGAAAAAACTTTTAGCAGGCTGATTAACACCACGACGTCTATTCAAATACGGTAATTATTCCGACTATAAAGGATGACTAAAAATTTGGTTATTGCTAGAATACGTACAATGCGTACAATCGTACAAGAAAAAAAAGAAGACTGACAAAGGTACATAAAAAATGACGTACCATTCAAATGCTAACGCTACACAACTATGTAATAAAGTTACACCTTGATGCGAATGTTTTACGGCAGGAGTGGGCAAACTTTTTAGCTCAAGGGCTGAATTCGAAAGTTGAATTTATTTGCGGGCCGCATTATAGTAATCTCTAAAAATATTAATCTTCATTATGGATTTGTCTCGGATTTTTTAGTTTTCCTCCTAAAATCAAGGTCTTCTCTAAAAAAAAAACGTCATCGCTGGAAATACTTTCCTAATTTTCTACTTTTTATACTGAAACCAAGCTGTTCTCTAAAAAAAAAGGTTTTTGTCTGCGATTGGCCTCAAATTTTTTTTATTATTTGTTTAAACCCACCGCAGGTCGCACAAAAGATCGTTGCAGGCCGTAGTTTGCACACCCCTGTTTTAAGGTCAAAAAATCCCATACACATTTTGGATAATGTTTTCGCAGTGGGGTGATGTGATTGAACCAGCTGGGAGTTTGCTCATACTTTTCATTAAGCCAGTCGCCCATCTGGATTCTTTTATCTTTGTCCTGTTGCTGCAGCAGATGGTGAGTTGAAATTGTAAATGGAAACAGGTTCAGGTCCTTCTTCATGACTCTCAAAAGTGTAGTTGGAGACAGAGCCGCCTCTTGAGTGAGATTCAATAAGATTTCTTTGGACTACACAGACTTGCTCTTGCTTCTCAGGAGTGATGATTGATTGCCGGCCACTTCTTACTTGTGGACATGATTCAGGGCTTTCTTCATTTCAAAATGCTGCACAATCCTATACGTCTGTTCAAAAAGTATCCGACTTTTTTGTATAAAGCACACAACACAATAAATTTTGCAAGTTTTATTCAATCTCCTTCAAAATATTCCCCTTGGTGGTTCACACACTTATCCCAGCGCTTCTGCCACTTCTCAAAACACTTCATAAACTCCTCCCCCGGAATGCTCTGAAGCTCCTCCGTCGCTTTTTTCATAATGTCTTCTCTTGACTGAAATCGCCTCCCTTTCAGAGTTGTTTTTAGCTTAGGGAACAGCCAGAAATCACACGGTGCTAAGTCGGGAGAGTAAGGAGCCTGTCTAATAAGTGGCATGGTGTTTTTGGCTAGAAAAGCTTGGACCACATGTGCAGAATGAGCGGGAGCATTGTCGTGGTGAAGCTGAAAATTCTTTGCTGCCCACATGTTTGGCCGCTTTCTTCGCACAGCATCACGAAGGCGATGTAGAATCTCCAGGTAGTACTCTTTGTTGATTGTTTGACCTTCTGGTGCGTATTCATGATGCACGATGCCACGGGAATCAAAAAAACAGGTCAGCATAACTTTCACATTGCTGCGGACTTGCCGAGCTTTTTTTGGGCGTGGTGATTCCGGATGCTTCCATTGTGATGATTGAAACTTGGTTTCTGGGTCATAACCATAAACCCAGGTCTCATCACCAGTGATGATTGTCTTGATAAATTCTGGGTCATGATTTGCAACATCCAGCATGTCCTCCGAAATTTCCTTCCGGAGTTCCTTCTGTTGCTCCGTCAGCAGCTTGGGGACAAATTTAGCCGACACTCTCCGCAGGTTTAAATCCTCAGTTAGGATTGAATGAACTGAGCCTGTGCTTATTCCCATTTCTGCAGCAATCTCTCGTACTGTTAAACGACGATCCTCCAACACTTTTTCACGAACCTGATCCATCGCCTCCTCGTTTCAGCTTGTGGATGGCCTTCCTGAGCGAGGATCACTTTCCACTGATGCACGGCCATCTTTAAAGCGTTTAAACCATTGCTTTATCTGAGTTGGGCTTAAGGCCTCATTTTCAAAAGCTTGTTGAATCTTTCGAATTGTTTCAACTTGAGTATCACCAAGTTTTTGACAAAACTTGATGCAATACCTCTGTTCGATGCGTTCTGTCATTGACATGAAATTTTCTGAAAATCAAAAAACCGATGAACACGTACTACACGCCTGCACTAAATGCTTTACACAGAGAGATACGAATGACGAATCGGCCTGAAACGCTTCACGATTACGCGTGAATGTGTGTGTGTGCAGCCACGCTTTGCACGGGCAGTTTGCTCATACCTTATTGGCGAGAGGGAAAAAGGTCGGATACTTTTTGAACAGACCTCGTATATTTCCATAATTGTAAGTGCTGCACACTTAGACTTAGATTTGTAACCCTGGTGTGTGTTGAATCAACAGCAGACTTCTGCGAGTGACTTAATTTCATACCAGAGTTGGAAAATTTTCAAGTTTTGCTTGAGTGTGTACATTTTGCATACAATAATATAATATAATACTATAATACTTGTATACAATCTAAAAAACAAGAAAAACACAGACATGTTAACAAATCCAACCTAGTTGACTATGTAACCTGAAAAGGAAAAGTCCATGCTTGCCCCAACAGATTTACTACAGCCTATCAAACTACATGTAGTTACATCTTTTTTTGGGCACCCTGTATATATAGGCAGACTAATTAAGTTTAATAACATATTAATAAATACAAATTCATATATTAAAAAATTTAGTTTTACAGTTCTTTGCAGTCTGTTTTCACTGCTTCAAGAACATACAATTATTTTTTTCTTCTCTAAAATACGAGGGGCATTCAAAAAGTAATGCACTCAAGTGCATTGCTCGTACAGGATTTTACCAATCTTGTTTATATTTGGCACAAACATGATAGGACACACCTTTTTGCGATTGTTATATGTTTTTCTTTTATTTTCAGATTTTTAAAGCTTAAACTAGTTTTTTAAATAACTGCCCCTCTTGAAGCTCGTCAGAAACAAAGAGCTGTAATCGAATTCCTTGTTGCAGAGGGAGAAATCCCTCTGAGGATTCATAACCGGCTTAAAAATGTCTACAAGGATAATACCATAGACTATAGTAATGTAAAAAGATGGGTACAACGATTTAAAAAAAGTACTGAAGACCATGAAGAGGTGGGTAAAGTCAGCATAGCCGATAAGCCACGTAGTGGTCGCCTATCCACCTCTGTCAATCCTGACAACAAAACTTATGCTGATGAGTTGATAAGAACTGACAGGCACATTACTGTTGAGGAGCTGGCATCCAAGCTTGATGTAAGCATAGGCAGTGCCCATTCAATCGTGGCGTCCCTTGGGTATTCAAAAGTGTGTGCCTGTTGGGTACCCAGACAGCTGACGGAGGACCACAAGACTGAAAGAGTTTGCTGCTGCACTCAGCTTCTGGAACACCACCATGGAGATCCCACCTTTCTGGAAAGAATCATTACTGGAGATGAAACATGGGTATACCATTTTGAACCTGAATCTAAAAAGAGATCAATGGAATGGCATCACCCAACTTCACCAAGGACCAAAAAGTTCAAGGCCCAAAACTCTGCTGGTAAAATTATGGCCACGGTTTTTTGGGATTCTCAAGGTGTAATCTTTGTCTCTGAGGTATACATTGAGACTCTTAGGAAGCTCAAAGCAAAAATTCAACATGTTCGGCCCAACTTGGACATGGCAAATGTGCTCCTCCAGCATGACAATGCATGTTCTCACACAAGCATCAGGACAATGGAGGCCATCACTTCATTTGGATGGACTGTGATACCACATCCGCCATATTCTCCTGATTTGGCACCGTCAGACTACCACCTCTTTGGTCCAATGAAAGAAGGACTCCGGGGCAACCGATATGGCAATGACAATGAAGTGAAAACTGCTGTCTTGAATTGGCTTATACATCAACTGGCTGAATTCTACAACACTGGTATACATGCCCTCGTTCATAGATGGACTGTAGCTCTTGAGAGAGGTGGAGACTATGTGGAGAAGTAAAAATGTAATCCTCACACTTGTACCTTTCTTTTGATGTATAATACATGTTGCTATTATAATTTGTTTGTACATAATGAAGTTGGGTGCATTACTTTTTGAATGCCCCTCGTGTATATGCATTTAACAGTTAAACCATTATTTATATGATATCAATAGAAAATATTACTATATCAATGTTAGCAAATAAATAACAATTGTTTAAAACAAATAGCATGGTTTGGTGCACAATAATTCCTTAAATACATAAATTATTTGCTGCAGAGTAAAAAGTTTGCTTGTCACTTTGTTTTAAAAGAGTAACAAAGAAGTCATTTTTTCCAACAAATTAAAAAACTGGCCAAATATAATTTTCTGACAACATGAGCTTGTAAACTATAGCATTTTTATACAATTAACATCTATTCCAAGTTTGGCATAAAAATGGGGTAAATAGGCAGTTTAGGAGCATAAATCATTAATGACTGTATTTAAGCATTTTTAGAAGCATAAATTAAAAAAGGGTTAAGATTCGAGTTCTATTGTTAACATTTTTATTTACACCCCTAACCATAGCCCTTTACACACCTAAAAATCCTTAAATACACTCAATAATAATTTACACACTAAACTGTATATTTACCAAAAATTATTTGCAAAATTGCAGTCACAAAAAACTTCTTTTTGAGCCAAAATCAACCGAAAATAAAATAGTAAATGCTAGTCATTTAAAAAAAAATTTTTAATTTTTGACAATGGTTGAAATTAAACAAATTGTCATTAAATACTAATAAAACAAAATTTATGGAATTAATTAAACAAAGATCAGCCAGGCACTTTGATATTAGAATAGGAAAGACAAATATAGAACAAGTAAATGAAATAAAATATTTGGGTGTAATCTTTAATGATAAGCTTTCTTGGAAGTCTCATATACAACATGTTTACTCCAGTGGTTCCTGGGCACTGCTCAAACTGTAGAACTATGTTGACACTACAACACTAAAACAGTATATTATGCTTTAATTTACTCTTATCTTCAATATTTTGTCTCAATGTAGGGACTGGCTTTGACTACTGCCCTGGATCCACTGGTATGAATACACAAACGCATAATCAGAATTATTACAAATTGTCCTTTTTTGTCACATATAAATCCCCTTCTTCAAAAATTGAATTTTTTGCAGCTAAAAAATATTGTTAAATTTGAAATTGCAAAAACAATGTTTTGCTTTAATAAAAGTTCAGCAAAGAATGAGTCCCAAACTATTATAAGTATAACCCAAAAACATCATTATAAAACAAGATTGGCAGCGAAAAAAAATTGTTTTTAACCTAGAAAGAGAACAGAATTAGGTAAAAAGACATTTTCTTACATTGGACCTAAAATATGACAAGAAGTACCCTTCGAATTAAAGTCACTTTCTTATAATCAATTTAAGAAGAAATTTAAGCTTTTTTTAACTAGTCAATATTAGAAAAGATGCCACAACAATTTGATTAAGTCAGCTGGCACATTAAAAGTTATTTAATAATAACTAATATTGTCATCAATTCTTTATTGTTTTTTTAAATGTATTGTGTTTTCTAAGTGTATTGTTGTAATTTTTCTGATAAAAAAAAATTTTTTTTTTTGGTCCCACTATTTAAAGGGAGACAGTTGACTAGAAGGCCGTATGGTCATTTCACTGCCTTCCTGTGCTTTCAAAAAATTTTTTTATCACATATATTGGTGTATTCTTTGTTTTGAAGCACAAAGTAAATAAATTGAACTAAAAAAAATTGAACCATCTCCTGGTCACCTCTGACTTAAAAATTTTCATGTATATACTATTTAATCAAAAAATTAAAAATGCACATGCATATTTAAAATGCACAATTTTTAAAAAAATATTAAATTCAAACAATGATACCTTGAACATTTAATAACACTATTTTATTGAATTTTTAAAATTATCCATCAATAAAAATTCTAAAAAATGAAAGAACTTGGCTGATCAAATTTGATACCAGTCCATATAAATGCCAAAAATAATTTAAAAATCTTTAATATACTGCTTATAAATGCCTAAATTAATGTTTACAAGTTCTGCTTTTCATTTATTTCTTAGTCTAAATTGATATTAAAAAAGTTTTTATTGTTCCTTGAAGTAGCAATAAAAGTATAAAAATTAAACTGTAATTTTCACTTATTTCTTAGTCTAAATTAATTTTTTTGTGTGTCAAAGTCAGTTAATTTGACATTTTTTACAGCTCATTACTTCAAATTTTCGTATCCATTACATACGCCAAAAGAAAAACGTTTTAATCGGTCAAAAATTCAATTTTAGTGTCAAAATACATATAATTTCCATTCAAGCTAATGTAACCGCGGGGAGTCGTACGATATGTTCAATTGGCTTCAATTTTAGAACAGCTTTTCTACGGGAATGCGCAATCTAGGAGTTATATAGGATATCTATGGGTTCAACGCCTGGATATCTATGGTTGAGCCAAACCAGAACCGGATCCGTAAACTCGTTTTAGCCGTTATTTTCCTTTGAACCTAAACCGAAACTGAACCCGTAAAAATTTAATTTTTCAAACCCGAACCTGAACCGGAATTTTATTTTAAACGGTTCCGATTCACACGTTCTGATTTTAATTTTTGATTTATTTATATAGGCTTAGAATCCAGGGATGTCTAGAACTACTTGATATCCCTATTAGAATCCTACAAGAATAACAATTTTATATTTAAAGTTGTCACCATTTGTTTGGTCACATACTTACTGTTTCGGTTTCGAACCCGCGCGGTATAGTGATTTGTCTGTCTCAGCTAATTATTATTTTACGTCATTTTTACCCCAAATTTCCTAAAGCGTCTAATTAATTGTCTTTTTTTTCTTTTTACATCTCTCACAATTTTGAGAGGTAAACCTTTTTTGTATTGAGAGCGAGGACACAAAGAGATCAAAAGAAACCCGTTGGATTAAGTACGATTAAGACATTTTTTGTCCGAAGTACAACTAATTTTTTCGAAGTTCGGAACTACGTTGTTACATTTATTACAACAATGATTTCTTTGACTCTTCTCTCCCATTGACTTCTGTGAGTAATTTTATGTTCTGGCGTGTGTTTGGACCGATTTTTATGCTGATTTATATTACAGGATTACAAGTAAAATTAAAATCAAAAGTTGAATAATATAAAGATACTTGTCAATCAAGTTCTAGAGAGAAGAGCGAATAAGTATTTTCGCACAGTAGAACCTTTATTTTTGCACAGTAGAACTTAAAAAAAGGCATTTTACTTAAATAAATTTAATAGTTATAAATATGATATTAAACGCACCTGGCAATTGATAAACACATTGTTGGGTAAGCAGAAAAAATTCAACTCCAAGTGCCTCACAATTGATAGTAATAACATATCTGACCCACTTCTAATATCTAACCACTTCAATGATCATTTTTCTAATATATCAAAAAGATTGGTTGACTGTCTTCCTCCATGTAATGCTCATTATTCTGATTTTCTTCCTTCTGCTACCCCAAACTCTATATTTATCTGGCCCACATGTCCTCTAGAAATATCTAATATTTTAAAAGAAATGAAATGTAATTTCAGTGCTGGATTTGATCAAGTTCCCTCAAAAATCTTAAAACTTTCTCCAGATAATATATAGTATTAGCACTTAGTCATATTTTCAATCTTTCTATCAGCAATTAAGAATTTATTGAGTGCTTGAAAGTTGCCAAAATCTGTCCTGTTTTTAAAAAAGGTGATTCCTGTGAAATTAACAACTATATAGACCCATCAGTTTATTATCCAACTTTTCAAAAATCTTGGAAAAAATTATGTACAGTACAAAAGACTAAATACTTTTTTAAACCAACAACAATTTTTTTTATGATAAACAATTTGGTTTTAGGAAAAATCACTCTACTTCACATACAGTTTCAGTGCTGGTGGATATAATTACTCGATCACTTGCATCTAAACAATCTATCCTTGGTATATTTCTGGACTTGTCAAAAGCCTTTGACACTATCGACCATACCATTTTATTATCTAAGCTTGAACATTTTGGTGTTAGAGGAATCACCCTGAAATGGTTTACGAGTTATCTTGCTGGAAGAACTCAACAAGTTGTATGCAATGGTGTTCTTTCTTCAAACATTAACCAAATAACTCATGGAGTACCTCAAGGTTCTATTCTGGGTCCCTTGCTTTTCTTACTGTACATTAATGATTTTAGACTATGTCTCAAAAATAGTGAAAAAATTATGTTTGCTGATGACACAAGTATATTTATTAAAGAAAAAAACATTTACAAACTCTTCAAAAAGGGCAATAACGAGCTTAGTCGCATTGATCAATGGTTAATTGCCAACAAACTGTCAATAAATACATCAAAAACAAAATGCATGCTGTTTCGTTCCAAACATTTCAACACACAACATACAAACCTAAATCTGTTCATCAGAAATAATAAAATAGAATAAGTCAGCTCTTTAAAATTTCTTGGTGTCTACATAGATGAATATCTTTCTTGGTGTCCACACATGAAATATTTATTACCTAAATTTCGAAGTTGTCTCGGAGCAACAAGAAGGATCAGGTCTTTTTTAAACCAAAAATTTCTTCTTACTTTATATCACTCTTTTTTTAACAGCCATCTTCAATATTGTATAACAAACTGGTGCTACAGCAATAAAACTTTAGTCAACAATGACGTTTGGTTTAAAAAGAAATTACGTTTGGTTTAAAAAGAAATAAAGAGATATTAAACATAAATCAAATGTTATTTAAAGAGATAAATGTGTTGAAGTTTAAACAAAATGTTGGTAAAAATCCAATTGTATTTTTAGATGTATTTACAAAAGCAACGTCTAATTATAATACTCGAAATAAATCTAAATATATACCGAAGTTGTATTTTAATTCGTTGTGTCAACAGTCGATATCTTATCGTGGTCCTATGTTTTGGCATAAAGTTCCAAACTCATTGAAAAATAAAAAAAAAGTTTGGGGTCCTTTTGCAAAAACCTTCACAAATTTGCGTGCAAATACACTGAGTAATCGATTATTTCTTTATTAATGTCGGAGCTAATTTAAATATTAAGCGATATTTTAAAAATTAAATGCTAACAGTTTGCTATAATAATTTTAAAAATTAAATGTTAAATAGTAATTAATTATTTTTAATAAAAAGGTTTTGATTTTGGTTTTTGTCTTTTGTTTTGATTTGGTTAATGAAAACAAACAACCAGTTGTCAACTATCGGTCAAGCATTACAGATGACACTCCAATCCCAAAGTTTAACAGCAATTTAAATTTGTAGTTTAAAATTGTTTTTTTTTTTTGTTTTTTGCCGACCATATATATTGAAATGGTCCTTTTGACCCGCGACAGGATTTCTTTTGGTGGGTTTCTTTGCCTGCCAGACCCCCTTTTGGGTCTTGACCCCTTTGGTCACAGAGTTTGTTGTTTCTCCCATCCATGATTATACAACATTCTCTTCATATGGCTCGGATGTCTACACTTGTGTACAATTTAATTTGAATTTTTCTTTTCTTTCCTTTTTCTTTTGTTCTTTTGGTGACGCAGGCATGCTCCAGTTTTCTTTTTCTCTTAGTTTTTCCGTGCTGTTTTAATGCATGTTTTAACGTCTGACGTTTTCCTGCGTCTACCTTTTCTTGACTCTCGGACTACCTTTAAATGTGTAAAATTTGCTGATCATGTTGTTTGTCAAGAATAAAATACAAATGAATGAATGAAAGTAAATCAAAAACACTTACTATGTGGCAAAACAAAGACGTTGTAAACATTTCTTAGAATCTAGACCAAGGATGGCTAACACATCGATCACGACGTTTTAGCTGGTCGATCACTTTTAATTTTGAGTAAAATTAGAATGTTTTACTTTAAGACTTGGAGTAAAACAAAACTTGAAAAGTTAAAGAAAAATTGGGAACAGATTCAAAGTGAAAACCTTTTTTTTGGAAATCACTACTTCTTATGGACAAAAATCAAGAAATTCGAGACAGCTTTAAAGTGAAGAACTTTTCTTTTAGAGATCAATTTTTTTAGGATTGCATTTCCGTAATAGTCGATCACGAGTTTTTAAAACAATTTAAAGTCGAACTTATGAGCAGACAAGTTGGCCACCCCTGTCCCAGGCAATAAGCTAAAGCAAATAATTGGCCGTGTCGATTGAATTAAAAAACGCCTTTTTAAATGGATGGTATGCTAAAGCAGAAAAATGAAAGATTTATTGAAACGGAGACGCACCAAAGATAACAAAACAAATTCATAGACAAAAACCAGACTGCGATCATTATTTTTAACTTCGTAATATATCTTAGTACAGGGATGTCACACTTCATTCATAATTTTAATCATAACGATGTAGTTTATCCCCGTTAAAAGCAATTCGTAGTTTTATTATAAGAGAGTAAATACGGTTCTTTGAGCGCTGTTTGCGATATACATCCAATTTGTTCTATTGCTCGATACATGTATCTTTCTTCTCGACAGTATGACGTAATATGTTTTGTTCAAGCTTTGCTATCTCGAACGCAGCAGAATATTCGCGCAACGATCTCTCCAGGGAGTTCTGGCTAAATATCAAATTTACGAAAAAGTTTACGTCACGTGATTTTGGTTTCTATATAAAGCCGATGCGTAGCGAATTGTTATGAAAAAAGATTAGATGTGATTTTGAGACGACTCGAGTGGAAGTAATTGGTTGGGCGCGGAAGGCCCGTTAGTTTTTGTATTGGTCGTCGAGTGTTCAATTTATTTTGTGCCAGTAATTGGAAGTTGTATTCTACAGAGGTAGAATTATTTGTGTTGATTGAATCAAGTTATAGTGTTGATTTTGCTTTGCAGTTTGGCAAAGCGTGGAATAGAAGTTTGGTCGGACGTGATTTTTGTAATACATTCGTTCTTATTAGAGACAGTGGTCTCTGTTTGTTGTAAAGAATCTTCAACGAAACCAATCCGAGCTTTCGTTAAACCAACTGTATAAATTGTCAGGTTTATAGCAAGACTACTTCTTGAGCGGGAATAAAATAAAATTTAGACACAGCTTTGTTTCAGCGCAGGTATTCGGGTTACCTAGCTCAACTGGTCCTTTGGGATTCCCGAACAAAGTTTGTGACAAGGGATACACAACTTTTTCTTGTTGCCTGCCGCATTACAAAGTTAGTTTTAACTAATAACTGCTATTGAGTTTTGGTAAGTAAATAAAATAAACTTTTTTCCAGCCACCTAATGGACATGGCAACCGTTGGTAAGCCAAGCCAGCTTTGACTTTATTTAGCTTGTTTTAACAGCCAAATCATAAAGCAGATAGTTATTTCTGTGATTTAAATTTAAGTTGAGAGTAAAAAATTAATTTAAATGTTACAATCTGTTAGCTAAGTATATCTCTCCTGGACTTGTGCTCCAATTCTCAGGAGGCGAGGAGTTGTTATACTCCTTATCCTATTCTCAAGAAATAAGCAAACTGGGATAATAAGTATCGGAGGTGAATCGCCGAAACGCCTACGAGTAGGGCCTCTTGCAATAACTGTCTGCCAATCTACTCCCACAAAGAGCGTTAAATTTACAAATTTTACTTTTTAAAATCCTTTTGGGGTTTACTAAAACACACATAACTTATTTACACATTACTTAAATATAAATTTTTAAGTTGATACTAATTAAATTACGTTTTGCTACGTTTTACTAATCAAATTGCTTTAAAATTGTCTTCGCGCTCTTCTTCGCTTTTTGTTAAGTAAAATCGGAAATTATAATGTTGCCAAATCGGAAATTATAAATTTCTAATTTTACTGATAAATCCTTTAAAATAGCGCGAACACGGGCGACCCAAAAGATCATGAGTAACTAACTCATTAGCTTTTCAAAACTAATCACGCTAATTAAAAATTGCAGTGAGACGATGCACAAATTATCAGTTCTACAATAAACATTAAAATGCACAAATACTGAATATACACATACATAAAAGTTTTGTCAGTGATGGCGCCACGTCCCTTCAACAGGTCAATCAATGTCACCTTCAAGAAGAGAAATCTTTGCCACCTCACGCTGGAAAAGCTTGCCATCTGCGTCGCGTACGGTGACGTGGCCTACAAAGGGGCAGTATGCCCGCAAAGGTTTTAACATTCCTTTTATCCAATTGCCAAACCTCCCAGCCTCTATGTCATGACAATCACCCTTTTTTAACATGTCAATAAGATCACCGAAAGCTTGCTTTTGAGCACATCGAATCGTAACCAACAAAGACTGATTATTATATTCAACCACTGTAACCGGTCCGTATTTTATCAATAATGCTGGATCAATCTTACTACGCTTTATACGATTATAAAACGCACAGATTAATCTGAGCCACCACGAAATTGCGCGCAAGAGGCGAGGCAAAGTGCTGTAATGCATTATTAACCGATTGATAACCGATAGCTCATACGTCATGTTACCGGAAATTTTTTCTTCCGTATTTGTTTGAAGATGTGGATTCGCAAAAGAGCACAATTCACTTTGCACTTTGCACAACTCACTTTGCACTAGAGATTTTGCGCAGTGTCTATCCACCACCACTGGCTGCTCATCGAATTCGATAAAATTCGTTTCACGCCGTTTGCTTCAAAAGTAGGTAAACGTTTATTTTGATTCTTTAAATAACCAAGTACAGTTTGAGAATCAGACCAAAAAATGTTTATGATTGAGAGTTTAACATATATTCTCTTGCAACCGTGCGGGAGAATTCGACTAATTCCAAGGCAGCATGTAACTCCACGCGCGGCGTAGTGGTACATATCGCCGGAAGAACCTTTGCTTTTCTCACAAGAAACGACACATTGCATTTTTTACCACCATAAAAACGCAGTAGTAGACAATGTCATAGCCAACTTTGCTTGCATCAGCGAAGCAATGCAGCTCAACAAACTTCGCGTTACACAAACTCGCATGACAACGTGACAACAATACCCAGTCTAGATCAGTATCAGTATCAGTATCAGTATCAGTATCAGTATCAGTATCAGTATCAGTATCAGTATCAGTATCAGTATCAGTATCAGTATCAGTATCAGTACCTTTTATTTCAGCTCCGCCATAAAAAACACAGTGAAGTAGGAAATTTGTAAGTAGTAGAAAGCAGAACAGAAAAAGGAAAAGGCAACAAAACGATAAACGTTATGGCATGCAATCAAGATAAGAAGAGATTTTTAAGAACAAGTGTGCATGGTTGCAGCACCTTTTAAGAGAAACCAAAAAATAAAAAAAAAGAAATGAAATGAAAGAAAGAAAATGAAATAAAAAGAAAAAAGCGTCATCCGAGTCATGTGTAGACGCTGTTGTGTCGGCGGAAAATGTGGTGGGATACACAACAGGTCGCTGGCAAAAAAGGCCCGACAGGCAAAGAAACCCACTCAAAGAAATTCTGTCGCGAGTCAAAAGGACCGTTTCACTCATATGACAAGGAAAGAAAAAAAATTAAAGATTAGGAATTACAACAAAAAATAAATAAACAAATAAATAAACGGAAAACACAAGATGCAATGCGCAAATATTTTAGAAATAATATAAGGTTTACAATGAAATAAAAGCGATATTTGAATCTGCTTTGTGATAAAGTCTTCTATTCATCGTAATGAATGGAAAGTAAAAGTGGGTGCGTCATCTTATAGCAGTGGTTTTCAACCTTTTTGGTGGAGCGGAACCCCAATGAAACATTTCAGAGGCTTGAGGAGCCCCTGTGCGATAATTTGATTGTCTTATGCCAGGGTGGTCCAACTTCTGCACTCTTGTGGGCCACTTTTCAAAATTATTCGAGTTTGCGGACCGTAATCGGCTAAAAACACCTATTTTTGTCCCAAAATCAAGGTGTTCTCTAAAAAAAAGGTCTTCACTTGGAATCGTTCTCCGAAATTCCTATTTTCATCCCAAAATCAGGGTGTTCTCTAAAAAAAGGTCTTCACTCGGAATCGGTCTCTGAAATTATTAATACAAACTGTAAAAAATTACATTTATTCTCGTAAAAAATTCAATGAATGATGTTCAGCCTAATGTTTCTTGCAAAACTCTTTAAAATTGTGTCGTGTTTTTGATAGACACACACGAAGTTCATCTTCCACAGACAACTTGCGGAACCCCTGAACTGTTTTGACGGAACCCTAGGGTTCCGCGGAACCCCAGTTAAAAACCACTGTCTTAAAGGGTATGAATTTTCTGAAAAAAAAGCAACAAAAGCAAGTACCAGGAAGCGAGAATTTTTAAGTTTATAAAATATGAAAATTGATCTAAAATGTTGAGAATTCAAAAGAAATTGGTTTAATTTTTGTTTAAAAACATTGTTTGTTTTAGAGTCTCTATTAGAGGAATGTTATTCCAAACTTTTGGTCCAATAAATTATAATGATTGTTGAATAACAGTAGATCGGCAACAGCTGGACCAGATAGATGGTCCTTTTATTTTCATTTGGCATTTTCCCAACTCAGTGCAAGATCTATTGATGAAATAATTATTTTGAATCGATTGATGTGTTTCATAATTATGAACTTGTGAAATTTGTTGATGATTGTTGAGTAAAGTTGATATATTTAAATGTATTTTGTGCATGTATTTGCTGATCTCTAGTTTGTATATATTATTTACATTTAATAAACTTAATTTTTGAAAAAGTGGTTCTGTGTGAGCATTGTATTTACTGAAAGTTATGGAACAAATAATGTGTTTTTTATGTTTTATTAATGGATCTAAAGTTGTTTTTAATGCCCCACTCCAACTTGTGATACAATATTGTAGATGTGGATATATTAAGCAGTAATAAATGATTAGTAGAGTTTTAGTATCAACAAAATGTTTAATATAGTAAGAATGGTCAAGTCAATCAACAAGCAAGTGCTGACAAACCTGTTTCGTCCTTATTAGGACTCGTCAGGACACTACAGCTTGTGTTGACCCCAGCTGAAAAAGTTGAAAACTTAAACGCTGGCACAACTTTCTGTTTGTGGTTTTTACATCTCAAACATCCAGTTGTAGACCTGAACGCTGGGTAGGTAGTACAATGAAAACAATGTTCCACCAGCGCAACTGCAAAAGACACCGCTAAGCCGCAAGGGCATACTGGCGGCGGTTTCGATATGCTAACCACATCGAGTTAGCTAACACGGATACGGGTTAAGACAAGCAAAACCCTGCAGTTCCCAAAATGTTTAATATTTGCAATTACCCAGAATCCTGTTGAAATTTCGGAGCACAGATTTTGAACATGATTTTTCTCATTTAATTTGTCATCAATAATTATTCCTAAATATTTTGAGGAATTTATTCTTTTTGTAGTAATGCCATTTATCTTAATATCAAATTTATTAATGTTTTTTGTAGTAATTAGTATAAATTCAGTCTTTTTGTGATTAATTGTTAATTTATTAATTTGCATTTAGTTATTCATTTTATTTAGTTCTGCATTCACTTCTTTCTCTAATACTTCATGGTTTTTATTAGCAAGGGTTAAATTAGTGTCATCTGCAAAAAGATTTGCATTAAACGAGGTGGTAAATGCCAAATCCTTTAAGGCTTTCTACCTATGTTGTGTTCGGATGTTTAGACGGTAACGTGGCTTTGTCCAATCAGATATTCTAATATATATATATATATATATATATATATTGCAGGAGTGAATCGATCTTCCCTGCAGAGTGCTCAATGAAAAAATCAGAGCAATTTAATACAAAATTTATTTAATCACTGTTTAAAAACCACAACGGTCCGTTTCATCCTAAGATTCGTCAGGTCGTTACTAGAAAAAAAAAAAAATAATAAAAAATGTAGTTATTAGTGGTAAGAAAATGCGTATGGAATAAATGATATGTAGTTAAATTAACCAAACAATACGGTTCCTATGACGTCATACAAGAAAAAACAACTCAAAATATAGTAAATGCAAATATAGAGGCTTGCATTCATTCGAAGGTGAGAGAAGGCGAGTTGGGTATGCAGTGAAAGATATAAAAGGAAAAAAAATCTACAAAGGAATAAAAAATAACGAGAAAAATCGCATAAGATGAAAAAGTAAAGTGAGTAAAAAATGGCGCGAACGACAGTGGAAAATACAAGCGGATTTAATGACGGACAAGAAAGCACACATGCACAAAAATAATGGCAATTCAAGCATACGAAATCAAGTGGGTGATTTATTTAATTTAAATTTGTTTTTGTGTCGACATTTTCCTGTAAGTTCCGATCGTTTGTTGAGGATTGTTGCTTGTTTTGCTTGTAGTATTTCTAGTTTTTCGGTTAAGCATAGGTTGCAGCATTTTTGTCCTGGTTTATATGGGATAACTTGATTGATTATTTTCCAGTTAATTGTGGGATTGAGACCTGATTCTTTGGCATTCCAGAATGTTTTGGAAAGTTCTGTGGCGTTTCTTTTCTTTATATTTTTAAATGATTGTATATGATTATAGTATCGTGATTTGAATTCTGTTTCGCTGCAACCTATGTAGCTTTCTGTTACATTTCCATGTGATATGTCTGCTTGATAAATGACAGATTTCTGTCGGCAAGATCCTTTTAGTGGGCAGATATCTTTATTTTTACAGTTGCATGGTTTTGATTTTTGAGAGCTTTTCTTTTCCAATAGTTTCTTGTTGTGACCGGTTATAATTGTTTGCATGTTAGGCATGCAGCTATAGCTAATTTTTATGTTATTTCTGTTTAGAATTTTATGAAGCCTATGTTGTGGTGGGAAGTGCTTGCTTATTAGTTTTAGAAACTCTTTTCCGATATTATTGTTGCATGTTACAACTATGTTGCCA